>ML781508.1:1059683-1079745 GCA_009831015.1 Picea engelmannii
TGGTAGATATAGGCAAAGCCATAGACATGGGGGTCTTCGACTTCTGCTGTTGGAGGTTCTGCACACTGCTCCACAATGAAGGCACCTCCAAAGGGCTCCTTTGCTTTTGAAGCTTCGGCCTTGAGCCCCGTAGGAGCGGAGGTTCCTGATTTCACGGCCTGCTTGTAAGAGCTTGGATGAGTGACCAAGGGTGCTCCTCCACGCAACCGAGAGGTGAGAGAAATGGTTGCATCTTTTAGATTTCCGTAGTCCCGTAGCAGAGAGCCGTCTGCAAGCTGCCGGCCTTCGAAGATTAGTCGCTGGAGTCTATGCGGAGTCCCTGTGGCTTGGTGGATTTGAGTTTTAAGCTCAAAAACAGAGTCTGAGTCTTGAACCTGCAAGAAAAGAGAAGATCCGGCAATGGTCTTTATAAAAAGGGGGAAGTTTGCCCTGATCTCGAAACTGGTCTTGCGTCGGCGGCTAGGGTTTAGTGCTCGCTGGTTCGCCTTGGCCCTCGGCTGATGGATCCAGCGGGGGCTGGTTTTGACATTAACGATATGAGGAGGCTTCTCGAGGTGCTTCGCTTCAAATTTCAGCTTGCAGGGCTTTCCGTTCATAGATCTCAGCAGCACAACTTCCTTCTCTCTCTCATTCGCGTCTGTAGAGTGCTGTGTCACGTCTGTTTCTGCGCAGACGCCCCCTTCAACTGTCGTAGAACACTGCAGAAGGGCTTCCTCAAGCTGCGACTCAAGCTCCGAGAGCTCCTCGGCCTCATCGGTGTCTCCAAGGGTTTCCGGGAACAGATCCGCAAAGGACTCAGCATCCTCAAACGTCTCGTAACTTTCCCGGAGCCAGTGGTCGCGGAACCACGGCAAAGACTGGACAAGATTCCACCATTCTGGGGAAAAATCTTCGACCTGCTGGTAAGCCAAGGGGATAGACAGCGGTGCGTTGGGATTCAGTGTAGAACTACCTCGGGAAGAAACTGCCATGGGAACAGCTCCAAATTTTCCGACTAGTGCTTATTTTCTGTTGATTTTTTTTTGATATTAATATTAATATTACCATAATAATTTTTTAATTTATATGTTCTCCATTTCTAATAATTTAATAGACGATTAATGAAGTCGAAGTGCTAGGACTGCTCTGAGCCGCTAAACCTAGAATCTGATGCCCTCTCTGTAAAATCCATGAAGAATCTACTGACCATCTGCTCCAAAATTTCCCCTTTGCAAAAGAAGTGTGACGGCTTGCCCTTCCAGGAGGGATCCCTTCTGACCAACTCCCTCCTGACATACCAACTCTGCTAAAAACCCAGGCCACCCTCTGTCCTTTCCCTCTCAAGGCTAACCCTCAAATCAAGTGTTGTTGGATTTCGCTCCTTAAATTCATCCTTTGGAAAATTTGGCTCGAAAGAAACTCCAAAATATTCATAAATCTGACCGCTTCACCCGACATCGTTTCTACCAAAGCCAAATCCCTACTGGGAGACTACCTCTCCTACCTTTGGCCTTGCACCAACTCCCTTTCTCTCAACTCCCCTAATAAAGATTGGATCCATAGCCTCGCTCCAGACCTCAAATCCCCCCCTCCTCTCACTAAGGATCATGAAATCTGGTGAACTACGGGAACTAGACTACTCTTGGGGGCTTGGAGTTGAATCTAATAATATAGCAAAATCTCTAAGCCTTTGGCAAGGACTTATCCAAGCCCGGAAGCTAGAAATCAAAGAAATAACGGAAATAGGCGACTCCCGAATTTTAATCCAATATATGGTCACCAACACCTTGCCTAATCAAATGAATCTGCACCACATTATCAAGAAAATCATGAGGATCTCCCGCTCCTTCCAAAAAATTGACTTCTTTCATGTGTTCCATCATCTCAACACCGAAGCCGACCAAGCTGCCAAAACCACCACCCACTTGAGCAGGGGTCAGCTCTCCCTAAATGGAACTTTGGTTTTCTTCCCTCTCCCTTAGCAACACCCAACAAGCTCTCAGTTGGGCCTCTTGATTCAAGTGGCCTTCATTCCCTCTTGACTTCATACTCATGGAAACCCTCCTCTTCCTCCCTTGTTTGTCCCTTCTCTCATGTGACAATACTTATCTGGACTATTCACGTCCCCTCCCCTCCCCCTCCACATCCTTTGCCTCACATCCCTCCTGCACCTCCATACATATCTCTTATCCCTTCCTCATGGCACTCGCGCAAGCCCCCCCTCCTCCCATGGCAGTGCATGAACGAGATACCGTTAAATTCAGGAAGGTGGTGAACTACTCCTACTCATATTGCCTTCCCAATTCTATCTAGTTTCTCGCCTAGCTTGAGCTCCCAGTCTTTCCCCTGGTTAGCCTTTACCCATTTGCCTCAGCCAGGCCTCCCTCCTGGTATTTGTCCACCGCTCTCACAATGGAGTCCAGTTCCAACTCAGCCACCCTCCCTAATCCCTCACCCTCCCTAGAACTCAAAATTCGTAGGCTGAAACACCCTCTTAGCGCGCATAGAGGATTCCTGCTCCATCTTGATGGGGAAGGAGGTCAGAGGTTCAAAATGATGGAGGAATATCTAATCCAGCTAAGGGAGGAAGTGGTATAAGCTCTTGCCTACACAACTCAGCAAGCTAACAACAAAATTGTTGATCTGGAACCAAGAATTGAAAAGATGGAAATTCAAGTTGTAGGACAGAGCCGCCAGACAGATGCAGGGGGAAGGCGACCATGAGCGCAAGTTCCTCCATCCTGGGTCGGAAGGTTCAATCCCAAATTCCTCTTTCCTGGAATTATTTCTTTTTGGATCTCTGGTTCTCTTCTTTGTAAGTTGGATTATAGGCCCTTATGCAACTCAGACAATCATGCTGTAAGCTGGTTCTTATTCTGAGTTTAGTTATATTTTGGATTCTCAGTTGTTATGGGAATTCTAGGACTTTATAGCATGGCAACCCCTTTTGTAATCTCTAAGCTCCCGCACTGATCACAGGGATGAATTATGTAAGTTTTCTCTATAGTGGTTATACCACTGGTTTTAATATATAAACTTCTTTCTTGTGTAAAAAAAAAAAATATTACCATAATAGACTTAAGACTAGTCTATTATATGAAAGTTCACAATCATTCACATGATAAGTTTCAAAGGCATAATTAAAATATGTTTCTCTCTTTCATATGGTAGCTAACAACAAGAGAAAATATGCATTATACCATGTCATACATAACACTATTGCACACTTGCTATATGATCATTTCATACTTGCTCATTATGAAGAGTTTCATACAACCCACTCAAAACTATCATTCAAAGTAAACAACATAGCATAACCTTCAAGATGAAGACAACTAGTTAAAAATAGTATTATCCAAAGCATAACAAGTACAATTTCATGTTCAACAATTAAACACATCCATGCATTCATATCAATAGACATGCATTCAAATTAATGGACATATACAATCCTATTCATGAATAATAACTTCACTCTTCATAAATGAGAGGTCTAGTCATTCAATGCATACATGACACTCAAGGGTGGTTCCAACTAAGTGTTGTTAAAAATACAAATATACCACCAAATATTATTGGTTTAACATCAATCAAACTCATTCATAGTATCCCTAAGACAAATTCCTCTTACCAGACATCTACAACACCGTGGATGAAAGGTATTTTCACTTTTAAACATGACAATCCTTAGGGACAAGGTTAATGCATTTAAACACATATACACTAAATAAAGGTAAGGATCATCAATCTATCAACCTCTTAACCTTCTATTTAAACAACCCATCAATCAATAGCCCATTGAACATGTGAATCAATAATCCATAACATTTATACATGTCAAAACCTCCAAAGGATGGACACCATTAATTCTTGATGCTAATACCAATGAATTATCAAATATAAGCACTTACATCAATATTAGACATCGTCATACTGGTTACAAAATAATCTCTAATCAACAACTTCATATAGTTATGAATATGAAGGAAAAAACTAGTTTCACTTATTCAAGAATAATCGGTCATGTTAATATGGCATCAAAAGAACTATCATTCACCATGACTTAGCCCATACAGGTCCCTATTGCCCGCCTCTAGTATTAATATTTTAGGCTGCAATTTTAATATTAATATTAATATTACCATTTTAATATTAATATTACCATATCCTCCAAGTGGAACATGGTTTCTCTTATAATTCCTTGGATAATGGGGATAGGTCTCAATGACTTAATAATGTGCATGAGAGGACAATAAATCCCTTAGGCTCTAAATGAATCTTTTGGGGACCTACAAGGGCCATGGACAATGCCATAAACCACAAAACATGCCCTATATAAGATATAATTATCATTAGAGTGGTATGCAGATGCCATTAGAAGGTTTTATGCATTATGGATGGGTACTAGAGCCTTGACCATGGTTGGGTCAGAAGTCGAGGGAATTATGACCTAAGTTAATATTCTTGATCTAATAGGCCATGATCAAGGCCTCAAACTACAACATAGTTCCTTTAAAGTGAATCATTGTCATATAAGTAGGATAAGGGTATAATAATGAGTTTTTTCATAGTAGGAATGGGTATCAAGGAATTTACCATAGCAAAGGGAGGACAATAAGGGCCTTATTCCATAAATGGATTTGTAGGGCTCAATATCCATGAACATCACCTTCAACATAATCCCTTTAGAGGAAATATTTGGCCTCCAAGTTGAATATGTGTACCATTATGAAATATTTTGCATTAGGGACATGTGAATTAAGTAATTAGCCATGGTCAAGTGAGGCAAATAAGGCCCTTGGGTCATTTATGAATCCTTTAGGGATTAAGGGACATAATAAATGCCCTAAACCACATAACATGTTGTCAATAGGGAATCATGAACCTTTGAGTGAGATATGGGTATTGTTATAATATTTTTTGTATCAAAGATGGCTATGAAGGATTTAACCATGGTTGGGGGATAAATCCAAGGAATTAGGCCTTGAAAAAATATTATTGGGTTAATAGGCCATGATTAAAGCCATGAACTACAACATGAGACATTTAAAGGAGATCATTTGCATATGGGTTGGATGAAGCTTCCATTAGGATTTTTTGTGTAGTAGGGATTTATGTTGGGGCCTTGACCATGATTAGGTGATGAAAATAGGGTCCTTAATCCATAAAGTATGATCAAGGCCTTCAACTACAACATCATCCCTTTAAAGGGGATATTTTTCATATGAATGAGAAAGGGTTTCCATTAGGATTTTTTGTGTATCTGGGATGGGTCTTCGGGCCCTGACCATGATTAGGGGATGAAAATAAGGTCCTTAATCCATAAATGAGTGTAACTAGTCTTATGGGACATGGAATATTCTTCAAACAACTAAAAAAAAACTTTTAGAAATTAACTTTGTCCTTGAGTGCGATATTGGTACTTTTAGGAGGCTTTACATAAAGATATGGATCTCACAAATTTGGCTATAAATGAAGCTTCTAGGGCCCTAGTCCATGAAAAAGGACTCAAACCACCATATAAACTCAAATCATTGGCCTCTTGGTGGGATATAGGCATCATTAAGAGAATTTGCATACCAGGCATGGGTCTCAAGGCTTTGACCATGGTCAATGAAGGAAAACAAGGGTTGTATGATCTAAATTAACATTTTAGGGATTATAATATTTAACATATGAATGAGATTTGGGAAATATTAGAAAAATTTTGATGCATTGGATGGATTTGGAGACTGTGAACATGGTTATGCGAGAAAATAAAGGGTCTTAAGATCTAAATGAAACTTTTAATGCTCATGAACCATGCACATGTCCTTGAACCACTACAAAGTTTCTTTCAAGCGAATATTTGGCATCCAATTGGGATATGTGTGACGTTAGGTGGTTCCATGCACCAAGGATAGGTCTAGGGGTCCTAACCATGACAATGAGAGAAAATAAAGGGACTCAAGTCATATATAAATATTTTAAGGATATTGTCCATGAACCTGGACTCAAATCACCACATAGGACCTCTAAAAAGGATCTTTGATCTCAAAATGGGATATGGGTGCCTATAGTAGTTTTTTCATACCAAGGATGGATCTTGGTGTCTTGAACATGGTAAAGTAGCGAAAAGAAGAGACATATCAACTAAATGAATATTTGAGGGCTCATGGGATAAAATGGGGTCTTAAACCATTACATGCATCCTTTAAAGGGGATATTTAGCCACCAAGTGGGATATATATGCAATTAGGAGAATGTTTTGACCAAGGATTGGATTCAAGGCCTTATCCATGTTAGGATAAAGACACATTAGACCAATTTTGTACTAAATAACTCCTAAGTGTCGAAATATCCTAACACCCCCCCTTAAGAACAACCTAGGATATGTTTGAAGGATTTACAAAGGTGACACAATAGGAGAAAGAAGGAGCCATTAGAGCATATCCCCCCTTAATGACAACTTATTAAACACCTAACATAGAACAAAGTTTGGAAAACTTCACTTCTGTAAGAGACTTTGTGAAAATGTCACTTCTATAATGATTACAGGATTAAACTATGATAAGATAGGAGGATTTACAATAAGAAATTGAAGTATTAATCTATTATTCTATTTATTTACTATGCAAGGAGAAGGTAAATATTCTTACAAATAGGCCATTCATAATTTTGATTAGTTTGGACACTGACAACATTGTCATCACTCATAATGATAGTACAAAACCCATAGGTGGGACATACAACCATGAACCCTAGAAATATTCTTTAGGCACTAGTGTCTATCCTTGGATCATGGTTAAGTCCTTGATATCCATACCTACTGTGACAAACATCTTAATAACATCCATATTATATTTTGGTGTAAATATTCCATTTATAGGGCTTGGTGTAAATATTTTGTTTATGCAAAATTACTATTACTCCCAGTACTAGAAGAGAGTTCCTTATCTATCGTAGGATGAATCAGATTCTTGTAATTCTTTGTGTTGAGAAGGTTAGGTAAGAATGTGATTAGAAAGGTTGGGATGAGAAATATAGAATCTTATTTCTTGGTTTTTTCACGATGGTGGCCTCATAGCCTAGGTTGGTGGTGCTATCTACACTATATGGTTGTGGTTCAATGGAAATTTTCTCTTACATGACCAATCTCTTGGACCAATTTTTGTTAAAAGATAAGTCTCATTTTTTTGTATATGAATATGCAAATTTACTATTACTCCCAGTCATAAAAAATTATGTGTTATGCATGCTATGTGTAATTTTTTCCCTGTTTTGAATTTAAGTATACAATGAAATGAAGGAAAATTTCATGATGCAAGAGAAGAAAATAATTTATACCTTTTCATAAATGTTTTTTTGATCGTGGAGGTGACCACCCTTCAAACCTGCATTTTTCAAAGACATTAAAAGGTTAAATGAATGAATAATAGCTAAACATCTATGAGGAAATAACCATGTACACTCTAAGGGAGTTTTAGCTTTTGGAATACATTGTGCAAGAAGATTAGATATGGAGTCTACCGAATAAAATATCATCCCATGCTTGAGAACCCCATGCATAATCTAAATCCATCTTAACCATATGTATCTAGTGCATGATATTTTACGAATTCATACTTTGTTGCAGTCATCTTACATCAGCATGGAAATATCATGTCAACGTTGGAAAATGGATGTATGTAGTTTCAAGTGCTTTGGTGGTTCTCAGCTGTCAGCAAGTCAGCAAAACCATTTTTATGTTACCAACTATTATCCATGAGGAAGATTGTATTGAAAATATAAGGATAAGACCCCAGAAGAACTCCATCCTCAATCACTAGGTTTCTTGCATGCACCTACAACTGGTTCAAGAAAATCATTGCTATATTTAGTTGTTTAACTACCAGGGAAATATTTCCATGTTACCAGAAAACCTATTCCGTTGGATACTGGAAAAATGGATTATTTGTTCACTAATTTGCAATCAACAACTCTCATGAAAGATGTAGTAGTCATTCACCTAGCTAATGAATTTGAATGGCAATTTAATGGATAGGATTKGAGCACTTTCTATTGCTTTAGATATTAGGAGGGAGTATAGATAAGTATGTATCCTCTGCACACCTTTAAGACCAGACAAAAACTCGGGGAATCACCATGGAAATTTCATATGTATGGAAAACATACGCACTAAATGACCTAGAKCCAAACAGGCTCACATGACTCCTATATAGCTAGCAAATTTTAGCAAGGAAGATGGAGCTGACAAAGGTGAAGGTTCTCACGAGGCTTGTCAGCCACAAGACCTTTGCAAATAATTTTGAACCAGAATTATTTTGGGCAAGAATCCCCATAAACTAATAGAGGTAGTGGCTTTAAAGAAACCATCTGACTCTACATGTAAATATGAAATCAATCTTCACGTATGAATCAAGCCCGGCACAATATCTTAGAGGCAACAAATATAGGAGTTGTAATCATAGAAATTCATCCCCACCTCAAACAATAACAAGAAAAGGGTTTTAAGGTAGAAGACAATGATGATGATGGATGAGGGTAAAGGTTAATCAGCTAAGGCCATTATTTAGAAAAAATGGCCCTAATGCTTGAGACTAAGAAATAAAGAAATTATATTAATGTCCACAATATACCAGTAGAACCAAGAAAAGATACACAAAATTAAGTAATAACTACAACTTATAGTTTCGTGCTTTTCATTGATTTGGTCACATGTAATTAAGCTTTCCCAAAATGCAACCCTAATTATTACTCGAATACTAGTTATTTGCTAAATACAATTTCAATTCCCAATGATCATATTTCCCCCTTCCCACCTATAAATTGGAATACAGAAAACTGAAATTTATATGGACCACTCCCCCTCCAAATTCTTCTTTACTACCATCTTAATATGTCAGTGCAATATTTTCCATGGAACAGAGAGTGAGACATTTTTCTTCCTACACAAATCCAATAAGGTTATTACCCTTTTATGCATAAATGCCTTCATATACCTCTTTGTTCTAGATTTAACATTGTAAAAAAGGGATGCCTGCTTCATAAAATAAAGTTTAAGAACTTTGTTATCAAAGGTTGAGATATCCACAAACTATTCTAAATGGATGCATAGAATGAAAACGTCTTGTATGTTATTTCCATCTTCACCTCTAGATCAAAGATAGGTTCTAAAATTTATTTTGGGACTCTAAAGTGGACTGGCAGTCACTAAGATCTCTTCTTAAACATAAAACACCGTGTCCATGACACAATGAAAATAATGGTAATTCTCTTTATCATGTGAGACACAATGAAACATGTCACAAGACTTTCAAAGTTGCATATATCATGTCACAAGATTTTTGAAGTTGCATCATTAAGAGAAGCTGAAATTATCATTAAGTGTATAACAAAATTACATTCACAGATATATACAAGCCATAGAAATAGCCTTTTGTATATTATCATCTATATAATGTACATCTAATTGTCTTATAAAATTATTACATGACATCATGAATTTCTTTTAGTCTTCTTTTTTTCTTTCCAGTTCTTAAGCAAATCATCAATGTCCATGTCTTTGTTTACTGGGTGCTCTTCAATAGATGATGTTGTTTCAGTCCTTTCATGTTGAGTACGTTTGGTCTTGTACCCATGGCGTGGATGATTCTATGAGGGGCCATCACCTAAAAAAATAAAAAATATTAAATTTATATGGCCAATTTTTAAATATCATTGAAGTAGTTCATTAATATTAAAAAAAAACTCTGCAATGTAATTATTTACCTGGTCCTCTAGTTGGCACCATTGGAATTGTTGTTGGCTTGTTCACCCGATCTTCAGGTCGAGGATGATCATCTATGACATTCTCTGCCATTGAAATGTCAAAATTTATAAGTACAAAATTATTAAGTATATGATTAAAATATAGACATTTTACCGTTGTGGGCCTCATTCACAGGAACATATTGGGACTACACCTCACTGGGATGGGGCTATTAGGGAGCACCATGATATTCTGGTTGCGTTTCACTATCAACGCTCTGTTGTTCAGTACTAATGGTAGGGTTGATAGTGTTTCTCCCTTGATTAAAACAAAGTAAGACATTAAATTATGGATGATATCAAACATTTACGTATTTTATAAGTAACGAAAGGTTAATGTGGATTGATTTTTATTTACCTTATATAGAAAATTGGATCTTGGGGTCTGCCCCATGCTTTTCCTACGATCAACCATGAATTTATAACCATACTTGTAACCAATTTGGAGGTCTTCATCCATGGTTTCAATTCCAAATTCGTCACCCTCCATTGCATAAGGGTATGGTTTTTTAATGTTTTTGGCTGCAATTACCTTAAAGTTGTAAGGTGATACAAATAATATTCTTAAGATGTTTGGGTACTTATGATTTGTGACTGTAACCTCAAGTAGCCTCTCTGGCCTAGCTTGTGTTGACCATGTTTGGAAATCATTTCTTTGGTTGCCTTCAAAGTGTCAGGAAACCTATCATCAAAATTTTCAAGTATGTCATATATAACCACACTTTTATTTAGATCTAAAGAAAAATAAAGATAGTACTGAATTCAAAATATTGTAATTTACCTTGGTTTACCAGTTATTTGTTCTCCTGATTTTCTCAAAATCTTCTCTTTTGCATCATCAATGATCGCCTTCCACTCTCTCTCTGGAATTGAGGGAGGATGCTCATACCTAGGATTTCTTGCCAAGCTTCGTCTATAAATATTCCGGGTATATTTTAAATATTCACCTACTGCAGATGTGACTACTTTTGTATTGAACATGTCTACACCTATTATCAGACTAATCAGTAGGTGTGGACACTAACTGATCTCCCAAGATCCACCTGGATCTAGAACAAAAAAGGACAGGACATGACTCTTTCCCTAAGTTTTGACCATTGAATTAGCTAGTAAGAAGGAACAAATAACATACCTTTATATCGCTTCCTAGGGTCTCTGTTGCTCCTGCTTCACTCTGGTGCTCTCGTGAGGTCAAGACCAAGACAACACAAACCAACCAAAGTGAAGATATCAAAATATATTCAACTGTCAACTTATGTGTATGATCAAGGAATTACACAATAAAGTGAGAATAGATTTAGGGGAAAGGGACATGCCATTGTATCCTATTAATTGAAAGTAAAGATTACAACCTGATCGCCTTGATGTCACAAGCTTCCTTTCGATGGCTCTTGGCTCCAACACACACACTTTATCAATCCTTGCATGAAGAAGATCAAAACCTCTTGATAGACTTGCTAGAGTCTCCAAGCTCTTGTTCAAGCTAAGTCCTTCACACAATTATTTCACCAATTCTCCAATGAATCTTGCTTAACCTTTTCCATGAGAATTCCCTCAATATATAGGAGAGAATGAGATAGTTACTTGGATAAGAATGATCTCACAATATCAGGGAATCCAGTACAAGGATAACCATTTGAATGCCAACCCATTCTTCTAGAAGATTCCCTTCTAGAAACATCGAGAATTCATCTTTTTCCATGCTTTAGGACAAGTTCACACCCTATCTATTAAACACAGTGCAAGAAGTTTGCACCCTGGCTTAAAGAAACCTATGAGAATGGGTCATTCTCTCACCCTAATATATTAGCAGCCTGCGAACCCTCTTCAAAAATGAGTTTTCTGGGAAGAGATGAAAGTAACTTTTCTCAGGAGAAAGTTCTTATGAAGAGCCTAAGTACACCATCATTAATACACCATCATGATGACCAAAATCATGGGTAAYAGAATGCCCCCCAAAGTATGAGTTTGGAATCAGTGACAGCCAAAAGACTTTGTAAGCTACATCTGTGTGTCGAAAACCAGGAGCACACCTATTCGGAAACCTGTGAACAACCAAGCATCTGCAGAATATCATATATACCAATTTTGAGGTAGAAATTCCCATACTCAGATCATAGACAAATGACATTGTAGACATAGGTCATGGCCACCAATCATACACTCTGGATCCATGCCGTCAAAATATAGCATAGCCACCAGGAATACACTGTCGATCTATGCGAGAAAATTCAAATTGAGACGACATAGCCACAAGACATACATAGTGGATCTATGTGTCGCAAATTATACATACTCCATCACAACCTGGACAAAGAGATGATATCCAGGGTCTTCAATCTCGTCACCCAAAGTATGAATCTAACCATGTGATTACATGTGTTGAAGTCAAACATGGCATAAACCACTTGATTACCGGTCATTGATGAAACCATTAACAAGTGCGAGGGAAATCACCATTGATGTTAATGACTTCCAAGGTACTCTAGTACAATCCATTGAGTGTGAATGAATGAGTTGAAGTCAAACATCCGATGGAATATTTCAATCAAGGGTCAATGATGTAAACCCGCTGTCGAAAGCAAGGAAACCTGCCATTGAGGCATGCAAGCTCCAAGGTACCAAAGAATTTCTAAGTCTTGATTCTGGATAATGAGCTGAAGTCAACGAAACAAAACTTGTCATAGGAGGGCCTTGATGTATCCCCCATCAATGACACAAAATGAGTAATAGATTTTGAAGGTGAAACAGAGTATGATGTAAGTTGGACTAGACACAGGGAAGGCTGACATGGAGAGAATGGACAACCGTAGATGGCCGACTCAATAGAGGTTTCAAATGGAATTCTCTTGAACATATAAATGACACGACCAATGATTTGGCAACATTGACTCAAATACGACACAGGGAATGACCTTGTAGCAAATCGAATGAGAGACAAATGGATTTCCAAAACTGGCTTCAAATGATGAATAGGGGGTGTCATGTTCAAGAGCGACACTTACTGCCAATCAATACGAAGATGAAAACATATCCCTTTCCCAAATTTTCCCCCACCATTTCTGGTGAGTACCTCTTTATTTTTATGCAAGCTTGAGGAGGATAACATATGCTTGTTGATATAATCTTATCCTTCAGATAAGTCCTTTGGAGTATGTTTAACGAACCCTAAGAAGGAGTGGTTTGGTCCCATCACAGGTCTGTCAAAGTTTGTTTAACGAGTCCAGAGATAGAAAACTTGAAGGTTTTTCATGATTATAGAGTCTAGAAAAACACTTAAAAGAGAAATCTCTAGGTTCCTTTTTCATAAAATAGTCTGATGAGACCGAAAAAGAGATAAATTATCGCTCACCAGATGCTTTCTTCAAATACTTTATCGAGCGTGAAAATAGAAAGGTCGCTCGGCTATATTTTCATGTTTATAGAGTCTGAAAATAGCTTAAAGAGGACTTCAGGGGGGTTCCTTTTTTGTATAACCTTGTTGAGCCCGAAAAAGTGATAAAAGTATGCTCAATCATGTTCTCATGTATTTTCGAGCACAAGAACGGACAAAGACCACACTCGAGGTTTTATACAAAAACCATAAAAAACAATCAAAACATGGATGAAAAAAGAAAAATTATGTCTACATCCCTGTATAAGAACATCGAATTCATTACGCCTGCAAAAGTTACACTCAAAAGGACATTAGGGATTAGGGTTTGATAGATAAATAATCATAAAAAACCAAATAACATGGTAAAAGTAAATATAAAGGAGTAAAACTCTTTTTACCATATCATTTTCACTTTTCCACTATTTGAGTTCAAAAAACCCTCTTTTACCTTTGAAGTTCAGCGTCAGATTGTAGGAGTTATGAGTGTTCATTCGGCGAGTCGTCAGCGACAGTGAGGTAGGCTCTTTGTCTTCTACTATTTCATGGTTTAATTTTGCATTATCATTGGTTAAAATTCATTTTTGAGTTGATTTTATGAGCCCTACATGCGCTCAACGATTCTCACAGGTGGGCTACACGGGACCTGCGAGAATGGGTCATTCTCGCAGGTGAACCCACAACATCCTATGAGGTTCTCGCACTGTGCCCAAAGGGCACCTGCGAGAACTGCAAAGAACAATTTTTTTTTTAAATTTTACTCAATGAAAAAAGAACCAATTCATGAATAGAGTTGCTAATCCTCTTTTTGTGCTTCTTATGCAGGTAATTGGCCATCAAAATGGTTCTTGAATGGCATGAAAGGGAGAGCGAAGAAGACAATGCTATTGCCAGAAATCATCCACCTACTATTGCTGATTTGATAAACTGTGTCCTTTTGAAGTACTTTCGTATCCCAGGCATGAGGGCCCAAGTCAGGTTATTAGAGTACCTTGTGCGTATGTGGGATCTCGATCAGCAGGTATTTCATGTGGGGGTCCACACACTGTCCTTAGATATTGAGGACATTTACTTTTTGACTGGACTGTCACAACATGGGTACCATGTGAGCCTGACTGGTAGCAAAGGTGGTGGGCTGCCCATGAGTGAGTACTTTCGTTTACACTGTGTTCCCAAGGAAGAAAGAAATAAAGGAAAAGTATCTATTTGGGGGGTATGGGATTTGACCCTCTGTACTATCGTGTTCACCATAGCTCAGATGGATGGGAGTTTTTCTCCTCACATGGCACTACAGAGTTACTTCCAGTATGCTATAGAGTGTACTGAACCTCGGGTTTTCAACTGGGCAGATGCAATGCTTCGTAGCATAAAAAGGTAGTTGACCAAATGTAGATGAGGCAACCTGAAGAAATTCGGGTACGAATCTTTGTTAGTGTCCTTCTTCCTTGAGAGGGTTCAATTACTGAGGCTGCAGGTTGAGTGGAATTTACCGGCTCCCGAGGATCCAAGGATGCTGAGATGGTGTCAGCTCATGGCCTGACACGTAGCTGGACCGATCATCAAGTATGATGATATCTTCTTTGACTGGCTTCAACCATAGATGTTGATGGTTGATGATTATGCTTATGCCGGGTTGGATTTTCGAGGAGATCTGGACTTAGTACTACCAGAGGATGCTCAGTGGGGGGAACTTGGTAAGAAGTACACACATTTTTTCTTTTTAAATGTTTTTGTGAATTTTAATCATATTCAAATGTTTTTTATATGTTCGTCCAAAGACTAAATACAAAATTTGTTTTTGATGACACAGATGTTGGACCTTACCAACCTCTTGGTACTTCTCCCATTCAAAGGCGAGGAGAGGTAGCGACAACGCCACAATATGTCGAGGATTATCAGGTAGTGGAACAAAACCTAGAGGGATTGACTGCAGATATTCTAGACATGCCTCTTGAAGAGGTTCCATGACGCGATCAGTTTCATACAGTAGGAGTGTCAAGATCCATGAGTCGAATGCTCCGTAGAGTTGCCCAGGCAGTCGTGTTTTAATGTGAACGTCATCCATGATGTCACTTTGTAGAAGCTATGAGCTTCAGATTTTGATATTTTGGTCTTTGGACAAAACTTTTTGTAAAACAAAACTCTTTTGATCGTTATATATACATATGGCTTCTACCGGTTTATCATGTGTTGTGTGAACATTGATGTGATTGATTTATAAATGATTCAAATGTTTGTCTAATACATAGTTAGCCAATGCATCTGTTAATGTATTTAGACATCTAGGAATATGTTGATATTCAATGTAATCAAAATAATGTTCCAAGAGGCGAATTCGCAAATACACCCGTAACAAAGTAGGACTTCGAATAGTGTAGACATTACTTAACTGTAGTACTACCAGCTGCAAATTGAGTCGCACAACCAAATGACGGATTCCAAGTGAGATAGCATCAACCAATAATTCAATAATGACGCTATACTCTACAATGTTGTTGGTCGCACGGTCGAGACACACACCTCGTAAGGAGACAAGTTCATTTGTAGGGGCATAAATTGCCCATGCAGTGGAAGCAAGGTTCTGAGTACTACGGCTAGCGCCATCATTGAAGCCAATATAGGGTAGCGAAGACTCGGACATCTGGAAATAAAAAACAATGTCACATAAGGGCAGATACTAGATAATGATGAAAACAAGCTATAGTAACACACAAGAAGTACGATACAATAAAAATAAAAGTACTCATGCACATATGATTTTATGCATAGTACTTATTCAAGTATAACCCATTCCTGGGTTCACTCAAAGGGATACCATCGTAATCTACCAACTCATAAGCTCCTTTTTCCAAAACTCATCGAACGATATAAGGACCCTGCCACATGGCTTCAAATTTTCCAGCTCCTAACATATCTTGATCTTGATCATAGAGGAGAACGAGATCTCCTTCCGAGAAAACGCGAGGCTTGACATGTTTGTCGTATTGGGCCTTGACACGTTTTTTATGAGCTTCTATAACTAGGGTAGCATCACGTCAAGTTTCATCTAACTGCATAAGATACAATAGACGTTCTTCCTCAGTAGAAGTGTTGGGTAGGAGTTCAACAACTAGTTTTAAATATGGTATCTCACATTTAATCGAGAGAATGGCTTCCACACCATAGACTAACCGAAAAGGTGTAAACCCAGTAGCGGACTTGACGGATGTCTGGTAATCCCACAATGCCGAAAACAACATTGTGCGCCAACTTGTTTTATGAATCCCTATCATTCGTTAGAGCATAGTTATGAGAACTTTGTTAATCGCTTCGACTTGGCCATTGGCTTGTGGGTAATAGGGCGTTGAGTTATCATGGTGAAGACCCAACTTTTCAGTAAGTTCGGACATCATAAAATTCCTAAAGTGGCTATCATGATTAGTGACGATGTCTTGGGGAACACCAAAACGAACTATGGCATGATTAAAAATGAATAATGTTGCGCTCTTTCCAGTGTTTTCAAATGTCGGCATTGCCTCGGCCCATTTCGTAAAGTAATCGATGGCTACAATAATGTAACCATGCCCCCCGACCAAGTGAGGGTGACATGTCATGAAATCGATGTCCCATTTCACAAAGGGACCATCTGAGACCACAGGGTGAAGAGGAGCGGGATGTGACCGGATCTTCTGATTATAGGTCTGGAAAGCATGGCATTTCTGAACGACGATTATGTAGTCGTTAAACAAGGAAGGCCAAAAATACCCTGCTCGTAAGATCTTCTGGGCAGTAGCGTACCCAGACATATGAACACCACAAGCTCCAGAATGACAGTCATTCAGAGCTTTCTCAGCTTCGTCAAACGTTAGACAATGTCGAAAAATAGAGTCAATCCCTCAACGATAAAGAGTATCCCCGAGGATAAGGTATTGACGAGCTTGGTATCGTATTCAACGTCGTTCAGTACTGGAAAAAGTTGGCCGAAAAGTCTAGGTTTGGAGATATATAATGATATCACCATACCAAAGATCATCAGTGATAATAAGGAAAAGAGATTCATCGGGTAATGAATCAACTGCTACATTTTCCATTGCATAATGGGGAAAGTCGCATATCAACTCAGCAAAAACTAATGACTTCTTGGACTTGGCACATTTGAATTCCAAGTCAAAATCCTAGAGAATCACAATCCATTTGGAGTATTTTCCCCCTAGCAATTGATGGGTAAGAATGTGTTGCATAGGGTTGCAGTGAGAAATCACTGTAGTCTTGCGCGAGAGGATATAGTGCCGGAAGCGTTGGACTGCTTAGACAGCAGCCAAGGCCAGTTTTTCGACATGTAAATACTTGATTTCAGTAAGCGTTAGACTTCGACTCAAGTAGTAGATAACATGTTTGTCGTTAGAATCATCCTCTTGGACGAGAACCATACCAATGGTGTAATCTGAGGTAGCAAGATAAAGGAAATAATCACGACTGTAATCGGGGGAAAAGAGAAGCGGAGCACGCATTAGGGATAATTTCAAAGATTCAAAAGCATTGTTGGTGATGGCATCCCAGACAAAATCTGAACCCTTTGCTAAGAGCCGCGTAAATCCACAAGTTATCTCAGTGTAATTTGGGATAAAATGACGAAGAAAGTTTGCTTTCCCCTGCAAAATTTGCAACTGGCGAAGTGTAGAAGGAGGAGGGAGATTAAGGATCACCTTAACCTTTAAAGGATCCACCCAGATCCCTTGACGTGAAATGATAAAACCTAGAAGATGGCCAGATTCCACACAGAAAATGCACTTATGAGTATTCAAACGTATATGGTAGAACCGACAACAAACAAAAATGGCTCGGAGGTGGGTTGGGTGATCGACTCTGCGCATTGAATGAGTGGGTAAATCATCCAAATATGGTTGAACGATGTTCTTGATATCATGGAAAGCATAAGACATAGCACGTTGAAAAGTTGCGCTAGCATTATTGAGACTGAAAGGAAGTTTCCGATAGGCAAAAGTACCCCAAGGAAAAATAAAAGCAGTCTTATGTTGATCCTCGGGAACAATGTTGATTTGATTATACCCGGAGAAACCATCCATGAGAGAGAAGATTTCACTTCTAGCACAATTGTCGATAATCTGATCAACGAAGGGGTAGGAAATTTGTCTTTGGGATAAGCTTTGTTGATATCCGTATAATCAATGCATACACGAATGGTGCCTTGTTTCTTGTCAATCGGGACAAGATTGGAAACCCAGTCTATGAGAGCCATTGGATAAATAAATCTGACTTTAAGAAGTTTCTCGACTTTGAGCTTGATAATAGTTGTTTTACATGGGTGAACTAGACAAAGGCATTACCAGATGGGTTTAGCATTGGGGTATGTATTTATCTCATGTATCACAATCTCAGGGTCGATACCCGACATTTCTTCGTAGCTCCAAGCGAAGATGTCACGAAACTCTTTAAAAAGGGATGTGTAGGTGAAGACTTCGTCAGAAGAACATGAAGCTCCGATATGGACATTTTTGATAATCCCAGGTTTGATGGATATGTCAAGGGGAATAGTGGGTGAGATATTTCTTAAGTCCCCTTCGGAAAACACATCATGTGCAGACTCGGAAATGGTGGAAATAACAACGGTTGACGGGGTCGATATCCGTTGATAGTTTTCAATGGTATGTTTCTCTAGAAAGAGGATGGAATGATGATGTCCATTGTCCCAAGGGGTGTCCTCCATGACCGACATGATCATTTCATCAGTGGGAAAAATAACACGAAAAGGATCGGGAGACAACGCATCAAGAGAGGGGGTAGAAGGCGTTGTCGATTGAATGGCTTGATAGGTGGATTCAACTGGACTTAACGGCATTGCGTCGCCGAAACAAAGATGATCTCCAGGGTCAGGTACTATCCAAGGGTCATGAGACATAGGAAGTTCATGAGGCAAGGTGGAGATCATGTTGATGTAAGCAACAGACAAGCGTGGAACATCGGGCGGTAGAATGGGGAAAGTGCCCATTAACGAAGAGTCCTTGAGAAGGCCTACACCGACATTCTCATAACCTGGTGGGGTTTTAGCGATAAATGATATGATGCTAGTACGGGTACCAGAATTGAAGAAGGCTATTTGTTCGATGGTGACAACCTTACCTTGATGTGGGAAATGTACCACACAGAAAAGGGTCGACACAACTGCATGCATGGAATCGATCCAGCTGCGGCCAAGTAGAATATTGTAATCAAGGGGAGCGTCAAAGACTTCCACTTCGACTTGGACCATTTTTCCTTCTAAAATGATGGGCAACGAAGGAAGGACACCGTAGGGATTAAAACCAGAGCCATTGAAGGCTTTAAGAGTGTTCTGGAATTCATTCAAAGAAGGAGAACCAATGGCTTCCCAGCAAGAAAGAGACATGACACATGTCGAGGCACCCTCATTGATAACAGTTTGGCAAATGTTTTTGTTAGAAAAAATCACTTGGATCTGGAACGCAAGTTGAGGGGGTAACCTTGGAATGTGATCTTCCAAGTCAAAGATGATTAAATTCGCATCCGCCAGGTCGATTCCATCGATAACTTTCAACAGGGCCTTTCGTTGCATAGGAAAACTTTGAAGGACTTCAAGGGCTGACATCACAGAAGGTGCTTGGGCCAGATCTTCAACAATGTTGTAGTTCTGGGCTACACGAGCATGAGGATTGAAAGTCGATTTCCGAATGATGCCCTTTGGGGGCGGTCGCAAAACTGTGTCGAGGCTCAGTCGTTCGATATGAAGAGGACTGTTGGTAGGTGGAGTCGCTGGAGAGGGTTGTTGGATCATGTTGTCATTGATGCCAATGGTTTGTCATTGATGCCAATGGTTTGATTACTTGGGAGATTGTTGGATCATATGTCATTGATGTAAATGGTTTGGTTTGATTAATGTCATTGGTTGATGTCAAGTAATTGATT
>ML781508.1:1123177-1181244 GCA_009831015.1 Picea engelmannii
AAAAAAAAAACTTCAAATCGAAAAAAACTAAGAAGGTGTTTGAACATCATTATCAATTATAAAACATTCCAGTTTCAGATTACTGTTATTTTAAAAGACGAAAACTAATTACAATCTTGACAAAAGAGAGTCACGATATTAAAGTTAAAATCTTCAATACTATTGACAGAGCCGCTACTGCCAGCAGGCACCCATAGCCTTGACAGGGATGCCATTTAACCCACTCCGATATCTGTATCCTGCCAAGAAGTTCCAGATCAGAATGAAGTACATTTAAGGTCAAAAGATTCCATATTTGAAAATTTTCATACACCTGACATTGCTTCGTTGCTGGCGGGCTTGTTCAGTACCCCAGTGAAGTTATCTTGGTGTCATTTATGCATTTACCCGCTGCCAACAGATTCGTTCAGTATCCCGACGAGTTTACAAGCACTTCCCACAACTCTCTGAAGGTTTATTTAGTTTTAAAGATATTTAATAGAGTGGGTTGACGCTAAAAATCCTGGTTTTTGGACATATCTTAGTAAATTACAGACCTTGAGGAAATTTTTCAACTATCCTTCATTAAGATCTAGAGATAGTTTGTTAATAAAACCGACTTTCGAGGGCAGGGAGACATCTTTGAGTTGTTCTCTTAAAGAACAGGGACAATGTAAGAAGATTTTTTTATGGATGATCATGAATAGCTTCAGTTACAGATTGAAATCAAGAAACGCTTTTCAAACAACAAGTTTTCTTTAACATGGCTGCAAACTTCAGAAAAATATCATAATTGATGTTTAAACAACCTTCAGTAGTCATTTTAGAGGGGAAATTTTTTTGTTCTCTTTCTCTGAAACAGTTCATGGTGCAGGCATGTGCGTCTCAAAAAAAATTGGTAAACATAAGGGAAAAATCAAAACAGACCAGCAAAGAAAAACAAAAAGCAAGCAAAACAAAAATATTTACATAGTGTACATGGGAGTGTCATCAGGAGAAGTACCTTTTTAGAGCTTGGACATTCACCGGATAGGTGTCTAGATGTCCCTCTAAATTCTGTAATCGGAAGGACAAGTTCTGAAACTTTGTATGCTCTCCTTTTCCCTCATGCGGTTTGTCCCATTTTAGGACAAGGTCACCTACCTCAAAATTTTTGTCAGAGGCAGAATTGGAATCAAACCAGCTTTTAACAATGAGTTGATGTTGATCCAATTTCCATTTTTCTTGAGCCCTCACTTCTTATAATTTTAACAAAGCGTTAATTCGATTCTCCAAAGGGGGACAATCCTCTTCTTGTATTTTCTGCGATAGATGCAGAGAGGGAAGGAGGACATGTGGTGGCAGAATTTCCTCTCTGTTGTAAATGAGAAAGAAAGGTGAGTTACCCATAACAGTTTTAGGAGTCACTCTATCAGCCCAGATTGTGTTTAACAGTGCGTTATGCCAATTTTTATGGTTTTCAGAGACTGTTCTCTTGATAATTTTGATCATATTTTTATTAGTCGATTCTGCCAATCCATTGCCTTGGGGGTAATAGCTGGAAGAATACTTTAATTTAATTCCCTTTTATAGAGTGAAATCACTCATCTCAAGAGACTAAAAATAAGAAGCATTATCAAATACTAGACAGTCAGGGATACCAAAACGAGTAATAATATTCAAATTCAAAAAAAATATTACTTGGCTGATATTTACAGCTTTTAATGGAGCAGCCTCGGACCACCTGGTGAAGTAATCTGTGGCTGTTATAATATACTTATGTTTTTGTGAGGATGGAGGATTGATTGGACCTATAATATCTAGACCCCACTGCTGAAAAGGGGAGTCTACTAAAACTGGTTGCAGGGGGAAGGCTGGTTTTTGTATCCGTCCAGATGCTTTTTGACAAATTACACACTTGCAACACAAAGAATGAGCATCTTTAAAAAGTGTAGGCCAGTAGTAACCTACTCTTAATACTTTATGGGGAGTGGTATCTCCACCAAAATGCCCACCAGCTTCTCCTGCGTGCAATTCCAATAAGACCTTTTATGCTTCATATTTCTCAAGACAACGCATTAGTACTCCATCAAAATTTCGACGAAACATAATACCATTAATCAGCTGAAAGGAAGCATATTTTAATATTAGTACTCTTCTTTTTGTGGGATCCAGGTGACGGGGAGCTGACCCATGTTCAAGACAAAATTTTATATCATCATACCAGGGACTAACAGGTTTTTGTGCATAGCAGATTAGATTTTGATAGTGTTGTCCTGGATTTGACATATCATTTTCCTCTTGCTATCCTATAGCTGAGTCAACGACTAACTTGCATAACCCTTGGCCTCTTACTATTTGTGCTGGGGTGATTTCTATGTCATACTCTTGCAAGGATGTGACCCAGTTTTCCCTTTTTTCGCCTAGTTCTTTTTGTACTAACAAATTTCTGACAGCTGGGTAAGGGACAATGATTTTCGTTCTAGATTTCAAAAGATAAGATCGGAAGTGCTTTACTTCTTTAAAAATAGCATAGGCTTGCTGATCTAGTACTGGGTAATTAAGTTCTGCCCCTTTGAAGGCTGAGCTCATAAAGGCAATTGGGACTTCATTGTTTTCAGTGTTCTTTTGAGTTAGGACAACGACGTATGAACGGTCAGAAGCAAATGTGTAGAGGGTGAAGTTTTGTGAAAAATCGGGGCTCATTAGAGAAAGAGCATTTATTATGGCATTTTTTATTGAATTAAAAGCCTGGTTTTCTAAAGGTCCCCAATGGTATTGTACGTCCTTTTTTATTAGGTTTTGTAATGGTCTCATCATTTCTGAAAAGATGGGGACAAATCTCCTAACAAAGTTTATCTGACCTAAGAAAGATTGCATAGACTTTTTTGACGAGGGAGGGGGGAGTTTCGAAATGACTTGAGTTCATTCAGGGTTGATAATCATCCCTTCACTTGATACAATAAATCCTAAGAGTTTACCTTGTTCTACTACGAAGATAGATTTTTTAGGATTCAAATAAATGTCGTACTTACGACATAATGTAGAATGGATCTTAAATGAGCTAGATGATCTTCTTTGTTTTTCGAGAAGACAGTAATGTCATCTAGGTAAACTATGACAAATTGATTGATTAAGCCTCGAAAAGAGATGTCCATCGCTCTCTGGAAAGTGGCACCGACATTTATGAGTCCAAAGGGCATCTTCCTATAAACGTAGGTGTCCCATGGAGTGCGGAAGGTGGTTTTAAGTTGGTCTGGAGGGGACATCAGGACTTGGTTATACCCTGAAAACCCATCCAATAAGGATAATCTTTCAGAACCAGATACCTGTTGAAGGATCTGTTCCATGGGTGGGATAGGGTAGTTGTATTTATCAGATGCTCAATTAAGATTTTGAAAATCGACACAGTCGGATTTCACCACTCTTCTTCTAGACAGGGACAAGATTAGAGACCCATTGTGTGTGCCTAACTAGGAATATTATCTTAGTGTTCAGGAGTTTATTTAATTTCTTCTTGACAGTTGGTTCGAGTTTTGGGTGCATTTTCCTTAACTTTTGTTGAAAAGGTTGGGTTTGGGATTTCATAGGAATAACGTGTTGTATGATGTTAGGATCAAAGTTTTTTAGGTCGTCGTATGTCTAAGCAAAAACATCTTTGAATTCCTTAAAAAAATTAATAAACACTTCTTTTTCTTGTTTAGAACACCCCACCACTAAATTAATGCATTGTGGGTTGTCTTTAGTTCCCAAGTTTACTTTTTCATGCATCAAAGAGGAACTACTTGTTTTATAGTTCACAATTTTTTGAACTTGTCGTGAAGATCGTAAAAATTTTCTAATCTAATTACAGATTTCAGGATAGAATTTACCATATCTAATGAAATTCAAGAGATCTTGGGTCTAGTATTACTGTAAAGTCACGAAGATTTTCATCATGAGTACCTTCATCGATCACCGTTCCCTGGAAAGTTTCATCCATATGCAGGAAACTTATAATTTGCTGATCGTCATCGAAGACTCTCCAATTCGTGATGTTGTCAGGGACAGACGGTCTGAACAACAGTTTGACGGAGAATGCATTTGGAGATAATCCTTCTGCAAGGAAAATTTTTGAAGCTATGTTAGCTAACAAATCAGCTTCCGAATTATTCAATCTAGGAATAGAATTTATGTTAAATGCAACAAACTTATTCATCAAATTCCATACCTCAGATTGGTAGCTTTTAAGATGTGGAGATAAATAGTGGATAGAATTTTTTACCTGTCTAACCACGATTTCCGAATCACCAAAGACAATCAAATTTTGAACATTCATATCTAATGCTTTTCTGAGGCCTTGCAATAGTGCCTCATATTCTGCTGTGTTGTTTGTACATTTGAACTCTAACCTGTGTTGTCTTGTTACCTGCTGGATCGATAATCACACAACCTGCACCAGCTCCTTCATTAGATTTTGACCCATCAAAGTAAAGATACCATATTTGATTGTTGTCGGTTGCATGTGACCACTGGGCAGAAGCTGTTGGCTGTGTATATGTCAAAATTTCAGACTGTTGTTCTGGGTTAGTGATGGTGGAAGTTTTGGCCATGAAATTGCCAAAAAAGGTATCCATCCCCTGTATTTCTGGTGAATCGGTAGAAGGAGTGAATGGATCATTGCGATCATTTAAATCAGTCACCGTGAACTTTAGATAACGTTCACAATTTATCTTGATTCTGTTGAGCTTTCCATTCTCAGGTAGCCACAAGTGAGATCAATCCGTCGCAAAATAGCTGTGTAGTTGTTCTGACCAGTCTCTGCTTAAAAACAAACCATAAAATTTTGGGAGATCTACAACAATAATACCAATCACTTGATGAACTTTAGGGTTAGATGACAATCTTATAAGAACATTTCTCAATTCACCTATAACTTTAACACTAGTTCGATCAAGATGGATGATCTTCAAGGTGGATGGTTGAACTTCGGCATTAATCTTTTGACGAACTGACCAAGGAATTACATTAGATGACTCTCCTGAATCTACCATGCAGTTATGCACATTCCTATTGAAGATTTCAAAATTTAACAAAAATGGAGGGACATTTCTGCTAGTACTAATGGTGGAAGCTTGTTGCTTTTTACTCGCGGCATCTAAAACTAATTTATCTACATTTGTTACATTATTTACAGGAAGGTCTCTTTTTTCGTGAGGATCAGAAGTAGTTTTGGTGGAGGCCTTCTGAGGAACTTTGGGGTTGTTCTGAACACCTTTGTTACTGCTTGGATTGCCATTTTTGTTGTTCTCTGCAATATTTTGTAGCATTTTTTGCAAAAGAAAAGGGAATTTTAATAATTCATAAACATAAATATTAGCCCTAAGCTTTCTTAGCTATTCAACCAAATCATAATCTAGGCTTGGGTTTACTGTATTCTGTTTAGTCTCAGTTGATTTAGACTGTTTTGGAGGCAAAGTCGTAGTGATTTCAGAAGAAGGCTTGTTTGTTTTCTTACTCCTAGTATTGTAAGGATGCACTGTTTTGAAATTAGCTTGAAAAATACTATCCAAAAAATGTCCAAAAATGTTCGGAGAGGATTCATCTTCTTCTATTGTCTCTTGTTCAGCTACTTCTTCAGGGATCTCAGGAGGCATCAAGTTATCATGTGCTTCTAGAATCATTTGAATAGCAAATTGCAGACTTTCTAGATTTAGGCCTTCAGTATTTGAATTAGGTCGGTTGGTGGGAAAAAGCTTCCTAAAAGGGGGTTTGTAAGGCCCTTTGCTCGAAGAAGCTTCTTCAGCCATCCTTTTCAAATATATAACTTGATTGGACATTTTTTGAACAACTTTCTGTAAGTTTTCTAAATCTGAGCTTTCAGGTTGGGCTTTGTTTTGGGAAGGTCTAGGGAGGATTTCGATTTTGTTTTTGGAAGATGAAGTAGTCTCTATTTCACTGCTAGTAGTGTATTTTAAGCTGAGGATGTCTTTCTCGATCTAACTGGCCTTTTCAAAGGCTTTTAACAACGTGGCTTTCTTAGATCTCAGTACCCAAATGGCTATGCTTTGATGTAAGGCTTTCGTATAATATGTTATAATAAGATTCTCAACAGGCATCGACTCCATAAGGATTCGGTTCTTTAGTATCAAGAACCTTTGATTAAATTCTTTGATCTTCTCTTTGGGGTTCATTCTTAAACTAGAAAGATCCATGACTAGAACTTCAGGAGACTTGTCGTCTCTGAACTTCTCAAGAAAACAAGATTCAAACTTCTCCCATGGCACGATGGTGTGGGGCTGTTGGGAAAAGTACTAGGTAGAGGCATTGCCCTCAAAGGTGTAGGGAAACAATCTACAGACTATGTCTTCATGCTAGACACTATGGAGTATAATGGCTAACATAAACTTTTTGATGTGATCTTCAACGATCTGTTTGGAGTCTGGGTCAAATTTAGGGAGCCATTTCTCTGGGTGTTTGGGTAAGGGATGTTGAGGCCCAAGTATGGCCACTACATCTTGGTCGAGCCAGGGTCTAGCGGGATTGTCCTGGTTGGCCATAGGTGTGGGTGGTGTCAAAGGCTGGGATGAGGAATTTCCTTCGTCGGAGGACTCTTCTCCAGAAGAAGAAGGAGATGAAGGAGGTGGTGATGGTGGTATACCAGATCCTCCTACTGTAGGAGTGAGGATTGGATCTGTAGGGTTTAAAGTAAGGTCAATGCCTCCAAGTTGTTCTCTGATATCAAATAAGTCTAATGGTTGTTCCAAAGGTCAGTTTAGTTGTCTTAAATGGGTGAAGGCACTGTGTGTTCTTATGAAAGATTGGCGAACAATCTCTTGTATGTCACCACCTATAGGATTTGGAGTTACTGGTTCAACTGTGATCCGTAGATCATCGTTTGATGTGGTTGTTGTTTGAGGGACAATGTTGTCATTTGAATGACTTCTGGTCACTATAGGTGAGTGGGTAGGTGGTGGAGGAGTCTTACAACCACCTCATGCCATTAATAATTTACAGGCCCTCTTTCTAGCGCCATTTGTTGACGGGCGAAATTGACAACTCGTCAACTGGAGGAGTGAATCCAGTCCGAGGTTATATACTTAACCCAATCCATTTGGATTAATCCACTCCGACGGGTTTAGTGGCTCCATTGGCCGATCTAAGTCCTAAGAAAGTGAAAAACAAAACGAAAGAAGATAACTTAATGAAAAACACTCGTTGAAAACTATATACAAATCTAAAATATACTTACAGTTTGCTAATTAATATTTATAAAATAGCTCTACTTATTATATGTACAATATATCCAAATGATTATATCTCTAATACATGTATAACATTTATAGAATGCAAATTTTAATCTAAATCTGTGAAAATCGAATATGAATTGATTTATTTAACGACAACAAAACTATCATTCAGTCTTTTTGATTTGTTTTTTATAATGTTTGTACACCAGAAATGAAATAACCAACTGTCTAATTGAAAAACAAAGATAACAAATAGTAAAATGTGTTTAGATTATAGGAAATTCCTATATTAATTAAACTAATAAAATAAAACGAGCAAACTAACTTGCAATCGCATCTCCTATTCGTCCTGTGTATAGCATCCAATTTCATTGTTTGATGAGGCAAACCCACAACAGATCTTACAAATGCTTCTTGTAAACGCGAAGCAGTAATGATTGAATGTGAATGACAGAACATATAAGAGATGTAGTAATATCAATTTTATAATTTCACAAATGGTCACATTGAGATAAATCCTGCTGTAAAATTTTATGTATAAATGTTCAATGAATAAAGAAGATGAATCTTCTAATCTCAAATTTGAACAGAATAATTACTGTATGTTATATATGGGACATAAAACATGGATATCATATAAATTTTATTATTTCAATCTGCAATAAATCATGATATCTAAAGTAGTCACAATCTAATTACAAATCGAAATGATCATAACTTGAATAAAAACACGATATATAGAAGCTAAAGTTGTGCAAATATCATCTTCTATTCAAGTTTGTCAATCATAAATCCATAGTTTTTTGCCTCCAGGCAGCGATGATCTCCAGTTTACAAAATAACACATTTATATAGGTTACAGGAACAAAACGTTTCCTATTGATAACATCTAATGTGTTCAAAAAAATGTGGGGGATGCAACCTCCTAGTTTCTACTTGATACCAAAAACTAATAGCCTATTCTAAAAAACATAAAGATAGTATGCTGAGAGATGCCAACAGTGCTTCAAATCTCCTTAGAAATCATAGGTTCCTGAAAACACATAAGAATAAAAGATTTCAGATGTATTTTCAGTTATCAAAAACAAGTAATTCGAATTTTTCTAACTAGCTACAAAATCTCACGATTCTATAGCTAGTTATAATTATAACTAGAATCATATTTTATTGAATCAATCAAAACAAACTAAAGGTAATCTGTGCAAACAAATCATGTATCCTAATTTGAAAAAGACAAAATCATCCTAAACTTATTTTAAAAAAATCATACCTCAAATTAAAGGATTCGAACTAATCAAGCAATATTTGAATTTACTATTGCAATCGCTGCTTCCACATTCTTAAAAACAACAGACCCTATGGTTTTTTGGCATTTGTCTTTGGTTTGAGCTATGGATTGAAGTCTGCTATTCTCCTTCATTAGAAAATTCACCTGGTCTTCCAAGGATTTAAGCCGAGACTGAAGTAAAGGCACATCTTTGTAATACCTATCGATCCATGATCGACATTCATTACAATGCAGCTGAATAGACTGTGTGTTGGCACTGATAGTATTAACGGGTGGGGAATATTCCATTTGACCTACAGGTTCATTACTGATTTTGATTCCAGAGAAATCGGGATTGTCCTTTAGACATGGTGGAAGGTTTGTAACATAATCGTAGGGTTTATCAGAGCAAAGTCCATATCAATATGGATACTCTTTGGCCAGGAATCTTTCAATTTTCGAATCAGAATCCTCGCTTAACACAATTTCATTTTGGTCTGCATAGGGCTTGGGTTTATTTCGGGCACATAGTGAAACCCAATGAGAGGCCCTTTTACTCTTATAATTGATATCAACATTTCCTTTACACTTTTTCCTTGTAGATTTTTTAACAGTCTTAACACCACCCTTAGGATACGAATCTGGTAGAGTGTCAGGTTGGGTAGAATCAAGATAGGTTGAGGGTTCCAAATTAGAAATAGGATCACAGGGAAAGAGCGAAGGAGGAGAGATGGTAGGCTTCACGAGGGTTTCTGTGGCGACAGGCTTGTCAACCTGTCCCAACTCACTGCTACCAAAACCATTTCGTAACAGAAACACATCCCAACAATCATTGTTTAATTTCAATTGATGTATAATGATAATCTTGATTAAACAATGGTGGAACAGACTAGAATCATACTTTTTCCTTTTAAACTTCTTTTCCATTTTGTATAGACTTCTAACGAGAAAATAGGGCATGTTCAGGGGGAAATCGGTAAAACTCATAAGCAATCGCAAGTGATACAAGAAAACCAACCCATATCTCCCCTCACAGGTAATGAACTGTTTCACAATAGCTAATAGATCATTCCATCTAGGTTTTAAAGTTGAGACAAGTATACCTCGATCGTAGCTGGTAATTCTCCTTGATGTAAACAACAATGACCAGGGAACCTCTTCAACCTTTGAGTTTTTGAACCATTTTTGTCCCACAGCCGATAGACCGGTGGCTTGGCTTATAAAATATTCATTTAACTCGAGTTGGACATCTCCTATTTTTTCTCTTCAACCATCGAATGTCAATGCGAACTCTTGAGCAACTCTTAGATTAAAACCCTTGAACTTTTCAACAAACACACATCAATCGTTCCTTTCTAAGTCATCTCTGGCATTGTCAAATGATAACAATGTCTAGATGTCGTTGGGCTCAATCCTCACCACAGGAGCCATGGCTAATAGCAGGGAATCAACACAAGATTCAGAGGTAGGGTTTGATAGAATAAACATAGAGCCATCACCCTGAGTTTCCTTAATGCAATGCAAAGACAGCTCGAAATGGTAGGCAGGAGCGTTAATTACCATGTGTGTGAGAGAGGTCGTGTAGATCAAGGCCATGCAAAGCTATAATACCACGTTGTACTTAGAATGACACCTTGGCATAATGGTACGCACAATGATCAGAATAGTTGAAAACAATAGTATGCATATCCATGACTTGATCACAAAGATTAATGTATCAAATAAACAATTGAACCATTAAAAATTTTATAAATCAAAACCCCATTGGCATTAGTTGAATGCTAAATGAATGGAGGTTTTATACTCATGTAACCAAGGAATGTTTAAGACCAAGGGATTATAACCAAGAAAAAAAACATGTTCATAGCGAAATGTGACAATTCGACAATAGACCATATGAACATTAACCCTTTAATCAGAAAAAATGAAATCAAGTATGAATTCCAGCTGTGATTTTTCATGCTTAGAGTCATGAAAACAAAAATCGAAAAGCAGGTATGTAGAAAGAGACGAGTGACAAGTGTCATTTAATGAGAAAGGTTGTGACGAGTAATGAGAATTTAAAGACCATGTGTAGGCAGCTTGTAAAAATAGAGATTATATTATTTGCTACCAACACACCGACAACCCTTCAAGAATCAGAGTCCAGATCAAAGGAGCTCCTTGATAGACAGAGATCCACTACATCTATTTTAGCAGAGAGTTAGATATATCCCTCAGCCACATTATGAGAGGATGTTGGTGGTTTAGTAGTGGAGCACCAATTGAGGGAGGAGCATGAGGAGTACCCAGGATCACTGATGAGTATGGAGAGATATGATCCAGAGATACATGAGGATGTCCATAGGTCACAGGGACCACCCTTCATGAGGGGTGTTGAGACAGTTCAGCACACACGTACACATGGGGATTCCAGAGCTAGGGGAAGTTATGAGGACACTTCCATTTTTGTTCCATGATTGGTTGACCTTCATGTAGAAGATGAACCTGTAGTACACCTAGGATCTAGGATGTTGCAGGTGTATATAGGATATCACATGAGTATGAAGGGGCACAGAGTGATGAGTGGTAGTTCACAGAGACATACATATTTGTACAGTGGGATTAAAGGGGATGCACTGGATTGCAAGGAGGAGATGTACTTAGTAGAGCATGGAGATTCCTCTCCCTTGCAGTAGTATACAGATATGGGAGATCACCTTCACCATAGCAGTTGTTGTGTGAGTGATTATGGATGGAGAATGATTGACCCGCAGTTAGTGGAGGTACCTACCATTGTACCTGATGGTTGGTGTTCAGTGATGAGTACAGGTGATTATTTACCATGGGTGTCGATGGACAAGCTTTTGGTTAAGTCCTTTGGATTGACCAAAGCATATGATACTTTCAAGTCCTACAGTTGGTTGCAGATATTTATGATAGCTTTTCCTGATACTTTCATCGTTGACAATAGCACAAGGGGAGCTAGATAATGGAAGGGGACATGGAGAGTTGGTAGGCCGAGACCACTTGACAGGAATGTCTTGATTGCATTCATCAAGATAGGGGTGGATCATCATGGGAAGATAGTTGAGGCCATGGGCATGATGGGGAATATCCTAGGCCATGGGACAGAGGATATCTTAGAGGTTGCTACATATTCAGACTCTCATTGGGATGAGGGTGGAGTGATTTCGACAATTACCAGTAGGACACACCAGCAATTAGTGGGGATTGGAAGTGATGAACTTCCAAATTTGACATGGGATTCGGGAGTCCATTTGGTCAATAGTTTGTTTCATCTTATGAGGATCCATGAGTGGAGGGTCCAGTATGGATACTTTGAGTAGACAGTCATGATCAGAATAGAGAAACATCGACATGATGGTCCCTGTCAGAGACTAGCATGGGACCCTGGGATTATAGGACTAGACATTTCATTGACTGATGGAGAAGAGAGGATGTTTGCAGGGGGGGTTCACTTTGATTTTACATTGAGTTTCATTATTGGGGAGAGCATGTCACTGACTGGTGATTCATTGAGGTCTTTTAGTACCTCACTATGGCAACATCATGTTCAGTCGGTGGGGGTCATGTTGAGTTTGGTATGGTTTGGTAGGATAGACCCATTTTGGGTTGAGGCTGTGTGTTATTTGCAGGAGACTCATGGTGTTGATATGTTACAGAACTATACTCCAAAAGGCATTATAGTTGACATTCTGATATGGGATACAAGGATTGGAGTTCTTGGTAGTTTAGCATTTGATGGAGTTGAGTTTTGAGTAGAATGTTTACTCAGGGAGTTGACTGAGATTCCTCGGCCATTGATCATTCTACTCATGAGGATCATGTGGGTGTCATGCGTGGTGAGCACTTGGAGATACCACATCTTGAGGGGAGTCTACCTTGTGTCACATAGGTGCATATGGAACCCCGGTATCATATGTAGTTGGATTCAGTTATTGCTTGAGGACAAGCAATATTCTAGTAGGGAGGATTGTAATTGTTACACATGATTTTGGTTTCTCTGGTGATGTCTCTACAAGTGATGTGTTCAGGCTCCCACAAGGACTTTTTGCTTGAGAAAAGTGATTGTTGTCTTCTTCCAAAAAAAAAAATTGTAAGATGAGTTTGCAGGCTGCCTATGTTACAGGGTGCGAGAATCCCTCATTCTCGTAGGCCACCCACACTTAGGGTATGAACTATTCGTAGTCTTCTCCATAGATAGGGTGCGAACCTATTTTTAATCTTGGAAAGGAGAAGAGGTCACAAAGGTTCTAGAAGGGGTTCTTCTAGAAAATGAGTTGGCATTCGCATGTTTTGCATCCTACTGACTTCTCAAATTTGGTGGGATCATTCTCATCCATGTAACCATCCCTCCTTCTCCTATATATTGAAAGGTTTCTCATGAAAAAGGTTAAGCAAGATTGAATGAAGAATTGGTGAAAGAATTGTGTGAAGAACCCTTCTTTGAGAGAAGATTGAAGACTCTATTTGGTCTATCAATAGGTATTGGATCTTCTTCATGCAAGTGCAGAGAAAGTGTGCGTGTTGGAACCAAGGGTCACTAAAAGGAATCTTGCGACATCAAGGCGATCAGGTTGTATCTTCTACTTTCATTTAATATAATACAGTGGCATGTCCCTTTCCCATAAAATAACTCTTATTTTATTGCGTAACTCCTTGATCATATGCATAGGTTGACATTGAATATACTTTTCTATCTTCACTTTGGTTGGTTTGTGTTGTATTGGACTTGAATTCACAAGAGCACCAGAGTGAAGCGGGAACAACAGAGACCTAAGGAAGCGATATAAAGGTATGTCACTCATTCCTTCTTATTAGTAGATTCAATGACTACAACATAGGGAAAGAGTTGTGTCCTATCCTGTTTTGTTCTAGATCCAGGTGGATCTAAGGAGATCCGTTAGTGTCTGCACCTACCGATTTTTCCAATAACAAAATTGGCGACTCCGCTGGGGATACAACCCATTTTTGGTGGTTTTTTCTTGGCCATTTTCTCTTAACCTACCATTTTTCATTCCCATTAATCTCTAAGTCTTGAGGAGACCCTTACAGACTCCCTGGATCTAGAAGTTCCCTCAGAAATTTTGTCCTTTTTCCAAAATTTTATTGATTACAGACCTTCTCGCACTACACCCTTCTGTAGCCTGCGAGAACCACTAAAGTTCGCACCCTGTTGTTCAGTTCAGTGCAAAATTCTCACATTGTTCTTGTGTCTAGCCTGCAAGAATCCTTTATTCTCGCACTACACATCACTGCCAGCCTACAAACCCACTTGCAAAATTTTTGGATTAAGTCTTTGTGTGCTCAGATGCCCAGATTTGTTTGTGTGTCTAGGAAGAACTTCTCTGACTAGTGATTGAATGTTTCTTGACTTCAAATCTCGTGAATGATTAGTTTTTGGAAATCGAAATCTCTTCTTGATCATGTTTTCTCAATTTTTACCTCTTGACCTTTTTGCAACAAGGGTATAATCTCCAGTTTTGAAATCCGAGTGCTTGTTTGGTTGGGATCCTTTGATTGGTTTAAAAGTTGAGATCAATTGTTCTTTTCAATTTCTTATTACTTGGAAAAATTTTACCCATGTGCATTTGAAGAGACTGGTCTTGTCAGTTTGTTATTTTTGTCTTCATTGAAATATTGGTTTGGGTGTTTGTTGTGTATTTCTTTTTCATTGGTTGCTTGTTTTTTCTTAGTTCCACCCCTGTTGTTTGGTTTCTAATAAAAATTAAAGACATTTTCTTTTTTAATAATTTTTTTTCGAAAATATTGGCATTCAAGTAAAGAACGAATCGGGAATTTGCATTGTTCATGGTTGTTTGATATTACATTACAAAGAAGATCATACATCGTAGTTTGTATTGTTCCAGAAAACTCCTCTTTCCCTCCTATAGATAAGATTCATTGAACAAACAATTTGTATCATTCATTCCTATTTATGCATTTTTTGGTCAGAGTCTCACACAACATCAGTTTCATTTCCGTCTCCTTTTGAGTAACAACAACCTTTAATAATATTGCGCAATTTTAAAATTCAACCAGTAACTTTTTCAAGGACTCTTTTACACCAACATTAGCTAGGCTAGAGCTTTGGAATAGGCAGTGAGACACACTCTCCAAAGAAAAAAACACACAATAGTATCTTGTTATAAGGAGTCTCAAATTCCATTTGCAACATTTTGTCCTGGGAAGCCCTTCTCACACAAGGATCAAACCCGAGGTCGCATTGAGATTGACAGAGTTACTCACCCTACTTTGTTGATATTGATGTAGTGATTGAACGTATTACGGGGGTCACTTGAAGGTATACCCACAATGATGAGTGGAAGCCTCTCAAGCTCATTTCGGGCTAGATACCCTGCCCTTGCCTGTGGATTAGACTGTTGACTATTCCCCCAGGAATTATTGTTGTTGGTGGTAACCTTAGTAGCCTACCTTCTTAGGGTCTTACACAAGATGACTGTGAAGGGGCAATTCTTCACAGTACCTGGAATCAACGTTGGCCAAAATCACCCGAGCTCTTTGGAGGGTATACCCACAATCATGTGTGGGATCTTGCACTAGGGTGTAAGTCCATTAAGCAGGTCGTCAACATAATGTTTCCACCCTAGCCTGGCCCCTTCTTGTCTCGTCATTGCGACGTCGGATTTCATCACCAACTAGTGACTTCGGAATTGGAAGGTCTTGTTTGCTTGGTTTTTCTTCCTAGATTTTACTAATGTATGATATTTTTTTACCCAAGTTGGCCATAGAATTTCTTTCGTAAGATTTTAACTCGATCACAATTGACCCTCCACACCGTTCACGTAGAATGCAAAGCCTACCCCCAGAAGATCTGGAAGGTTCTCAACCCTTTCCTACCAACTCACTAGAGGGCTCTCCTCAATAGAGTGAAGTCCAAGACATCACCACTCCACAAGTGGAAATAACTAACTCTTTAGAATGGTTTCGAATTACCAATTATCGAGAGGACTTTCGAATTCCTACCGACTCTGAGAGATGTAATGTTTGAGTGAATTCTTCCTGAGATTTAGCTGTTCAGTATTCTAGATCACCAACCATACCTTTCATAGGACCTGAGGGTCAAGATCCTTTTTGGACTACTGGCATTTTTAGATGGGATCTCTTTGGCTCAGGAGCAAGAATTGATATGACTGTCACACCTGAGTGGCCCAAAACATTTGATCCATATGCAATACCTTTTACTACTGCCTATTATTTCCCTGGTTCAGACGCTCTGCCAGTTGACCACATATTGACTATCCCTCTAGAAATGGTCCATTACACAATGGTCCCAGATACTACGAGTCCTCACACCGGGATTAATGTGGCTATCCAAGCCCCCATTGGCACACTGCTTTCACCCAGATTCACCCCAACACTTCCGCCTGGATATCATGCATTGAATGATTCTATTCCCGCTCCTACACAAATCACATCCAGGACTCCTAGTGGTTCCACTCCTTTTGGGAAACATATTCCCGATTTCATTCCGACACTTCCTCCACCCCCTTTCAAAGGACCTCTTCCATCCTCTATCAGAGGCACTGATCCTAGTGGCACCATCCCGTCTTTCACACCGAATTATCAGATTCTTGTTGGTGGACAATTTCACTAAGGAGGCCAAACTCAACCCCCTTTTGTAGGACAAATCTCAATTGGGACGCAACCCCTGATTGGAGGGAAACCCCCACCGACCCCACCCTATGGACAAAAAATACCTCCATCCTTGGCCCAGTATTGGAATTATCTTATACAACATAATCCTCAATCGACTGGGGGAAAACAACCTCAAGCTAACTCCGTCATACCCCCTACTACAAGCCAACCATATCCAGGAACATCTAATCCTATTTGGAGCTCGAACACTCAACCCCATGCCCCTATTCAAGGGTACAACCCTACAAATTAGTTGCCTCCACACCAACAACCGAATCTGCCTGAATCTTTGCATTATATGAAAACTGCTTATGGTCCCACTGGTTTACCGATGGGACTCCCTCCCCAAATTCACCAGTACCCACATGTGAATAGACAATTACCTTTCTTAGCCACCTTGGACCTACTGGATCTATCGAGGATTTTAAATGATCCGATCTGTCACTCTCCTCAATGGCCTGCCATACCGGCCAAACTACCATCTGACATCCCTAAATTTGATGGTAAACCGGAAGAGGATACGAACAATCATGTAATGACTTTTCACCTTTGGTGCTCATCCAACTCCTTGATGGATGACTCTATTCGTTTACACCTTTTTTAGTGAACCCTCACAGGTTTCACCGCAAAGTGGTATATCGAATTACCATGAGGCTTCTTCACTGACTTCAACACCCTCACTATGGATTTCCTCACCCACTACCAGTTACTGATTCGCTATGAAATGGGAACTGAGATTTTGAGTTCTTTCAAACAAACCAAAGCCACTCATATCTCTGATCACATTCATGTGTGGCGACAGATACGATGTCTCATCAAACTTGAACTTCCCGATCAGTTGCTGGAAGAATGGTTCACGAAATCATTTGTGAATGACATCACTCATGACATTACCATGGGTGGAGTTGTCACAAAAGAACAGGCAATCATTCGTGCTCAATACCTCAACCTCGTTTATTCACAAACGGGGACACTTTACGACTTACTCCCTGATGCACCTCGTCCTTCTACTTCCGCTACTTCAACTACTCCTACTGCTTCTCATGCAGCTGACGGTGTGATTGGAACTTTCCATGCCCAACCTCATTCCGTCCAAACCTCTAACAACAACTCCAAACCCATTTCTTCTAATGTTCAAAATACTCTGTCTCCTACCCCTCCCACCGGCAAGACTTCTAAGGTAAATTATGTTCAATCTACCCCCACTGGAAAAAAAAAATCCAAAAAAGGAAAGGGTAAGACCAAGGAGGATAAAAATAATCCACAAACTAAGAAAATCAAAACACCACCTGTTGACGATAGGGATAAGCGCAAACCCTGATACCCTTGTCTTATCTGTGGTGATGATCACTACACTAAGGATTGTCCACGACGAGTCGAGGTTACTAAGTTTCTTCAAGGGACCACGAAACGCCCCACTCCGACCGTATTGTCACAACCCTTCCCTTCTCAACAACATGCCCAATTGGTCATCCATGACCAACCTTCCCCCTCCAATACATCTTATGTCTTAATGTGTACAAGTGATTCAAGTAAGAACGACATCACACTTACCACTCAAGCCAAAGATTATCCTTTCTCCAAAGAAAAGGTTGATGCAATACCTCCTTCATTGGTCCAACCATCTCCCATGACTCCACCTACCAATGGTCCTCTTCATCTCGAATGACCAGGCCTAGATAAAGTTATTTTCCCTCCCCCAAAGGGTGTTGTTCGAAAATTAGCTTTCAATCCCCATGCACGTGCTTCCCAGAACTACAGTATTGTCGAATATCTGGCCCAAGTACCATCTGCAATGTCAGACCTCGAAGTCCTTCAGAGTTGTCCTATACAACGGAAGGCACTGTTGAAATCTATTGGTGGAATCGACCCCACGGATATGAATTTAATAATTTTTGACTTGGAAGATCACATTCCAAGGTTACCCCCTCAACTCGTATTCCAAATACAAGTTATTGTCTCCGACAAAAACATTTGTAGAATGATTATTGATGAGGGTGCCTCGACTTGTGTCATGTCTATTACCTGCTGGAAAGCCATCGACTTTCCTCCTTTGATTGAATCCCACAACACGCTCAAAGAATTCAATGGGTATGGTTTTAAGCCTTACGGTGTCCTTATCATTGCTTATTATGATAGAAGGAAAAATGATCCAAGTTGAAGTGGAGGTCTTTGACGCTCCTCTCGATTACAACCTTCTACTTGGCTGTAGCTAGATTGATTCCATGCATGCAGTTGTGTTGACTATTTTCCGTGTCGTGCATTTCCCACATCAAGGAAAAGTAGTTACTATCGACCAATTGGCCTTCTTTCACTCTGATGCATGTACCGACAACGTTCCATTCATTGCAAACCCCCCTCAGATACGAGAACGTCGGTGTAGGTCTTCTTAAAGATTCCTCGTTAATGGGTACTTTCCCCATCCCACCACCTGATGTTCCACATCCGTTTGTTACCTCGATAAACATGATCTCCACCTCTGTTCACGGAACCCCTGCATCTTACGACCCATGGATGGTACCCAACCCCGAAGATCATCTTCATTATGATGATGAAATTCCTTTGAGTCTGATCAAATCCGCTTATCAAGCCATTCAATCAGAAACTCCTTCTACCCCCTCTCTTGTTGATTTATCTCCAGATCCTTTCCACGTAATTTTTCCCACGGACAAGATGATTATGTTTGTTATGTCCATGGAATACACCCCTTGGGATGATGGACATCATCATTCCATCCTCTTCCTGGAACAACACACCAATGAGGGTTACCAACGGATCTTGACCTCGTCGACCGTTGTCGTTATTTCTACCGTTCTTGAGTCTACACATGATCTGTTCTACGAAGGGAACTTAAGTAATATCTCACCCACCACCCCCCTTGACATATCCATAAAACTTGGAATTGTCGAAAATGTGCATATCGGAGCTTCGTGTTCCCATGATGAAGTTGTCACCTACAAGTCTCTTTTCCAGGAATTTTGTGACGTCTTCACCTAGAGCTATGAATAAATGTTGGGTATTGACCCCAACATTGTGATACGTGAGATTAATACATACCTATATGCTAAACCCATCCGACAGTGACTTCGTCCGGTCCACCCACGTAAAGTAGCCACTATCAAGCTTGAAGTTGAGAAACTTCTCAACACTCGCTTTATTTACCCTGTGTCTCTAACTGACTGGGTTTCCAATCTTGTCTCGATCAACAAGAAACAAGGCACAATCCATGTGTGCGTTGATTATAGGGACATTAACAAAGCTTGTCCTAAAGACAACTTTCCTACCCCCTTCGTTTACCAGATCGTCGACGATTTTGATGGAAGCGAAATCTTCTCTCTAATGGATGGTTTCTCTGGATATAATCAGATCAATATTGTACCAGTGAACCAACACAATACCATTTTTATTTGTCCTTGGGGCACTTTCACCTATCAGAAACTCCCATTCGGTTTAAAGAATATTGGCGCAACTTTTCAGTGTGCTATGTCTTACGCCTTCCATGATATAAAACACATTGTGCATCCATATCTTGATGACTTACACACTCATTCCATGCGCCGTGTAGATCATCCAATACACCTCCGTGGCATTTTCCTTCGATGTCGGTTTTACCATATACGCTTGAATCCCCACAATTGTGTTTTCTATGTAGAATCTAGCTGACTTCTAGGATTTATTATTTCACGTCAAGGGATCAGGGTAGATCCTTTGAAGGTCAAGGCGATTCTCAATATCCCTCCTCCTTCCTCACTTTTCCAGTTACAAAGTTTGCAAGGGAAGGCAAACTTTCTCCGTCATTTCATCCCAAACTCTGTTGAGATAACTCTTGGATTTACGCAAATTCTCAAGAAAGGTTATGAGTTCATATGGGATACCACTACCAACAAAGATTTTGAAGCTTTGAAACTGTCTTAGAAACATACCCCACTACTCTCCCCTCCTGATTATAGTCAGGATTATTTCCTTTATCTTGTAGCCTCAGACTATACCATCACTATGGTTCTCATCCAGGAGGATGATTCTCATGATGAACATGTCATTTATTACTTGATTCGGAGTCTCACGACTACTGAAACCAAGTATTTACATGTTGAAAAACTGGCCTTGGCAACCATCCAAGTTGTTCAACATTTCCGACACTATATCCTCCCTCACAAGACTATGGTAATTTCTACCTGCAACCCTATGCAGCACATTCTTACACACCAACTGCTAGGGGGGAAATACTCCAAATGGATCATAATACTCCAGGAGTTTGACTTAGAATTCGAACGCACTAAGTCCAAGAAATCCTTGGTGTTTGTTGAGTTGATATGCGACCTTCCCTGCTCTGAGACGGAAAAAGTAGCAGCCGATTCATTACCCAATGAATCCCTTTTCCTTATTAGTTCCAATGACCTTTGGTATGGAGATATCATCATATATCTCCAGACCCAGACTTTCCGACCCAATTTTCTAACATTGACCTCCGTCGAATACGCTATTAATCCCGTCAGTATATTATCCTCGGTGATACTCTTTATCATCGTGGGATTGACTCCGTTTTTCGATGCTGCCTCACATTTGATGAAGCCAAGAAATCCCTCAATGAATTCCATTTTGGAGCCTGTGGTGGTCACATGTCTGGGTATTCTACTTCCCATAATATCTTACGAGAAGGGTATTTTTGGCCTTCTTTATTCAACAATTGTATAATTTCCGTCCAAAAATGCCATGCTTGCCAAACCTACAACAATAAAATACGATCACACCCTGCTCCTATACACCTTGTGGTCTCCGTTGGTCCTTTTACAAAATGGGGTATCAATTTCATGACATGTCACCCTCACTCGTCCGGGGGGCATGGATACATTATTGTATCCATAGATTATTTTACGAAATGGGCCGAGGCGATGCCAACATTTGACAATACCAGAAGGACTACAACATTATTCATATTCAATCACATCATTGCTCGTTTTGGTGTTCCTCAGGATATCATTACTGATCATGGTAGCCACTTTAGAAACTTCATGATGTCCGAACTCACTGAAAAGTTGGGTCTTCTCCATGAAAACTCAACACCCTATTGCCCACAAGCCAATGACCAAGTTGAATCAATAAAAAAGGTCCTCATTACCATGCTTAAACAAATGATAGGGATTCACAAAATGAGTTGGCACACAATGTTGTTTTCAACATTGTGGGCTTACCAGACATCCATTAAGTCTACTACTGGGTTTACACCATTCCAGTTAGTTTATGGTCTAGAAGCCATCTTGCCGATTGAATGTGAGATACCCTCCCTAAAACTAGTCGTCAAACTTCTCCCAAACACTTCTGTTGAAGAAGAACGTCTGTTGTATCTCATGCAATTAGACAAAACCCATCGCGATGCCACCCTAGTTATAGAAGCCCAGAAGAAATGCGTCAAAGCCTAATACGACAAACATGTTAGGCCACACGTTTTCTCCGAAGGTGATCTAGTTCTCCTTTACGAACAAGATCGGGATATGCTAGGAGTCGGAAAATTTGAAGCTATGTGGCGAGGTCCTTATATCATCAGATGAGTTTTGGAGAAATGAGCTTATGAGTTGGTGGACTACGAAGGTATCCCTTTGAGTGAACACATAAATGGGTTGTACTTAAAAAAGTACTATGCTTAAGATCACCTGTGCATGAGTGCTTGTATTTTATTGTATCATACCTTTTGTGTGTTACTGTAGTATGGTTTTTCGTTATTTGGTCTCTTCCCTCTACCGCTTATATTACATTGTGCTTGGTTTCTAGATGTCAGAGTCTTTACTACCCCACATTGGCTTCACTGATGGCGCTAGCCATAGTACTCAGAACCTTGATTCCACTGCATGGGAAATTTACGCACCTACAAACGAACTTATCAGTCTGTGAGGTGTGTGCCTTGGTTGTGCGACCAATAATATTGCAGAATATAGCGTCGTTGTCAAATTGTTGATTGATGCTATTTCACTTGGTATCTGCCACCTGGTTATACGACTCGATTCGTAGCTAGTATTACTACAGCTAAGTAATGTCTATGCTATTAGAAGTCCTACTTTATTACGGGTATACTTACGAATTTTCCTCTTGGAACGTTATTTTGATTATATTGAGTATCATCACATTCCTAGATGTCTAAATACATTGACTGATGCCTTATCTAACTATGTGTTAGACAGACATTTGAGACCTTTATAAACCAATCACACATTACATGTATAACACAACACAAGATAAGCTGGTAGAAGCCGTATATATGTATATAACGATCAAAAGTGTTTACAAAAAGTTTCTGTCCAAGGACCAAAATCTCAAAAATACAAAGCCCATGGCTTCTACAAAATAGCGTCATGGATGACGCTCACAATAACACACAACTGCTCGGGCTACCCTACGAAGTAGTCGACTGATAGACTTAGACATGCCCATAGTATGGCACTGGTAACATCTAAGGATCTGCCCAATAGCCATATCCGGGATGTCATTAGTCAACCCCTCCAAGTTTTGCTCCACTACCTCATAGTATTCAAAATCCCATCTTGCCATTGGAGCCACCTCTCCTCACTATTGAATAAGAGACGTTCTTGGAGGTCGATATGGCCCCACATATGTATCATCAAAAAGATATTTTTTTATTAGTTCTTGGATAAACACAAAAACATTTCATATGATAAAAATTACAAAAACATTTAAAAAGAAAAAAATGCGTACTTCTTACCTAGATCACCCCACTGAGCATCCTTAGGCAGGGCCAAATCTAGATCCCCTCAGAAATCCAAACCAGCATATGCATAGTCGTCAATCATCAGCATCTGGGGCCTTAACCAGTCAAAAAATGAATCATTGTACTTGATTATAGGCCCATCTACATGTCGAGCCATGAGGTTGCACAACCTCAACATCCTCAGATCCTTTGGGGTCGGTAAACCCTAATCAACCTATAATCGCAGCAGTGGGACCCTCTCAAAGAAGAAGGACACCAAAAGTGATCCATACCCAAACTGCTTCAAGTTACCCCTTCCGCACTTCGTCAATTGCCTCTTCATACTGCGAAGAACTGCATCCAACCAGTTGAAGACCCGAGGCTATGTGCACTCTATGGCGTATTGGAAGTAGCTATGGAGATCCATGTTTGGAGCCGTGCTCCCGGCCATGCATGAAATAGTGAACAAGATGGTTCGTAGGGTCAAGTCTTGGACCCCTCAAATAGCTACCTTACCCTTGCTTCTTTCTGCCTCAGGAACACAATACTGGCGACAATACTCACTCATAGGGAGTCCACCGCCTCGACCACTGCTCAAGATATCATGGTATCCATGCCGTGTTAATCCCGTTAGAAAATAGATATCCTCGATATCTAGGGTCGACATATGGACTCCCACATGAAATAACTGTTGGTTCACATCCCACATGTGGACCAGGTATTCCAACAATCTGAGTTGGGCTCTCATGCTCAGAATCCTAAAGAATTTCAATAGCCCACAGTCTCGGAGGGTAGTGACTATACCCAGGTCATTATCAACAATATCATCATCTTACTCATGTTCTCTTTCTCGCCACTCCATCATTGTGATGGTCAAACACCTGCATGAGAGCCATGAGAGAAGAGTCAACAATTCGTTTCAAACTTTTGCATAATTTTTATTGAGCAATTTTTAACTTTAAAATCCATGTTTCATCCCTCATAGGTGAGCCTTTGGCACAGTGCAAGATTCTCACAGGTGCCCTAAAGGCCACCTACGAGAATCCTAGATTCTCACAGGTCCGCACAACCCGGCTGCGAGAATGCTCGAGCGCATGGTGTGACCCTAAAATGGACCCAAAACCCTAAAAATTGCCAATAAAAACTAAAAATAAACCATGGAAAAGTTGAAAGATCAAGAGATTACCTCCTTGATTGAAACGGTTCACTGAATGATCACTTTTGCCTTCCACAACCAAGAAAAGAAATTTGGAGGAAAATGAGGTGTGTTGGGCAATCTTTTGGCAAAATCACAATGAAATGGTAAAAAGCCCCTTTTACCCATATTTATCCACTTTTTACTATTTTCTTTTGATTTTTCATATTATTTTTATTGCTTTTCTTATAAAAACTAATGCCTAATAGCCTTGTGAGTATGGTTTTCTGCAGGTATAGCAACTTTGAAGTCCAAACGAAGGGGTACGGGTGTTTTTTCTTTTTGTCGCATGTACAACTACTTTTTAGGGTTTTTAGAAAAACCTCGAGCTCAGTCTCCGTTCGTTCTCGCGATCAAAAATATATGAGAACCTAACCAAGTATACTTTTTCTCATCTTTTCATACTCGTTATGGTAACACGAAAATGACGAACCTAAAGGAGTATCCTTTAAGCTCTTTTCACGCTCCATAAAAACGAAAAGATTGCCGAGTGATCTTGTTCTCTTCACGCTCATTAAAGTATCTGAAGAAAACATTCGACGGGTGATAATTTATCACTTTTTCAGTCTCATTGAACTTATTTACAAAAAAGGAACTGGGAGAGTTCCCTTTAAGTGTTTTTCAGACTCTTAAAACATGAAAAATTCCCGAGTTTTCTATCCTTGGACTCGTTAAACAAACATCGAAAGACCTGCAATGGGACCGAACCACTCCTTCCTAGGGTTCGTTAAACATACTCCGAGGGACTCATCCGAAGGATGAGCTTACATCAACAAGAATATGTTATCCTCCTCAAGCTTGCGTAAAAATAAAGAGGTACTTGCCATAAATGGTGGGGGAAATTTTAGGAAAGGGAGGTGTTTTCGTATTCATATTAATGGTAGTAAGCGTCTCTCTTGAACATGACACCCCCTATTCGTCATTTGAATCTGGGTTGGGAAATCCATTTGTCTCTCATTCAACTTGCTACAAGGTCATATCTTGGGTCATCTTTGAGTCAGTGTTGCCAAGTCCTTGGTCATGTCCTTCATATGTTCAAGAGAAGTTCACACGAGCCCTCTATTGAGTCGGTCATCTGCAGTTGTCCATTCTTACTATGTCGGCCTTCCCTGTGTCCGTTTCGACTCATATTCATACTTTGTCTCATCCTCAAAATCTGTCACTTATTTTGTGTCATTGATGGGGTTTACATTAAGGCCCTCCTGTGACGAGTCTTATTCCATCGACTCCAACTCATTATCTAAAAATGAGACTTAGAAATTGTTTAGTACCTTAGAACCTACATGCCTTAATGGTAGGTCTCTTCACTTTCGACAGGGGTTTCACATCATTGATCCCTGATCGAGAGATTCTGTCGAGTGCTCGACTTCATCTCATTAATTCACATTCGTTCAGATTGTACTTCAGTACCTTGGGAGTCATTGACGTCAATGGTGATTTCCCTCGCACTTGTTAACAGTTTTCATCAATGACTAGTAATTAAGTGGTTTCTACCATGTTCGACTTCAACACATGTAATTGCATGGCTAGATTCATACTTTCAGGTGACGGGATTGAAGACCCTGGGTCTCATCTTTTTTATCTAGGCTGCGATGGAGTATGTATGATTTTTTTTGGTGCATAGATCCACTTTGTATGTCACATGGCTATGTTGTCTTAATTCAAGTCTTCTCACATAGATCCACAATGTATTCTTGGTGGCTATGTAGTATTTTTGATGGCATGGATCCACGGTGTATAATTGGTGGCCGTGACTTACGTTTGTGATTCCATTAATTTGTGATCTGAGCATGGGAATGCCTACCTCAAAACTGGTATTATATTCTACAGATGCTTGATTGTTTACAGGTTTCCGATTAGGTGTGCTCCTGGTTTCTGACACACACACGTAGTTTACAAAGTATTTTGGTTGTCATGGATTCCAGCCTCATAATTTGGGGGGCATTCTGTTACACATGATTTTGGTCGCTCTGGTGATGTCTCTACAAGTGATGTGTTCAGGCTCCCACGAGGAATTTTTTCTTGAGAAAAGTGATTGTTGTCTTCTTCCAAAAAACACATTTTTAAGATGAGTTTGCAGGATACCTATGTTACAGGGTGTGAGAATCCCTCRTTCTCGCAGGCCACCCACACTTAGGGTGAGAATTGTTTGCAGTCTTCTCCATAGATAGGGTGCGAACCTGTTTTTAAGCTTGGAAAAGAGAAGAGGTCACGAAGGTTCTAGAAGGGGATGTTTTAGAAAATGAGTTGGMATTCACATAGTTGGCATCCTACTGACTTCTCAAATTCGGTGGGATCATCCTCATCCATGTAACCATCCCTCCTTCTCCTATATATTGAAAGGTTTCTCATGGAAAAGGTTAAACAAGATTGAATGAACAATTGGTGAAAGAATTGTGTGAAGAACCCTGCTTGGACATAAGCTTGAAGACTCTATTTGGTCTATCAAGAGGTATTGGATCTTCTTCATGCAAGTGCAAAGCAATTTTGTGTGTTGGAACCAACGGTCACTGAAAGGAAGCTTGCGACATCAAGGCGATCAGGTTGTATCTTCTACTTTCATTTAATATAATACAACGACATGTCCCTTTCCCATAAAATCACTCTTATTTTATTGCGTAACTCCTTGATCATATGCATAGGTTGACATTGAATATACTTTTCTATCTTCACTTTGGTTGGTTTGTGTTATCTTGGACTTTACATCACAAGAGCACCGGCGTGAAGCGGGAACAATAGAGACCTAAGGAAGCRATATAAAGGTATGTCACTCATTCCTTCTTATTAGTAGATTAAATGACTACAACTTAGGGAAAGATTTTTGTCCTGTCCTGTTTTGTTCTAGATCCAGGTGGATCTAGGGAGATCTGTTAGTGTTTGCACCTACCGATTTGTCTGATAATAGTAATGTCTCCATTTTGGGACATTATAATTTTACAGAGTGTTATGCCTACCAGAGTAGCCAGATAGGGGTGATAGAGAGTTTGGGAGATACTGAGGGGTTTTATTGGGCCCGACTTGCATTGTTCATCATCACGATCCATTCCACATAGCTTGGTTTTGGTTTCGTTGCATTCCGACAATTTCCATAATTTTGAGTTTTTATGGGTCATATCTTAATTAATTTCACTAAGAAGATCATAATGGGCATATTACTTGGAGAAACCTCTTAGTGTAATATCTCATCGGAATCAGGAAGAAGAGCACTATAGGATAAGATGATGAGAAGTGACTTTCAGTGGCCAGAGAAGTCATAAGGATGGATAAATCACTTTTTAGAGGTAAAATGATTAATTAATTAATTAATTAAGTGATTTAATCAAGGAATAATAAAATAAAGTAAAAGTCACTTGGAGGGGAAAGGTCAATAACAAATTAGGGTTTTAGCAGTGAATTAGGGTTTTGGAAAGCTATAAGAGAAGAGTCAACGACCTAATTCATCATTATGTAGATTATGACTTGTAATTAAGGAGAAGAGGCGAATCTCAGGAGAGATAGTTTAGTGGATTCCAGGAGGACGACACCAGTTGGTTGATTTCGGTTTTGAGAGACACACCCTAGTCACCAAGGATATCATTCAGGTCTTCTGTCACTCTTCAACAGTAGTTACACAGTGTTCAGCAGCAAGGGAACATTCATCTAGAGTGAGGGTGCAACTTCTGAGAGGGTTTTTAGTTGACTTATCCCATCGAGGGAGAATTCTGAGATTTCCCTCCAACCTATTTGAGAGGAAGGAAAGGTGCATATTTTTCCTAGTTCCTCATCATATTCTAATGGAGGAATCAACTGGGGTGCATTTTCCAGACTTGGATGTGTGACACTTTTGGCAGATACATTTGGGGTTCCAGAGTGAGCATCATGCCATATCCAGGGAAACCCTTTCGACCCATTTCCCAGTATACCAAGGCGGTCATTTTGAGACACATCTCGTCCAATTTTGACGATGGAATCACTAGGACGCATTTTTCCAAAGAAAGAGGGGTGCATTCCCCCAAGGGGATCCATCTAGGGTCCAAACTCACTAGCATAAGGTTTTGACAGTTACCAATACTGAGGAATAGAGAAGGGAACATCATTTGGGATAGTTTCTAAGCCATTCCGAGAAGTACAACTCCCAGGGAAAACTTTCCAGACTTCCAGTAGTTACCGTCAGAGCTGCCATAGTCCCAACACATCCATTGATTCCGCAATGCTCCCATATTCCGAGTATTATCTTTTAGTTTCTTATTTGTGTTTCAGCTAAGATCCTTTGTCTATTTATCTAGTCGAGTATTGTCAGTTTATTCAGATGCATTCTACCATTTTGTAATCCACAAAGATATCATAATATAAACTCTATAGTCCTTTGTCGCATTTGTTATTTGTATGATCATTTATATGTTGTAAATGATTAATCCTACACACACATTAGCAACATTTCCTAGACTAGACAAGTCAGTAACATTACATAAATGGTTCATGGTAACTCCTATTATGCCTCACACTTAGTAGCATACCCAACACATATGTATCTCCTTACATGTATTATATCCAGTCAATAACATTCCCAATCATAGACAGTGACACAAGTAGGAGTTCCTTTCCAACAATCTACTTTAATAAGTACTTGTGAATTTGACATCTCAATAAGCTCTAGCTAATCTATCTCATACTATGGACTTGTTCCTACCTTGGCCTCATTTACTAGGTATTTCATGCTTACAACATCACCCATATTCCAAGTCATAACTCTTTTATAGGGTAACAACATACCCTACCAGGTTAATTAAAAAATAACCAAATTAGTTATTGCCTAAGTTCCATAGGTCCACTTCATAAAGTGATAATTCTTTTCCATGTGAAAATTATCCCTATTAGGTCAATCCAACAATAACCAAATGAATTATCCCCAATTTCCCTAGGACAACTTCCACTTTACAAAGCCCTCCTTTCAAACACACTAATAACTAGGTCCACAAGAGTAGTAAACTGAAGTATTTATCCTTTGTCAACCTCTAGGAACACTGCTAAACTTGAGACCATGACATTACAACAATAAGACCAAAAATTTGAAATTTATGGATTCCCTAGAGCATATTATATCCATATACACTATATTCATTAGTACAACATATTAATCATCCCAACATAAGGAGTATCTAGGTACATCATTAACCAATACATTAAAGATATCGACAAGCATGAAATTATTTATCTCCTACATGCATAGGTCTTCATGGTAATCCCTCCAAACACATGATTCTCCATGAGCTATATTCTACTACAATCAATATGATCTCCATTCCATCTTCTCCTTGTAATGAGCAATCCACACACAAAGAACTAATGTGAGAACCATGTAACAAAACAAAGTGCACCATTTTTCATATCTCTTTCCAATTACTCTCTCTTCACCTTCTCTCATGTTTTTCATTACTACATGTTGCATACCATCTCAAAGATCAAGCATCATTACATGAACAAACCTGCAAAAATGGGTACTCACACTCATCCATTGATCTCTAACTACCTTACGAGAGCCAAAACAATGTTCATACCATTAAGGGCTTCCATCAACATAGAAAATTTTCAAAGATAATAAGCTTAAGTATCTCTAATACCATTTTAAAACAATATAAATGTTCATAACGAAGAATTTACAGAATAATTATTAACAATAAACAAAATGTTAACACCCAATTTTTTTATAAAAATACAAAAACACAATATGTTAGAGTGAAACAAATTTCAAATAAAGTAAAAAAATCACATTCATTAATGCATTGTAATTGTAAGTTTTAAACCTGTGAAGTAAAGCAATGCATATAGATTCTTAAGAAAAACATAAATTAATCAATGGCTCATTCACATAGTACACAAAGATTTATACTGGAAACTCTCAACTGGGGAAAACCTTTCTTATATTCATTATATTGAATTTCACCATTCACCATACAATATATACAATGTTTTTAGGTATTCCGTAGATACCCAAACGCTAATCCCTTAATCCAAGATTAATTTAGAAAACCGCTAAACATAGAAAAAAACGCCCCAAAAAAAAATTTGGGGCGCTACCTCGAACGTTGCACATAACCAAGGGGGGGCATAACTTCCCCCCCCCTGGGACCTCCCTAGGAAGCTCCAGGTGCACACGAAACAAGGAACACTACTAGAGGGATCGTTAGACGCAGTTGTCGAACCTAACGCACCCACACACAGACATGTAAAGAATATAACATATACCCAACATTCTCCCACTTGTTGTTTTCTTTGCATCTAGGGGTCCACAGGGTTATATAGTCAGCAATCTAGGGCAACAATTCCCATTGTTACTCTACACCAGGAGAAATTTTGTGTGCTCATAGACTTTGTCAATAAATCTACAACATTCTTCAAAGTGTCAACCTTTTCCAGCAACACCTTCTTTTCCTCAACCATGTCTCTCACAAAGTGATGCTGAACATCAATATGCTTTGTCTTCGAATGATAAGTTGGGTTCTTTGCCAAGAAGATTTCACTTTGACTTTCACAATCTAATCTCACTGCTTTTTGTACCAACCCAATACCTAAACACAATCTCTATAACCATAATTCTTCCTTGCTTGCATGAGTGGCTACCATGTATTCAGCTTCTGTAGCTGAGAGTTCTACTACAACTTGTCTTTTTCTCATCCAACTGATTGCACCTCCAAATAGGTTAAACACATACCCACTTGTAGATCTTCTGCGATCCAAATCTCCAGCCCAGTCTGCATCAACAAAGCCATGTATTTCCACCACTCTATCCAATCCTGGTCTTCCTTGGTAGCACAATCCATAATTGGTAGTGCCACGCAAATACCCGAAGACCCTCTTTACGGTTGTCCAATGCTCCTTCCTTGGTTTTGACATTTACCTGCTCAAAACTCCCACTGCATGTGAAATGTATGGTCTAGTACAGACCATTGCATACATCAAACTACCAACTACACTGGCATATAGAAAATGGGATATGTCCTCTTCTTCTTCCTGTGTCTTGGGACACTGATCTGTAGATAACTTTACACCTATAGGAATAGGAAACTTGACCGGTTTACTTCCATGCATATTAAACCTCTGTAATATCGTCTCAACATATTTTCTCTTATTCAACCAGAGTTTCCTGTTTGCACGATCTCTTTTAATCTCCATTCCCAGAATGAAGTTAGTAGCACCGAGATCCTTCATGTCAAATTTGGAGGATAGCTGTGATTTCACTTCCTTGATAACATCCATGTTATTTCCTACCAATAACATGTCATCAATATACAACACTACATAAATGAAGTGATTACTAACCTGCCTGGAATATACACAGTGATTAGCCTTGCTTCTCACAAATCCCAATCCAAGGATGTATGTGTCAAACTTTTGGTACCACTTCCTAGGTGATTGCCTCAAACCATATAGTGAATTATTTAGCTTACAAACCATCTCTTTATTTCCCTTTACTACAAAGCCTTATGGTTGCTTCATGTAGATTTTTTCTTCTAGATCCCCATGTAGGAATGTTGTCTTCACATCCATCTATTCCACTTCAAGATCAAAAGCAGCAACAATAGATAAAAGAAATCTAATAGAAGTTAACTTACCAACAGGGGAAAAAATCTCACCAAAGTCAATTCCCTCTACCTGGGAATAACCTTTTTCTACTAATCGAGCTTTGTATTTCTCCATTGTTCCTTTTGCATTAAAATTCTTCTTAAACAACCATTTGCTACCAAAATATTTTCTTCCAGCTGGCAACTCAACTATATCCCATGCCTCATTCTTATCCAATGCATCCATTTCTTCAACCTTGGCCTTCTTTCAGATTTTACTATCCTCTGAATTCACTGCTTCCCTGATAGTTCTGGGATCATCATAGGTAATAGATAAAGAAAAATTGGAACGGAAATCAAGTGGACTATACCTTTCTGGTTGCCTTATTTCTCTCACCGATCTCCTCGATACTAGGGTATGAGGTTCGTCTTCTTCTTCTGCTTCATCTTCTTCATATGATTCAGATTTTGCATCATCCAAATCTAGCTCTATTTTCTCAGGTTCGTCTTGCCTTGGTAGGAATTCATGTTTGGACACATCTTTTACTTCTCTAAAAACAACATCCTGACTGTAAACAACCTTCTTAGTTTTTGGGTTCCAAAGCTTATAACATTTCACACCATCTTTATAACCCATAAAGATACACTTTTCAACCTTTTTATCCATCTTAATCTTATTTTCATTTGGAACATGTACATAATCATCACAACCAAACACTCTAAGATGTTGAAGAGAGGGTTTCTTTTCATTCCATACCTCGTGTGGATTTTTTTCATCCAACGCTGATGAAGGTGATCGATTGACCAGGTAACATGTTGTACCCACTGCCTCTGCCTAGAATTCTTGTCCTAACTCGGCACCACTGAGCATGATCTTTTCTTTTTCCATCAGTGTCCTCTTCATCCTTTCTGCAACTCCATCCTGTCGAGGAGTGTATGGAGTAGTCTTTTGCCTTGCTATACCACACTTCTTACAGAATTCTTCGAATTCATTTCCGCATAATTCTCCACCATTATCTGTTTTGAATACCTTTATTTTATTCTCTATCTGATTTTCTACCAGAGCCTTAAACTCTTTAAATTTATCAAATACCTCAGATTTATTTCTAAGAAAATAAATCCATGTGTTCCCTGAGAAATCATCTATGAATGAAACATAATGCATAGACTTACCTAGTGATGGAACAGGCACAGGTCCAAACACATCATTATGTATCAACTCTAATATCCCCTTTGATCTTGTAGCACCAAATGGGAATCTTACTCAATTCTATTTACCATATATGCAATGTTCACATAAATCAAAATCCAGAGTGCAATTAGACATACCTTCAACCATGCCTTTACCGTGTAGTGTTCAAAGGCCCTTTTCTCCAATATGCCCTAGTCTTTGATGCCATAGCATGGTCTTCTTTTCAGGGATGATATTGGTCTTGTCTTCTTTATTTGTCTTCTCAAGGACAATAGAATTGTTACACCCATTAGTATAAGTGCTTCCCAACAACTTGTACAGAGTTCCACACTGAACTCCCCTCATCAACACCATTTCTCTTCGTACCATGTTGCAAGTTTTCTTTCCAAATACAGTATCCACTCCTGCATCATCCAACTTGCTTACAGATATTAGGCTCTTAGTAAGTTTTGGAATGTGAAAAACCCCAAGGAGAGTTCTAATCCTTCCATCTTTTAGAAACAACTTAACCCTTCCACATCCCATGATTTTGGTTGTCAAGTCATCTCCTAGGAATACATCACCACCATTGTATTTTTCATATTTAGAGAACCACTCCCTGTGAGGAGTCATATGGTATGACACACCCAAGTTGATCAACCATACATCACGGCCTGCATGTGTACCTGTAGATGCTAGGTAAACATCACCTCTTTCTTCATTGGAGGTTTTCGCCTCTGTGGAAGATGTACTATTAGATCCCTTTGGTTTTTCAACCTTCTTAGACTTGCAATATTTCTTATAATGCCTCGTTTTACCACACTTCCAGCATTTCCTCAAAGATTTTCCCAGAGACTTAGATCTACCTGTAGATTTAGATCCCCCCCCCTAAAGGTTTACCAGGATTCTTGTCTTGGGTATGACCTATTACAAATAAAGAATATGTGCTATGACTATCCATGCTTTTCTGCCTCGTCTCTTCAGATAACAAGGATGAAATTGCTTCCTCATACTTCAATGTAGATTGAGTGGTACTACCAATTGCTACAACCAGATTATCCCAAGAGTCTAGCAAAGAACATAAAAAAGTAATACACTTATCTTCTTTTGCAATTGTAATATTAACAAAGACAAGTTGACTTACCAGAGTATTAAAGACATTTAGATGTTCTGTCACAGAATCTCTATCTTCCATCCTAAGATGATACAACTTCTTTTGAAGAAAAAACTTGTTTACCAGGGACTTTGATTGATACAAATTCCCCAACTTATCCCATAGTTCCTTGGTTGTAGATTCTCTTGAGACATTCAACAACATCGAATTTGCCAGGCAGATTCGAATAGTACTCCTTGCTCTTCTTTCCAACTTCACCCAATCTTCCTTCGACATACCGGTAGGTGGTGTACTAGTAGTTTGTGTACCAGTAGCCTATGTGCTAGTAGACGGTGTACCAGTAGGCTATGTACCAGGATCCACAACGATCCATTGTTCTTTGTCTACAAGAAGGTCCTCCATCTTGAGCTTCCATAGCTCAAAGTTTTTACCATTGAACTTCTCTATATCGATTCTAGATGAGCTCACCATTCCTCTTTCTATACTTAAATCTCCACTTCAAAAGCTCCCACTAAACCCAAGTTTATCACAGACCCAAGATAAACTTGATCTATCAAGATCGAGCCAAACCCTCAACAACAAAGGCGTCCCTCTGAAGCCAAAAACAAGCTCTGATACCACATGTAAGTTTTAAACCTGTGAAGTAAATCAATGCATATAGATTATTAAGCAAAACATAAATTAATCAATGGTTCATTCACATAGTACACAGAGATTTATACCGAAAACCCTCAACTGGGGAAAACCTTTCTTATATTCATTATATCAAATTTCACCATTCACAATATAATATATACAATGTTTTTAGGTATTCCATAGATACCAAAATCCTAATCCCTTAATCCGTGATTAATTTAGAAAAACGCTAAAAATAGCAAAAATCGCCCAAAAACAAATTTTGGGGCACTGCCCCAGGCTACCACCCGTTGTCGAACATTGTGCGTAACCAGGGGGGGCATACCTGGCCCCCTCTGGGACCCCCCTAGGAAGCACCCGACGCACACGACACAAAGAACACTACTAGAGAGATTGTCAGACACAGTTGTCGAACTTGACACGCCCACAGACACATGCAAATAATATAACATATACCCAACAGTAATCTCATATGAAATATGAGATATGAGATAATACATGACATAATACAAAGACATACATATAGGAGCTCTAACTTCTCTTTCCCGCCATACAAAACTCATATCATACAAATAATCCTTGCACGTGTCATATGTAACACCTCTTTACATGTTTGACATGTATTTAGTAACATACCCAAATCACACAACTCTTTAAATCACACAACTCTTTGCATGTCTAGCACACACTTCACATAAGTAGGTGTTACTTTCCAACACACATCTTAAATATATGATTACTTTTTAGTCAATTTGGAAAAATTGGCTTTCATACAATGTGATTGACAATAAACCAATTATGTCTCGATATTTTTCACCAATTATGTGATACATAGTATATCATGTTTCTGATATGATCTTGTTATTAACCTAAACATCATACAATGTGATTGACAATAAACCAATTATGTCTCGATATTTTTTGCCAATTATGTAATACATAGTATATCATGTTTATGATATGATCTTGTTATTAACCTAAACATAATAACAACATGTCAAAGTTGAATTCAAAGTTTTGAAAATCAATCATTCAAATTAATATCTATTAAATATATATATTTTTATTAAAAATCAAATTTTAATAATAGGAAAAAAAGTGTATGAAATCTTTAAATTAGTAATATTCTTAATTTATTCTTAATTTAAACTCTGGAGAAAGTATAATCCTCTTAATGTCTTTTTAGTCTATTTGATTAGTGTAAGCATCATATTTATGAGAAGAAAATACTAAATGTTTATTTTTTTATTTAAATGATTTTTTAAACTCAAATTATATATGATTATTAAAAATATGATCATAAATTTTTAAATATAAAACATGACATTGAAATAGTAAAAATAAAATGGAATCTTTAAAAAAAAATATTAAAACTTTTTAAAAATTAAAAATTATAAAATATAAAACATAAAACATAAAAAAAAATGCAATAAAACTTATGACAAACATAAAAAAAAAATTACAAAATACAAAACATAAAAAAGATACCATAAAAGTTATGATAAACATAAAAAAAATCTTGAAAAGTTATGATAAACATAAAAAAAAATCTTGAAGAGCATCATATAATGCTTGAAGAGTATCATATAATGCAGGTTAGGCATTGAATGTTAATATCTTCAAAATTGTATAAAATCAAATTATATATATTAAAAATCTAAGAATTAAAATTTTAAATACAAAACATCACATTAAAAATAATTTTTTTTTTTTTTTTAAATATGATAAGTTAATATTAATTTAAATTACAAAATACAAAACATAAATATGAGTATTGAAAGAAATGTCATGAAAGTTATGATAAAAATAAAAAATCTTAGAAAGTTTCATGGGTTGAATACTAATATCTTCAAAATTTGTAACTTATGCATTGAATACTAATAACTTGTATTATGTATAATTAGATAACAAATAAATAAAAAGATGAAAAGATAATATTAGAAATAGAAAATTGTAAAACAAATTGAAGAATATTAATTATACTAATTTATTGTTAAATAAATTAATAAAAAAGGAGGAATTCTATAAAGTAAACATGAAGACAAAAGAACTACATCTAGGTTTTGAGCAACCCAAATCTCAATCCAATCAATTACTTTAGAAATTGAAAACAAAAGAACTACATCTATGTTTTGAGCAATCCAAATCTCAATCCAATCAATTACTTTAGTAGTTTCTAATAGATACTTCATCCTATCCTCACAAATCCTTAAAAACCTTTAATGTGTTTTCTCTAACTCCAATTTGAGAAGAGGTTCAATTTTTAGAGGTTTTTGAGTAAATTACAAACAAGAAGTTTATATAATAGGTTTAAAAAAATTGCAGAGAAGAAAATAGGTATATGGATCATTAACATAGAAGATTTCAAAGACAATGGAAGTGGAAATGGTTTATTGATATGTTTTGGGATCAACAAAAGCCACACCAATAGTTGAACCCCCTTCCACTTAGCATCCAAATTTCCTCATTGTAGGTTCATCTGCATGAATAGATTTGAACCTCATAAGTTTTGGAATATGTTAAAAGTACTTACAAAAATATTCCACCAACTATAATTGTAAAATGTATAATGGTAATGGTAGAAAGTATGTACACATAATCAACCAATATGTTTGAGATTCAAATCTTAAAGTGATTTTGCAATGAGCTAGGAGAATAGTGTACTTATTTTGAGTCCATGTTAACTAAAATACCCATTCATAGTAGCATAGTTGTCATTGTAAATTAACATTTAATTTTTTTATTAAGTGTTAAAATAAAATATGAACAAAGACCACGTCTTTTACATATTTTTTGGTTTTTAGTTTTATAATAAGTGACTTATCATTATCTTAATAAAAAAATATTATAATGTTTCAAAAGGAATTTATCCAAGTTTGTACATTGTAATTTTTTGTTTTTTTACAAAGAATGCAGTTAGTAGATGGATCATCAATGCAAGAAAGTGAGAGATGACAAAACTATAACTGTTTATGGATATGTTTACATTTTTTTTAGTTTTTAGTTTTATAATAAGTGACTTATCATTATCTTAATAAAAAAATATTATAATGTTTCAAAAGGAATTTATCCAAGTTTGTACATTGTAATTTTTTGTTTTTTTACAAAAAATGCAGTTGGTAGATGGATCATCAATGCAAGAAAGTGAGACATGACAAAACTATAACTATTTATGGATATGTTGGGATGAACAAATGTTGTACCAATAGTCATTTCCCACCATATATATTTTACCTATGGGCCTATATTACTTTTTCACATAGGAAAATTTAACATCACACGCACCTTATTCTCAATTTATCCTAGTTTTCAAATTGAGGATAGACCTTGATTTATACTCATCTTTATGTTTCAACAACTAGATGACGAGATCAGATTTAATCTTTATACAAAGAGATTCTCCTAGAGGTATTCTTGTGTAGGAAATCATTGGATCAATCTCATAATGATAGAATATCATTATATCTCCAAGAACTTGCCATTACTTCTATATTACTTTTTTTTGTACCAAGTCTTAAATGTCTAATGATTCATGTGACACATTTACCTCTTCAATTCTCCATATTTTAATCCATTCTAACCTGTCACAATACTATCACTTCTCTTTAGTATCTTGAGTCACATGCATTGTTTGTTTGTGACAATGTTAAGTTGGATTCCAGATGCCTTAATGTTTATATATGTTATAAATTGATGTAATGTTTCTCCTTCTAATGGTAGGATACATGTTTATGCTAATATGAACATAAAGTAATAACTTTGTACTTAAGTCTTAATTATTTTAATAAAAAATATTTCTAAATTCCCTAAACACTTTTTTTAAGACTATTTGTAAAGTTTTAGATTCCATATCAAATTACTATAAAAACTATTGTCAAATTACTATACAAAATATTGTATATAGCATTATTCTCACTAAGAGCTTCCATAATTTCCAACTCCACAACCTAATTTGTCTACATTTTATTTGCATAGAATAAAAAACTTTCATGTTGTAATCTTATATTTCTCCATAAAAAAGTTTCAACTGAAAGTAGAATCAAATCCAAGACTTGTGTTAGAATCAAATCCAAAACTTGTGTGTAATTGTAAGAAAAAAGGACTTTCAATTTATTACCATTGAATATCATGGTTATATTCCTATCACCCTGTTATCAATACAAAACTTACCCAACCCCTCCTAACTTACTCTCATATATATATATATATAGTACTTCAAATGATAAAACTGCACCAAAAAAATATATTACCGTTCCCAACTAACTTATGTTGAGTAAGTCAAATAAACATCATAATTATATCTCTATCTATAATAAGGATTATTATTATTAATAAAAAATCTTATCTAACTCATTTCAACTTATAACTATTAAATATGTAAAATAAAAACATATAATTTTTTTAAAAACAAAATATATATAAATATGTAAAATAAAAACATACAATTTTTTTAAAAACAATATAAATATATATATATATATATATAAAAAGCCACACTCACACCCTTCTCCTCAACCCCACACACTCTCACCTCACCTCATCCCTAGCTTGTGTGAGGGCGTGCATTAGCCCCTCATATGATTTCAACTCCGGTACATGTAATTTCTATTCGTTTAACTTCCCCTCAGAAGGAGTCTGGTAATCACAAGCGGAGCATAATTCTGCCAAAAACCTTGTCTGTATTGAACTTGTGACTTAGTCCCATGTTCTCTTTTGAACGCACCTGCAACTACTGTGTTGGTTTCCTTTTTGTCAAATTGAATCCCAGCGGCCAAAATTGAGTATCTCATATTTTTGCGTTACTAAAAAGACCTAATGAAAAATAAACCTAGAATTCCAAACAGAACTGAAAATTAACGCTAATGACATGAGGTTTTGGTTTAAACAAAGGGCTATAAATCCATGAAGGGAAACTAATTCCAGACATTTGGTTCGAGTTCAGAAAATGTCCAGCATGCTGCATGCAGCAATATGTTCGTAGAAATTAGAAATTTAGCCAAGCTTGAAACTCCAAGCTGAAATTATCCGAAAGAGGACAATTTATTTTTTTTCTTAAAGCTTCAATCTGAAATTATGAGAAAGACATCCACATATCAAGACATCCACACATCCTTAAAATAAACCTCAACATCAAGCGATATTCAAGATCAGAAACGTATCTCATCCGCAATTAGGGTTTTCTTCCATGGAAGTAAAAAAGTACAAAGTTCATAATATGCCCTTCAACAAATTTTCTACTGCACTGCCAATGCTTAAGAAGTTAACAAGTAATAAATTGCAAGTTGTAGATGTCTTTCACTGAATTTTGGTGGACTACATCAACGGAATTGCCAGATTTAACATAGGTTTGTTGTCATCCTTCCATCCTTTACTGTGCCGATTTGAGTACCTTCCTGCAAATTGGATTTTGTAGGCATGGTTGAAGCATGATCAGATTTAATATACGAGTCAGTAAGAAACAGGAAAGTAACGACCTTGTGTCAATTCAGATATGGGATATGGTAATGAATCTTAACTGGCTTGTAAGCAAATAAACAAACGAAATGGTACCGTATCCTTATAAAAATGAAATGTGGGCAATAGATATTGCCAGAATAGGCAATACAGAAAATGATCAATACTCCAATTCGGTGAACTGAATAAGTCAGTTTATGATGGTTTGGTCGGATGTTTACACTTTTAAATGACCTTACCAGTAAATTTTCTAGTCCTACTTGAACACAATCCTGTCCTTAGCTGCACTTCTTTCTACACTTGGGGACAGTCCCAACAAAAGCCTATCGATGAAAAAAATGGGTATTCAAACCTTTCAAGTAAATGTACACTTTATTGCCAAAATCAACTTATAAACAAAATACAAATGTAGAGAGTTAGAGTGTTACCCTGAGATTTCCCTTGTCAATCGTTGCTTGTTTGTTGTTCTCTAGCATCAATCCGAAATGTATATGAGGAAAATGAGCCCACTGGGATAAATGCAGATATGTGTAAGTCTCTGATTAGAAAAATGGTAGGTGAATAATAGCCAGACAACAGTATATATATGTGATCTCACATTTTTTGCAGCGGCACTGAAAGCCTCCTTGTGCCTTATATCCGGATTTTTGGCTTTGATTCTTTGAATTTCCTCTCTGCAAATGAGATCCATGGATTACAACTGAATTCATTAATTGGGAAGAGGTAATGATGAAAAGAACAATTGCTATTTGCATCCCAATATAAATACTACTGTTCTTACTTTATGAAACGATTGTACACGGACGGTACTCGTTGTCTCTTTTCAGGTGCTGCATACATTTTAGATATGAAGAATCCATCAATTCTCTTCACCACCAAATCTTGCTTGTAGCTATTTACTCTATATGACAGTACTGGCATAGATAAAAGAACTAGAACTTACGTATGCTGGAAAACATCTTTACTGCTTCGTTGCCAGCATATGAATTCCCTGTCCTCTCGCTGATTGTTGGAGAGGCCGAAGACGATGCTGAGTCTTTGGAATAATCATTTTGGATCTGTTAACAAGTAATACTTGTATAATCAGACGTAGTATGAATTTTGCAGGAAGACAAGTTAATTATTTTACAAAACGACTAAAGTATTACCTTTTTAGCTAGTTATATTGAAACACCTATCAATAAACTAGATAACACAAAATCTATTATACTTGGACATGGTTGTTATCTTCTCAGTGTTCAATAAATCCTATCTTGAAGATAGATCTTTTTTCCTCTGTGATTAATAAATCCTCGATTTGTATCTTACTGTAATAGCCCAAAATCTATCAGGCTTGGAGATAATTTTTAATCTTCTCTGTATTATAATGAATCCTGCATTTGTCTTTATGGTAAATATTGGATTTGTATCTAATTGAGTCAGACTAGATATTCAGAGTCTTGACAGTACTGTGTACTTCTTAAATTTGTTTTTGTTTAATATGTCAGCTTGGTTTCCCTCTAGGCAAGCCTCAAACTTTCTAGATAGTTAATTTTGAGTGGTGAACTGCTTAGGCTGTTTCTATATGCCATATAATTTTCTGTATATTATATTTTTAATATAAAAAAAAAAAAAAATTATTATTAAAAAAATATGTATTCAGATCTAATTTTTTTATTCTTCTTCAGACTTAATAAATCTATAATTAAAATGAAGCTAGGATGATAATTTGATCCAAAACTAGGTTAACCTATATGTAAAATGAAACTATGTTAATCATTTGATTTAAAACTAAATTAATAATCTGAAAGGAAACTATGTTAGTAATCAAAATATAAAAATAATCTGCAAATTAATATTTCTATAAAACATAAGTTTTTAAAATTTAATTTAAACATTCAATATATCATCCACCCCAAACTGTAAAAGCACTTCTTCTTCGCTGTACAATAATGTGTTTCGATTTCTAACAGAAATAGATTGCCTGTTCTTTCATCTTCCATTTGCAATGCTTTGAAATCTTTCCATACAGCCTTTGCGTACATTATAGATTATTAATATCTCTAATAATCTTTTAGGTTAGAAAGGAAAATGATCTCTTTTACCTCTTCTAAGAGGTAGAATCCCAGGCTCAATTGTGAGGGTAGGGATATAGATCCAAACGGTATCGTCGATCTTAGTAGTAGTGTACACAGCTCCATCGTCATCATCACTACATGGAGCTGTCTAAGAGGTAGTAGATCAGGCTCAGTTGTGAAGATAGGGATATACTAATTAGTGTAACACTCAGTTTCTTAGTGTATACCATCACTACAAGGCTATACTCATATTCAGAGCTAAGCTGAACTGAATAGAACAATAAGTCTAATTATAGAAACATAATTTGACACGTGTTGTACAGATCATCCATCCCAGTAACATTGCCACTGGAAATATTACATGTTCATAAAAAGGGGGATCATCCCTCTTACAACCCTATATATCCTGCATGTGTACATATTAGGTCAAAAAAAAATGAAAAACTCCACAATAAGGAAGATCTCAGGGCAATATCAAGTACTGAGACTGCATTTACTGTCTACAACAACAGAGAACCAGAACTTACTTTGCTGCATAACTCAATAGATTGAATGCTCAGCCTACTATGTACCTGTCCCGCTTCAAGTGGAGGTGAAGCTCCCATCATGTTAACTGATAGGAGATGGTTGCAATGCCCACAGCGAACTGTGACTATATTGAATAAGCTACTGGACGGAACGCTCACCTGTGCATCACATTAAATCTACGTTAGACAGCAAACGAAGTAATTTTCCTTCAAGAATAGCATCGTAAACATGTAGTGTGCTTTGTTAATCGGCCTCTATAACGATTTCTTGAACTTTTCGCTATATAAGACCTCAATATCTAAAAGGGATCTGTTTATCTACGCTGAAAACCGTCTTATTTAACATCTCTACACGAATGATCCCGGGGTTCGGATCCTGTAGCGAATGGACGCTACAATACGGCAAGACTCCTTTGTTTCCCGCGGATAAAGACTTTTAAACACTGAACATTTCACACATGATTTGACAAGATAGACTGTGTAGACACTGTGCGAGCTTAACTGCCTTTCCTGTAGCAAGTACGAACGCTCACCAATTTCTTGACATTTTTCTCATCATAGATTTCACAAACTAAACCGATTCGACAAAACATATGAACGATACGGACACCATTACAATGTCGCGCTGGGAACGGTTGAGAAATCAGACCAAAAAGGTCTATGAAAAGGAAGACACTGCAACTGTGCTCGTCCAAGGCAAGGGCAATATCTGTTAATTGATCAAAATCCTGACACTGCTATTCTAATAATATGGGATTGGATATCGATAATGAAAAGAGTATACTCAGATTGCAAGCAGACACAGCGAAGCGATTCCAGACTCAAGTCAGATCCGATCTCTGGCCCGAACCAAAAACACACAGCACAGGATTCTTTAGATGAAAAGCGATCCTCAGGATGGTTGCCCTAACAATGGATTTGGATATTTTTGTTTATGCTGGATGATTGAATTTTCGCAGATAACAACAGCACGGAGGGAGGGAATGAAAGAGACAAATCTTTGATGTATGCCATGCCAAACCTAGAAGACCTCAGAGCACAATATAGCACTTCCAAGGTCTTAATCATTAATACTCAAAACGAAAACGAAAACAAAATTTAAAAGAGCAGAGTGGTGGGCGTCCTCTACCGCTAGAATGGTGCTGCAAAAGTTACAGTGCACGTAGCACAGCTGCTCAGCAGCGGAAGATTCAATACAGCCAGACATCGCTGAAGCACAAAAAAAAACCCCGAAGAGATTAACCCTGCACAGGAAAGAAATAACCAACTAGCTTCTCTGTGGGGGAAACGAACCAGCGCCCTCAGTGATGACAGATCCAGAATGAATTGACGCGGAATCTATGTTAGAGCAGTCAGGAGAAGCAGACATGTTGAGAGAAATGGGTCTACCTACTTAGGGTTATAGATAGAGATGCCAACAGGCTTTTGCTATCGGGGTGTTCATATAACCTATTTGGGTACGGATAAAGACGGCTGTTCTCTCCTCTTCGACCGACCTCCGTTGAGCACGCTTCCCAATAACGTAATCAATAGCTAATAGTACAGAGTGCTGCTTTACCATGGCTAGACCGAAAAAAAAAAAAGGAAAAAAAAATCACGGCGCCACTGGCTGTGCCTGCAATTCTGCTTGATCAGTAACTTGGCATCTTAAATCCACATCAGTAACTTTGGCATAATTTGACATTCACATGGGCAATGTCTTGAAGCTCTCGAAGAAGGGTCGTATTGAAGAAAGTACACGCTTGATGCCGGTCAGTAGGCGTCGCTCTCCGTCTCGGCCTTTGGCACCGTTTCTCAACAGTATACAGCTTTTGAGCAGGCTTTAGATTCGATATTAAAGGCGGGTCGTCGGTCGGTTTCACAAAGATATAATTCAGATCATGCATGTGCAGTGAAGTGAACCGATGCTACATTTTCCATCTTATCTCATACATTGTTTCAACGTCCACGTTGCAAATCCCAGTATGATTTCAAATACGTCTGTCATATCAAAATTGGGTTATAAGGACCATTTTTTTTATTTTACTATACTGCTGTAAAAATAGCAATCGTATATGGCCTTTATATTGGTTTTTATTCAATCATTATAATTGTTTTTTTATCGTTTCCTCCTGTCATCTTTTGCACATCATCTATACGTTATTTTTAAAAACCCCAAAAATACAAACTTTCCCCGTAAATCTTTACGGGAATACATTATATAGTTCCATTTTAATACATTTCTAAACTAATTTTTTTTTTTTGTAAGCCCGCAAGAACGTCTCTGGATAAATCGGGGTGAGAATCGACTTTGAGACCTCATTTTTACATTTCCTTCCATTTACACGGCACATGCCAATCGATCTACACCCCTGAGGGCTATACTAAAATTATTTTAATGTTAATTTATTTTTAAATATAAATTTACATTATATACGTTAAAATAAATAAACTCATTTTTATTATATATTTGATAAATCAAAATTAATTTTGATAAATGATAACAATTACATAGTCATCCTAATATATTTATTATCATCATTTATAATATAAGTAGTTTTATATTAAAATTTAATTCATCTTATTACTCCTCATAAATATAATATATTAGATTGTCTAGCCTATACCCATATTAGATCTCATTTTCAAAATTTTGATCACACTACCAACCTTCCTAACCTCCTAACTCCGAAATAAAGAGCTTTAAATTATTTTTTTATTTTTTGTATTAATTTTTTATTATGAGCTTAACATGTCATTTATGGGAATTGAACCCTAGCGGGGAGGATAAAAATCATCCCTCACAACCATCCAAGCTAAACCCAATTGACTAAACTACATATAAATATTATTTTAAAAATTATTTAAATAAAAAACTTAATAAGACTCAAGTTATAGTTGTGGATATGAAAAACATGCATGTATGTTTTCCTTCAAGCCCAAAACATGAAAGTAGGATAAATAAATACATTGTCCATGGCAAGCATTTGATCCAGCATGTTGTTGCTATCAACCAACCATATCATTAAATTTGATTGTATTTTCATATTAGAAGAGTAATATTATCTAACTTATATATATAAAGTTTAATTTTAAAAAGATGTATTATATGTATGAACATTAAATTAGTAATTTAGATATTGTAGTTGTTCAATTAAGAGCAACTTTGTCATGGATTGACTCTCAATTTTATTGAATAAAATTTAAAATGTATCATTATCTCAATAAATACATTGTAATCTAAAATATTTATATTTTTTAATATATAACCAACTTCAAATTTCCTAAAAATTTTAAAAAAACTTATACTTCTTGTAAAAACTCATACAACATATGTATTTAGAGTTTATTAAAAAATTACAAAAATTAAATTAAAAAAAAAAACATACAAATTTTAACATATCTTTAAAATAATATATTTTATATATTAAAATTTATGTGACGGGACAGTCTAGTTTTTGTTAAGTTCCTTTGAAGGATTTATATTAATTCTAAGTCTATTAAATAATCACTAAATTTTTTAAAAATTACAAACTTTACATCATTATAATAATATATTTTTATTTTAAATTTTGATTTCATGAAAATAGTTTCATTCATATAATTTATTTTAGATTAATAAATTTATTTTAATTCAAAATTGGTTTAATATTCACCATTCTAATAATTTAAGTACAATTTTAAATTTTAAATTTAATTCAAATACAATAATATATAATAATATATATTAATGTATAAATTTATATCACTTCAATTTTTTTTTTAAATACCTCTAAAATATGTGTGTAAGTGTTTTTACAGTGATATTCTAAATAGTGTATCACACTTCTATATATATATATATATATATATAATTATAATATTCTAAATAGAATATTATTCTCAAATATATAGTATTTATATATATTAAATAATATATCTTATATATATAGAAATCATTTTGTAGAATAAAGATACTATTAAAAAAATAGTCAAAACAAAATTTAAGGAAAAGTTGTGGTGTGATAAAGAGTTAGAGGAAAAAAGAAAATTAAGGTATTATGATGTAATCAACCTTAATCTAGAATATCAAAATTATCTATCTATTTTTCCAAGTGTAAAGAAAAAAATAAACATTGCTAAGATAAGAACAAATTCTCACAAGTTCCATAGTGAAACTGGGCATTGGTCAATTCCTAAAACGTCATGGAATGAAAGAGTGTGTCACCTTTGTAACACTAACAAGGTTGAAGATGAAAAACACTACCGATATTAGATTTCATTTTCAAAATATTTATCACACTACCAACCTTCCTAACCTCTTAACTCAACAAAATTATGGTGATCTTGGAAAGCTTCTCTTAATGTTTTTCAAGCACAGAAACAAAATTCTAAAAAATCACAAGTAATCACTTACCCTCTTAAGGTCCGATAAACCAATTCAATCTTAGTGGACGTTCATCATCATCATCATCAATATAACCTATTTTTAAAGTCACGATTTTAATTTACAGAAATATACATACCCTATCTTTTTTGGATTTGAACTTGTAACCTCTTCAAAATTTCTTCAAAATTTTAAATACCTCTAAATATATGTAAGTGTTTTTATAGTGATATTCTAAATAATATATCACTAACATATATATATATATATATAATATTCATATATATTAAATAAATATATCCACTATTGTTAAGTAAATAAGTAAAAACATTTCGATAAAAAAATAATTTTTCAAATATTTTTAAAATAATGTATTACTATATAATATTGCGACCCCTCCAACATTTTGGTGGGTAAGGCCACCTCCCTATTATTGGGGTCGTTCTATTCGGGATATTAACATTCTTTTATAAAATTTTAAAATATAAATTCAATTTAATTAAAGTTTATTAAACATCTTAAAAAAATAAATATACTTTTATATGTGAGTGTTTTTACATGTGTAAGTGTTTTTACAGTGATATTCACTCTCATATATAGTATTCATGTATATTAAATAAGTATACCCACTATTTATATGTGTAAGTGTTTTTACAATGATATTCACTCTCTCATATATAGTATTCATATATATTAAATAAGTATACCATTCATATATATTAAATATTAAATAAGTATACCAACTATTGTTAAGTAAAAACATATATGTGTAAGTGTTTTTACAATGATATTCACTCTCATATATAGTATTCGTATATATTAAATAAGTATACCAACTATTGTTAAGTAAAAACATTTGGAAAAAAAATAATGAATTTTCAAATATTTTTAAAATAATGTATTATTATATTAATATTATTTTATGAAATTTTAAAATATAAATTTATATTTAATTAAAATTTATTAAATATCTTAAAAAAATTAAAATTTTAAATATTCTTATATGTGTAAGTGTTTTTATAGTGATATATTGTTTTGTCTAGTTGAAACTTGGGAGTATGAGGATTCTAAGGTCTGGAACATAGAAGAATTTGTCTTGTCGGCATGGAACAAAAAATCCCATCGTAGAGGGATAGGAGACATAGCTTGTTATATTAGAAAGAACATTTCTCCTCACATTCAACTTCATAAGATTGACCCTTTGAATCAATACACTTGGATAGAAATTTCAAACACGAATGCTAAGAAGATGTATATAGCAATTTGCTATTTTGCACCTATTAATTTTTCCTTTTATAAGCAAAAAAAATCTAGATAACAATTGTCCCTATAATAATTTAGAACAAAATATTTATAGTTTGAAAAATGAAGGTAATATCCTTTTGCTAGGAGACTTTAATGTTAGGATTGCAACTAAACAAGCTACTCTTTTAAGTACTAATTCTAACCATAATCCTTTATGGCTAGATGAGGACCTTGTTTTATCTAATAGCTACAAAAGAATGTCTAAAGACATAATTGAGAATTTGTTTGGTACTGAGTTGGTCAAGCTCATCTCTCAAGACCTAATAATTTGCAATGGAGTAATGAAGTGGCCAAACTCCAACCAAATGACTTGTATTCATGGGCTAGGTAGTAGTTTCATAGATTATGTGATATCTGATATCCTCGTTTCCATCCAAATAGCAACTTTTGACCTTTTAAATGACCATGATCCCGACAATGATCATAAACCTTTAACCCTAACAATAAAATTTTCCATGCACAGGAGCTCTATTGAAGAGAATTTTGATAATCAAAGGAATTTGCACTTTGACAAAAGTAAAGTTGACATTTTCTTAAGGGATTTAAATAGTAAATTAAATCTCCTAACTTATAAGGACAACATTGAAGAACTCTATCATAATTTTACAACTACCCTTTCCACTTCTATTAACAAGTTCTCTTTCAAGGTATCCTATAAAAAGAATAATAGAATGACCAACCCTTGGTATGATAAAGAATGTAAAATTGTTAGGAAATCCATTAGGGATGCTTCTAATGAGTCCTTGAGACTCGATAAGATCAATACATACAAATCCCTAATTAAAAGGGAAAAAAGGTACTATATTAATAAAAGGAAAGAGCAAGCCCCCGGGGGGCAACTCAATTGGAAAGTGCCATGATATGATGTGATATGAAGTTCCATGAGGTTTCGAGTTCAAATCCCCCCCGACTTACCCTGTGTGCCGCGTAAGGGGCATCGTGGGCACACGTAGAGGTTATAGTGGTAGTAATTGGATAACATGACCACGTGTAACGTGAGTACGTGCCCAACTAGTTGTTGATTCTGCCAGACATTAAAAAACAAAAATAAAAGGAAAGAGCAACTTTCACAACTATATAAGTTGGATCCTAAGAAGTTTTGGAGCCAAATTCTAAACCGCGATACTAAAGAAAATAATAGGATTCCCTTAAGGAACTGGAATTCCTACCTTAAAAGTATTTACAAGTTCCATAATTCCATGGAAACCATTCCTATTGTCCCTACAAAGGAAGAAGCTTTTTTTCTATAGGTGACATAGAGTTTGGGGTTAAGCGGCTTGCAAATGGGAAAGCTAAGGACATTGAAGGCTATCAAGATGAAATTTTTAAAATTGGAGGGCCTATCCTTATCCCTCACATACACAATGATCCAGATGGATATCAGTGGCCACCCACCTATTCCACTGGCTCAAAAAAGAGTTTTCCACAGTCGTATTTTTTTGGGTTCCAAGCTTCTAAGGTTGTTTTGAGGCCCTAAATGACCGTTTTTGGGGATTTGGGGCTCAAGTCACTATCAAAGGCATTGACCCACCGGGCCATTCGAAAATTTTTCTTCTTGATTATACCTTTCCATCGGGATATCATGCACCTAAAATGAAGATCGTATGAAAATGTTACAACCCCGGGAAGTTGATGTACTAACTTGCCCAAACGAGGCCCACATGAAGTTTGGCGCTTCATCTCCTAGGGTTAGGTTTTTGGATGTCTAGGGTTTTTGACATTCCTGTTTATTGTAAAAGGCCTCGAGAGCCTCATTGTAACCATCTTCTTGAAAATGAGCGTGCCCGTCACATCTCTTCTCAGGGATAAGCCACCACCATTCCAACAAGCTTGTTTTCCGCTGCATTTTACAGTTTTAGTTTATTTCCTTATTGAATAGAAAACCAGTTTTATTGTATCTATGTTATTCTATGTTAAGCATATCTTAATAATCTATATTCATTTAGTTCTTCTCATAAAATCTGGATCAATGGTATCATAGCGATATGCTCCTTATCGTCTTAATGCATGTCCCCCATGAGGTCAGGGTACAAAGAATTGGGTCTCGAGCTTGTTTCTCTTCAGGAAAAAATCTCTCGCATGCCCAAGAGACCTCTCATGGAAGGAGAAAATAAAGATGAAAGGATAGGAGATCCTTTCAAACTGTTTCTTGAGGAATCCCTCACGCAACAAAAGAACGAAATGATGGATATTTTTGTGCAAATCCTTTGGCAGCTACCAACAGGCGATGCATCTTCCTCTAGCGGAGGCACCGCCCCCTTGAAGGTACAAATCAACTTCGATATTCCTATATTTGAAGGTCAGATAGACACAAATGTTGTATACAAGTGGTTGAATCTACTAGAAGGGTATTTTTCTGTCCGTAACTTTTTGAATAGAGAAAATATTACTTTTGTGCTCCTCAAAGTCGTTCCCCATGTCAAATATTGGAGCCCTCATTATTTACAGATGCGGCCACCTGGGAATCCTTCAGGGATGGTATTAAGGAATAATAATACCCTTTCGAAAGTTATGACGACTTGTATACCAAATGGACCACACTGCAGAAAGAAAGAGACCAAGTAGTTCCAGAGTTCACAAATATCTTCCATACCTTGCGCACCAAGATGAGTATAAAAGATTCAGGGTGACATCTGGTGCTCAAGTATCACGGTGCTCTGCACAGATACATCCAGAATGAAATGGAATTTATGGACATCTCGTCCTTGGGCACGACCTACTGATATGTCATCAAAATAGAGCATAAGCTCAAATAAAAGACGTGACAATTTGGGCATGGGAACCTCTCATGGAAAAAGCTAGGAAAGTGCAGCCCCAACCCACAAAACAAAGGACAAAGAAAATATGGAAAGTATCAGGACAACCAGTCCAAGCCGCAAGCAAAGTAGGACACTGAAAAGACAAATAAAGATACCGGGAAGTGGTGTGACTTCCATAAGATCCCTTGGCATAAAAATGTTGACTGACACTCAAAGCAGCCACTGGTGGCCAAAGTGAAATCCTCTGAATTAGATGCAGGTTCTGACTCTAAGTCAGAACCAGAAAGGGGAAAACAGATCATTGACATGGAACTCAGTGCCATCGTTGCTACTACCAATCTCTAGCCTGGTGAAACAGACGAGCCAAAAGAAGGAGAGCGCCTCTTCCATTCACATATGTGGGCAAAAGGCACCCCACTGCACTTCATCGTTGATAGCGGTAGCCATAAGAACATCATCTCAGTAGAGGTCGTCAAGCGGCTAGCTCTGTCGACAACGTTGCACCCACAACCCTACACCATTGGATGGATCCGCCAAGGAAGTGATCTCTACGTCAACCAAAAGTGTGAATTTTTGTATGACATCAAGTCCTTCAAAGATGAGGTATTGTGTGATGTTTCTCCTCTCGAAGTTTGTAATGTTCTTTTGGGCCAACCTTATTTATGGAAATGTCATTGTGTATATGATTCTAGGCCTTGTAGTGTTATTATTATTTTGAACAAGAAATTGTATAGGATACCCAAGGTAGTACCTCCTAGTGTTATTTCCTTGATCTCTGCCAAGCAATGCAGGAAGGTCATCTCTTAGACTAGGAAATTTTTCTTCTTCGTGATTTGCTCTTAAAGTGGGTGAAAGATCATAGCCACATCAAGGGCCTCTGTAGACGATCTCTCCACACAACATAAGTAAGTGTATAAGGTTGTGGAAGAATAATCATATATTTTCTCCCCTCCTACTGGGGTACCTCTGCACTGCCAGGTCAAGCATCCCATCGATCTGACCCCAGGTGCACCGCTACCCAATGGTCCATTCTACCGCCGCTCTTTGTTAGAAAACGAGGAGATCAAGAGGAAGATCCAAGAAATTATCCACAAAGGGGCACATCCATCCCAGATCATCGCCTTGTGGGAGATCAATCATGTTTTTATAGAAGAAAGATGGGTCTTGGCGACTCTGCATTGATTATCGAGCCCTAAAGAAAATCACAGTCTAAAACCGGTACTTGATTCCCTGAATCGACGACCTCCTTTATCATCTCATGGGGGCCAAATACTTCAGTAAGATTGATATGAAGTCTCGCTACCACTAGGTCCTAGTATAATAGACAAATGTATGGAAGATTGCCTTCAAGTCAAAAGAAGGTCTTTTTGAAGTCATGCCCTTTGGTTTGAAAAATGCTCCAACAACTTTTATGAGGATGATGGATGATATCCTATGACCTTTCACCAATACTTTTGTATTTGTGTATCTAGATGACATCCTCATCTACAATAAGACTTGGGAGGAACACTTGCAACATATTCAGTAGGTTCTACACACCCTACGACAACAAAAACTATATGCAAACTTGGAAAAATGCTCCTTTGGCATGCACAGGGTCCATTACTTAGGATACATCATTGATCAACATGGTGTGCATGTGGATCCAACCAATATTAAGGTCATCTATGAATGGCCAGTCCCAACTACACTCACTGAACTTTGGAGCTTCGTGGGCCTTTCCAATTTCTATCACAGGTTCGTGCTGGGATTCTCTCATATTGCATGGGCCCTCATCCAAGTAACCAGGGGTGGCAGTAAGGAAACATTTGTGTGGGGCCTGTCCCAACAACAAGCCTTCAATGACTTGAGGAAGCATTTGTGATCATCCCCAATACTTTCATTACCGGACCTGCAACATCCCTTTGAGATCAAGACAAATGCTTCAAACTATGCTTTGGGCATCATTCTCACTCAACATGACCACCCCGCAGCATATCATAGTGATACACTATCAAATGTTGTTCGTAAGTACCTTAATTACGACAAAAAAATGTACTCCATTGTGCAAGCCTGCTGCCGGTGGAGACATTACATTCTTGGGAAGGAGACAGTCATCCACAGTGATCACAAGCCACTATAGTTCATGCAAACCCAAGGAAAATTGTAGAATGACCACCATCAGAAGTGGTCAACATACTTACAACAGTTCCACCTCAACATCAAGTATAAAACAAGAAGTACCAACCGAGTTGCAGACTGCCTCAGCTGACCTCCAGTCATGGAACTCACCATGGTGCTAGACTCTTGTGGCCAAAAGACATCTGGATGCCCCCACCTCTATGAGACAGACCCTGAATTCTGCACCACCTACCAAATTTTGGGTGCCAACTCAATGGTTGCTAATTTCCATCTTCAGGACGGGATGTCATACCGGCTAGTCCATCTTTGCGTTCCATCAAGTGAGCATACAAAGTTGATTTTGGAATCTCACTATAGTCAGGTGGCATGACACTTTGGTGTCAAAAAGACAGTGGTAGTGCTGTAGAAACATTTCTATTGGCCGAAACTTTGAGAGGATGTCGACAAGTATATCAAGTCTTGCATCACCTTCTCTATTACCAAACCGACCACTAAGAAATAGAGCATGTACACCCCTCTTCCTACTCCTAATAGGCCATGGGAATCCATCTCAATGGACTACATGTCGGGCCTCCCGTCCACCAAGAGGGGAAATGACTTTGTTTTGGTGTTTGTTGATCGCTTTTCCAAGATGGCGATTCTAGCCTCCTACAAGAAGAACATCATAGCAGAAGCCACTACCAAGATCTTCTTTGAACGATTATGGGCACATTTTGGGATCCCAAAATCCATTATCTCAGACCATGATAGTCAGTTCCTCATCTCATTCTGGTCGATCCTCTGCTCACTATTGGATACCAAGCTCACCAACCTTCCACCCCCAGATAGATGGCCAGACTGAGGTCGTTAATAAAATGGTTGTACATATCCTGCACATGTACAATTCAAAACACCCCTGCACATGGGATGAGAGTCTTACCTATATCCAACATAGCTACAACCGAGCCTTGCATATCTCAACTAGATACAACCCCTTTCAGGTGGGGTTGGGATTCCAACCATTGGGCCCCATGGATGTTGCACTACCCCTGGCGACCACCTCGATCGACTCATCCCCTACTCCACCAGAAGCCGACAAAGCCACCCATTTCCTTGAGCAGATCCAACACATCCTCCAATAGGTTCAGGATATTCTACATAAGTCTAATGCCAAGTACAAGAAACGCCATGATCAACATCGGGTGCCACATAAGTTTCATGTGGGCGACAAAGTTTGGTTGCATTTGTAGAAAAAACGCCTTGCAAGGCCCCAGCAGAATATTTTCCCATGGTGTTATGGGTTGTAAACCATCACCAAGGCTATGGGTGACAATTCTTTTGAGCTCAACATTCCCCCCTTCCTTGTTCTACATCTAGTCCTCAACGTGGCTCTCCTTCGGCCATATTTCCCACCATTATTGGACACCTTAGAGATAATAGAGCAGTTGACACCAACAGAGCTCAACCCTAGCTGCATGCAACATGCATCCAATGATAATATTGTGGACACACAGATAAAGGGCACTCGACAAAAAATGATCCAACTTTATCTAGTCGTCAAAGTAGGGAAGCTCATGCACCAAGGCAAGTGGCTCACCCAAGGCCAAATTCAGCAGAAATTTCCTCATCTGATCGAGGAAATCAACACAACGGATAAAATTGATTCCTAAGGAGAGAGGATTGATCTAGATGGATATCGGTGGCCACCCACCTATTCCAATGGCTCGAAAAACAATTTTCCACCTTAGCAGTTTCTTGGTAGTTTTTCGGGTTCCAAACTTTCGAGGTTGTTTTGAGGCCCTAAATGACATTTTTTGTGGATTTGGGGACCAAGTTACTCTCGATGGAACTAACCAGGTCACCTTCAATGGCACTGATTTGGGCCAGTCAAAAATTGTTCTTCTCGGTTATACCTTTCCAAGGGGCTATCGTGCACCTAAAACGAAGATCGTATGCAAAAAAAGAGAATGACCTAGAAACTTATCTCATTTCATGTCGACTACGTGGCTCCGAACAGCGAGGATAAAGATGGGTCGCATTGCCGGTTGTTTCTGTACCGGCTTCACCGCTAGAAGTTCCGAAGACCTGTTTGGAGCAAGGGTTAGGCAACAATCGTTGGACAAAGGGTAGGGCCAAACGAGGACCTAATAACGACTATTGGATGTGAAATATTCCTATCTGGGCATGGTTCCCCAGTAATACCCGAAAACCCCAAACTTCGATTGCCTTACTGCGGCATAACCCATAGCCGAAGGTCTCTTAGGAAATTAGAGTTCGAAGGAGCCAAATGATTGCTAACGAGTGGGATATATTTGAGAGATATTGACTGATCTCATCCTCGATTCTCTGAGCCCCTCATGACAGATCTCATCAGAGAGATCTATAAATTCCTTCGATCTCATGAGCTCTTGAATTAACTCTTCATGAGAGCTTTTTAAAATATATGACATGATGAGCTCCAATTTACGACCCCGAGAAGTTGATGTACTAACTTACCCAAATGAGGCCCACATGAACTTTGACGCTTCATCTCCTAGGGTTAAGTTTTTGGATGTCTAGGGTTTTTGACATTCATGTTTATTATAAAAGGCCTTGAGAGACTCATTGTAACCATCTTCTTGCGAATGAGTGCGACCGTCACATCTCTTCTCAGAGATAAGCCGCCACCATTCCAAAAAGCTTGTTTTTCACTACATTTTACAGTTTCAAATTATTTCCTTATTGAATAGAAAACCAATTTTATTGTATCTCTATTATTCTGCGTTAAGCATATTTTAATAATTTGTATTCATTTCGTTCTGCTCATAAAATCCGAATCATACAAGCTCTTCAATTTAGCAGTCAAGCATGGCTTCCCTAAGACCTGGACACAAAGACTCATTGTTCTTATTTTTAAAAATAGGGATAGAAACATTCCCTCTAATCATAGGACCATTATGATTATCTAGATTTTAGCCAAGCTTTATGGAATTATTTTGGAAAAGTATATTAGCCTTTGGATAGAAAGTCAAGGTAAAAGAGATAAAGGCTAGGTCGATTTTAGGATATATCATTCAACTTTGGACCATATTGTTACCTTTCAGATCATTGCATAAGAGTTGTACGATACTGAAACCAATCTTTTTTGTTGACTTTAGAAAATCTTTTGACATGGTTCCTAGGAAAAACCTTTGGAATAGGTTGGAAGCGATAAAAGTGCCTCTCGAGTTGAGGGTTGCTACAATAAGGATGTATAAGAACGTTATTTATAATTTTAAAAACACCAAGGGCTGGTCAAAAGAGATTAACTGCAATATTGGATTCAAACACGGATGTCCCTTGTCCCCTACCCTTTTTGGCATATACATTGATAAGTTAGAAGATTTCTTGGAAAAAGCAAGTTGTGTCGGCCCTACTCTCACTGGTATAGTCATCAATATTATTCTTTATGCCGATGATATTGTTCTTATGGCAAGGATTCCCCATGATCTTGAAAACCATCTAAGAATCCTCAAGGATTTTTGCTCCAATATGGGTATGACTGTTAATATTGATAAGACTAAGGTCATGATTATTAAATCCAATAAGATCACTTATGATACCTTCGTAAATGAAAACAACAATTTGGAGGAAGTGACTTCACACAAATATATTGGAATTGATATTCACCACAAGCTCAATTGGAATTATAGCATTGAGAAAAGGATTATTGGGGGATGGACAACTTATTATGGGCTTGAAAACAATTGTAAATCAACTAATCTTTGGAGTTGGGATAAGAAGAAAATCCTCTTTGAGACTCTTGTTACACTTTTTATTCTTTATGGATGTGAAGTATGGGGTTGTAGTATCTCTCATGAATCCTAGAGAAAGATAGAGTAAATACAAAAGAATTTTATAACCTATAATCTCAAAATTAAAGGAAATACGCCCTATCCCATCCTCCTCTTAAAAATAAACCTCTCCCCCATTGAGAGCATGGCTATGACTAGATACCTAATGTATAAGAACAAGTTAAACAACATGGAATAAAAGAGGCTTCCTAAAATTGTTTCAAAATCAAGCCATAACAACCATCGACTCAAGCGAGGATGGCATAAAGATGTTTGGTGTTGATCTACCGCATGATGATTTTATTGAAAAAGATCGAAGTCATGGTATTTACTTCACTCAAGATTGGGTATCTATGCCACTTGGCTAAACTATTGGGGAATCATGGAAGACACCATTTTGTAGAATAAATATACTATTAAAACAATCGTCAAATCAAAATTTAAGGAGAAAATGTGGTGTGATAAAGAGTTAGAGGAAAAAATAAAATTAAGGTATTATAAGGATGTAATCAACCCTAATCTAGAAGATCAAAATTATGTATTTGAAGTGTAAAGAAAAAAATAAGCATTGCTAAGATAAGACCAAATTCTCACGAGCTCCATAGTGAAACTAGGCATTGGTCAATTCCTAAAATGCCATGGGATGAAAGAGTGTGTCACCTTTGTGACACTAAGAAGGTTGAAGATGAAAAACACTTTCTCTTAGATTGTCTAGCCTATACCCATATTAGATCTCGTTTTCAAAATATTTGTCACACTACCAACCTTCGTAATGTCTTAACTCAACACAAGTATGGTGATGTTGGAAAACTTCTCTTAATGCTTTTTGAGCAGAGAAAAAAATTCTAAAGAATTGCAAGTAATCACTTACCCTCTTAAAGTTCGATAAACCAATTCGATCTTAGTGGACGTTAATCATCATCATCATCATAAAAAATTCTAAATAATATATCACTCTCATATATAGTATTCATATATATTAAATAAGTATATTAATAGTTAAGTAAAAACATTTGGAAAAAACTAATGAATTTTCAAATGTTTTTAAGATAACATATTACTATATTAATTTTATATTAATATTATTTTATAAAATTTTAAAATATAAATTTATATTTAATTAAAGCTTATTAAACATCCTTACAAATTAAAATTTAAAATATCTTTATAAGATTTAGTTTCATGTTGATTTTTTTATAACTCATTTTGTAAGTATAAATTCATGTTATTTCAAA
>ML781509.1:0-48966 GCA_009831015.1 Picea engelmannii
GTCAACCACATCCTCATTTAAATATTTTCAAAAACCCCAACCCATGTTCTTCATAGCTAGCCTAATATTCTCTTCAAACAAAGCTATATCAGACAGAGAGATCCCTCTTTGAGTCTTGGAGGGCTAGATCCAAGACTCGAAGTGGTTTTGATGTTGCCTCTGTGATTGCCTCTTCAGCCTTGGGCAAATTACAGAGCGCTAACACCAAGTAATGGGATATCTATTACAAATTTTAATATATTAGCGAAAAAGAGTCCGTCCGACCGTTTCCCTATTCCATACTTAGCCACTTTTTCGATTGTGGGTTCCCAGATAGGCAGGCTCAAGATTGCGCTTCCATCGTTCGACGACCTGCAAATAACACCCATAATTCCGTGATATACAAACTGACCGCTAGAATGCCCCATCATGCCCTCCTCCGTTTTACGTGTTTTGCACTCAAAATTTTCGAGACATACAATTTGACTTTCCGGCCCTTACCTCTCCTGAGTATCCCTTGTAACCCTATTTTGAAGCTCGTCTAACCTCTTTTCATACTTGGCCATTCCTTACTTTCTCTTCCCAGCCCCGCCACCTTCTCACTTGTTTATAATAAAAAATTATTTACAAAAAATTTTTTTATATATATATATATATATATAAGAGTCTTATTTATAATAAAAAATTATCGCGGATTCCCGAACAAGCGGTCTCTAGATTTCACTTCCATTGTTCCCTGACTTGCAAACAACACTCGGATTTCCGCGATATACAAATTTCCTTCCACACTCCCACATCATCCTCTCTTCCATGTTACACATTTTTCACTCAAAAGTTCTGAGACATACAATTTGACCGTCGGGGCCTCACGTCTGCCGGGGAACCCTTGTCACCCTATTTTGAAGCTCGTCTGACTGCTTTCCATACTTGGCCATTTCTTGGAATCTCTTTCGCGGATCGTCGGGTTGGCGGATTCAGGAAATCTTCAATTCCTAATCGTTGTTTGCAGTGCCCGCCACCTTCACACTTATTTCCAAGTATGCAATAACTAAGGTTTAATGCTAACAATTCATAATGCAACAACTATAAATATTATCATTAATGGGCAAAAGGCTTGAGGAGATAGTCACACTCACTATCCCTATATAACTTGTCCAAAAACATGCAGAAAAGATATTTCCAGGTAATGGGATATCTATTAAAAATTTCAATATATTATCCCTTATTTTCCCTCTTCTATACTTAACCAATTTCTCGTTTTTTTTTCCCCTGTACTTTCTCTTTCTAGTTACTTAGTCGTTTTTCTAAAAATGTCTAATTGCACTGTTTGGCAGAATCACGGGTTCACATTTGCACTCATGCTTTTATATTGCAACTTCGACCGACCACTTCCCCATTCCATACCTAGCCACTTTTTCGATCGCAGATTCCTGGGAAGGTGGGCTCTGAATTGCATTTGCATTGTTCCGTGACCTACAAACAAGACCTGAAATTCCATGATATACAAATTGACTTCCAGATTCCCACATCATCCCCTCTTCTGTGTTACACATTTTGCACTCAAAAGTTCTGAGACATACAATTTGACCGTTGGGGCGTCACGTCTCCTGGGGAACCCTTGTCACCCTATTTTGAAGTCTGTCCATCCGATTTCCATACTTAGCCATTTCTTGGAATCTCTTTTGTGGATCGTCGGGTTGGCGGGTTCATGAAATATCCAATTCCTAATCATTGTTTTCTGTGTCCGCCACCTTCGCACTTCTTTCCAAGTATGCAATAAATGAGGTTTAATTCTAACAACTCACCATGCAACAACCGTAAATATTGTCACTAATGAGTAAAAGCCTCGAGGAGACAATCGCACTGACTATCCCTACACAACTTATTGAGAAACATGTAGAAAATATCTTTCTAGGTAATGGGATATCTATTACAAATTTCAATATATTAGCGAAAACGAGTCTGACCGACCGTTTCCCTTAATTATGGAGTGGCTAAGAACTGACAACATTATGTAATTGGAAATGTTTTGTTTTGTTTAATTATCGAGTGGTTAAGAGCTAGGGGTATTTTTGCAATTTAGAAATGTTTGTTTTTGGCTCCAAATAGCACCGAAAATTTTATTTCTATTGAACTGCAGTTATTACTACACATATATGTTTATTGCCATTGAATTCCAATCATTACTACACAAGGATTTTATTTGCTATCTCGAATTCTTCAAAAACGATATTAAATCTATAATATGTATATGAGCACCTTTTAAAAAAGAAGAAACAATAGTTATAATATTCTATTAAAGATTTATAACACCAATTTGTTTTCTTGCATAATCTGGTTAATGATTTATAAACCAAATCTACATTTGGTGATATAATGACTATTCACATCTATCCTAATTTGGTTTTTCCTATTTGATATGAAGATAATGGGTCCTCAATGTTTATAATTTTTGGATGTCTAATACAACAATTGCTATTGAAATTTCTATTGAAAAGGGTTATAAAAGTTGGGTTGTAGTTTTGCAACCATAAATGTCTTCTTTTGGACACATCCCCTTTCCCCTTGATAATTTAGAACCTTGTCCTTCACCTTACCAGAAATTATGTTTGGTCGTTTTTCTTTTCTTTACCTTATATAGAACTCTTCGATTCGATATCAGTTTCATAATATGTATAAGCATTTACCAAGACCTTGTTTTAATGTGAAAAAATTTAATGGGATAAGAAAATCTTATAGAAGTTAGACTATGATTTTACAAGCTACAAGTTCTTCACCTTCAACACTTTCTCTTTTATTTACAACTTTAAAACACCATCTTCAGTAACAATGTATTTTATTGCCAGTGGATTTTAGGTGCGTTAGATTTTATGTTTGGTAGAAGGTTCATAATCATTTTGTTTGCACGTGGGTCCCTATCACCTCGGTCGCAAGGTGGCGACGTGATACCTTATCATTGGGTCATTGCACACGTTTATCGACATGCACGTACAAACCTGAATTTGAATCGTGTGCCTCCCGTTGTGGGTGATGTTGTTTTTTTTTAGTAAGGTTGTACATAATGTAAAGTTATTGTGATTGTCTCTTGCTTGTCGGGAAGGTTCTAGTTACTGGTCCTCGAAGTTGTTTTGGTTGGTTGATTAATGTTGTCTTTTATCTTAGTAGGCGTGATATTGCGTCTATCGATCGGGACGTAGACACCTCCTTGTTCCTTAGAACAATCGCCAGCCTTGAGACCTTAAATGGTAAAAAATGATGGGAACCTGGGCTTGAGCATTGCGTATGTGTCCTGGAGGTCCTAACCTTCTAGGGTAGGATGGGAGGGTAGTCGTTTCTATTTTTTGTCTGACTAATTGTCTTATGTTGCTTCTAACTGCTTGATGTGCTAGTATGCTAGGTCGTTATGTTTTTTCTGTTGCCTGAATTGCATGCGTTGTGTTTGTCGTTGAGTTGCATTGATTGATTGTTGTCGTTGTTACCTTCTTGCTTTTAATATATATATATATATATATATATATATACATATTGCACTGGTTATGCGTCGCATGCTGTCGTAATGACGGGGTCATTACATATGGTATCAGAGTTGGTTTGACCCACGACTTGGGATCACTATGAATTCCATTGATTATATATTGATTATTAATGGTGCTAATTAAATTGACTTGTATTCATGTAGGTAATCATGGTTAGAGGACGTCGCGAAGGCAGATGACGAGGTGCTAGGGGAGGAGGCACGACGCCCCCCATAGCATACACGCCCGAGGGGTCTAACCCCCAGGGAGACAAACAAGTTGTCAGGCAGGAACATATAGTTGTGGGTGATGTGGTTGGGATGATGAGGTCCTTTCAACAGATGTCTAAGGAACTGATTAGTTGTTTGGATAGATATGAGGCCAGGACAGCGGTAGCCCCTGAGGGTCTACCATGCGCTCCGATCGATACTGGTAGCATTCACCACAAACTTGAGAAGGTAAAATTTCCTGAGTTCTTTGGTACCCCATATGAAACAGACGTCGAGGCATGGTTGGAGAATATGACGATGTGATTTTCACTTCGTGACTATACCTACAACATGAAGGTCCTCATGGTGGTCTTTCAACTGAAGGGGAGCGCTCTTCTATTGTGGAAGACGATCCTACCACAATTGAACATGGCATTCCAAGACGTGTCATGGGAAATGTTCGATGAACGGTTCTAGGAGAGGTATTTATCTGAGGAGTTCATTGAGCGTCAACTCAACGAGTTCAATGGATTGCAGTAGGGAGGTCGTACAATGCTTGAGTATGAGGCTCGTTTCATGGAGCTTCTTCGGTATGCTCCCCACCTGAATACCGAGAAACTTAAGGTCAACAAGTTCATGTTTGGCCTTAATGTCAACATTCGTGCAAAGGTTAGGATTTTGATGCCTCAAACCTTGCATGATGCTATTCAGAAGGCCCTCATAGCAGAGGAGGAGCTTATCAGTGGGGTTAGAGTAGGACTCCAGTGATACCAGTGAGACATGCATCATTTGGTGCGCAGTAGCATCAGACACCAGCTAGACATTCACCAGGATATCGTGGCATCTAGAGAGGATCCACTTACACTATGCCATAATGACCGATGCTTCAGCAATGGAATCCTTATAGAGGACCACAAACGTCCCTGGGTTATTTATGATCTTGATGAAAGGGGTGTTCCACGAATACTTGGACAAGTTTTTCCAAGTGTTCATTGATGATATTTTGATATATTATCGGATGATGGAGGAGCATGACGATCACTTGTGCTTGGTGCTACAATGTCTTCGAGAGAACAAATTGTTTGGGAAACTGTTTAAATGGTTGTTTTATCAATTGATAATTCATTACTTAGGGCATGTCATCTTCGGCGAAGGTATTGCTGTGGATCTAGAAAAGTTCGAGGCTATTATGGAATGGCCTATGTGGATGAATGTCCCCAAAGTGCGTAGCTTTATGGGTTTAGCGGGATACTATTGACGGTTCATCGAGGGTTTTTCAAAGATAGCAAATCTGATTAGGGAATTGTAGAAGAAGAACAAGAAGTTTGTTTGGACTGAGAAATATGCGGAGGAATTTTGGAGGCTAAAGGAGCTGTTGATGACAACATAGTTACTAAAGGTCCCTGACATGGATGGAGACTTCTTGGTATGCACTAACGCATCCAAGGAAGGCTTAGGCATAGTCTTGATGCAGGATGGTCGAGTGATCGCTTACATCTTGAGGAAGTTGAGAAGGCATGACGAGAACTATGCAACGCATGACTTGGAGTTGTTAGCCATTGTATATGCCTTGGGAGTTTGGAGACACTACCTGATTGGACGAAAATTTGAACTAAAAATGGACCATTGTGGCCTACAACACATATTTACGCAAAGCGAATTGAACGCACGACAACGACGTTGGTCGGAATTGCTTAGCGAGTATTATTTTGAGATTACTTACATAAAAGGGACAATGAACATAGTGGCTTATGCATTGAGTCAGAGACCACACATATTTTCAGTGATGCCTCTTCAAAAGAATATACTTGAAACGGTTCTAACTTTACAACACGATGATGACTGGTACAAAGAGGTCAAGGATTTTATCGGAAAAAACACAACGATGGTACCAAAATTTGAGGGATTTACTGTGGACAGCGACAAATTATTGAGATTTAAAAATCAAATTTATGTGCCACCCAATGACGAGTTGGGAAGTTTGATCCTAAACGATTCTCATAGAGAAATGTACATGGCTCATCCTGGAGTCATGAATATGAGGGTAGAACATAGACATCCTACAGGATTAATACATCCATATGCTATTCCAGAATCAAAATGGGAGGTCATTTCAATGGATTTCATTGTTGGATTTCCACTGACGACAAGGAGACACGACTCGATTTTTGTTGTAGTCGACACTCTGACAAAGAGTGCTCATTTTATCCCTGTGCATATGACGTATTAGGCACCTGACATAGCTATAGTTTTCATCAGTGAGATTGTGAGGCTGCATGGCGTGCCTAAGAGGATTATATCTGATATAGGATCGGTGTTTATAGGATGATTTTGGATTAGTTTCCAAGAGACCTTGGGAACCCAACTTAAATTTAGTACCATGTATCACCCTGAGACAGATGGGCAAACCGAATGAACAAACCAAATCTTGGAAGATATGTTGTGTATGTACACGATGGACCAACAAAAGCGTTGGGAAGAATTCTTGCCACTAGTAGAATTCACATATAACAACAGTTATCAAAGCACCATTAAGATGGCACCTTTTGAGTTTATTTATGGGAAACAATGTTAGATGCCTTTGAGTTGGGATCAACTTGAGGATAGGGTCCTGGTGGGACCAGAAGCGATCCAATAAATGGAATATCAAATGCAAACAATAAGACAAAGGATCAAGGAATCGCATGATCGACAGAAGAGTTATGCCGATGCGCATCGTGTCGACTGTAGTTATGAAATTGGCGATCGATTCTTCTTGTAGGTGAAACTGCATAAGAGTTCAATCAAGTTTGGAAAGGGTGATAAACTCTTTCCTAGGTTCATGGGACCCTTCGAGATTGTGGAAAAGAAGGGGCCCGTGGCCTATCGACTAGCCTTGCCTGATTCTTTGAGGTGTATGCACGATGTTTTTCACATATCTTTTTTGAGACATTATGTTAGTGATCCTACACATGTTATTGACATGAGTTCCTTGTAGGTACCAGACAAGGGTGCGCTCAAGGCGGAGCCAATTTGCATCCTGGACCATTGCATTCGACAACTACGACGTCGAACAGTAGATCAGGTGAAGGTCCAGTGGGACAACTATAGTCCACACTCGACAACCTGGGAGGACGCATATGATATGCATCAACAATTTCCATTTTTGTTTGATAGATAGACCTATGGTATTGTGATACACTTTATTTCGACACTTACATACTGTGAAACTTCAGGACAAAGTTTAAAACAAGAGGGGGTGTATGTAACATCCTTCTCTGGACCACACTGAGCGGACTTATTCTTTGAGGACACTTGCATGCAATTGATCTGGTTCTTTATGCGATTGGTCATTTGATTATGATTATGAGATATTGTGGGTTTGATGATATGTTATTTTGTTGTATTTACATCGACAAGTGCTATTGAATGGGTTCTCCTGATTGTGAAAAAATCTGGACGTTTGAGGATTCCGACGCATCGATGAAATTCCGTGGACTCTAGATCGAGTCAGGGAGTGGACTGTTAGGGTTTGAATGTTGTTGATATGATTAGATATTATGATGTTGATGTTATTGCTGACATGATTCGTTGATGGATGCAGGATGTTTAACTTGCAGACCAAACTCACATTTGGAGTAAAGGGGTCATGCACGACAACTAGAGACATTGAGGGAGAGTTGTGGCAGCAACCCTGCCACAACCTACTAGCACTCTCACCGTGGATCAAAATGTAGGTTGACGATTACCTAGTTTGAGAGACCCGCGATGCTGTGAGGGAAGACTGTGACAGTCGCTCAAGATGATTCTAAAGGGCGTGCAATAAGGCATGGTCCTTATTCCTTAGAGTCCCTTAGTCTCCCACAAGATCACTTGACAGAGTATTGACTCCAGGGGTTTGAGGTCTACCAAATTCAGTCAAGAGGTGAGTGGCACCCTTGGAGCATGTAGTGCATCTTGAAGGGCATGTCACGCAAATAAAACTGAAAGAGGCGAGTGGCACCCTTGGAGCATGTAGTGCGTCTTGAAGGGCACGTCATGATTTTAACTATGGTAAGTTAATAAACCTAATGCCTAGAAAACTATGCCTCCTTAGGACCTGGTCGACCTTAAAATGAATGATATGATAAGTAAAGTTTAATAACAAATTTTCCCTAAGAACTGTCGCCAAGCCTAATGAATTGAAAACCTAGGTCTGAGTAGAACCTTTGAACAAAAAAAAAACTAATTAGACATGTTTTTTTTTGTAAGTTAGATTGTATAAAAATCCTTCAAAAAGCATAAATTACAGTATCACCATGTGTTCCTGACTGTAAAAACTGAACTGACCCGAGGGGAAACCAATTTATCCAGTCCTTCATAGAAAAACCCATGGTATTAAGATGCTAGTCATAAATATTACAATGACTAAATATAAAAATTCTAGTCCCCTGTGGGAGACCGAATCGACTTGTCGACTAACTCTGACATAAAAGCAACAAACAAAATATGACTATAGGATCTATGAGGAAAAATAAAAGTTAGACACCCTGCGAACCATGCATAGAGAAACTTGTGCACATCATGTGGTGGGATTGTTCCATGGCCACGCATCCAGGGAGGTGGCGCTGGTCATTGGGTCTACGGCTGGTGCTGCTTCCTCCTTGACTGATGTCCCTTCCCCCTCCATAGTCACGTGCATAGTTTCCGTAAGAATCAATGGCTCAACCCCTATAGCTTCTTCGTCTCCATATGTTGAGTGGCATGCTCCCTGTAGTGCTGAGAGAATTTGCAGGAGAATTGTTTCCTTCCCATTCATTATCTCCATCCATAATCATAGGTCATCCAGGCCCTGACGTAATTCAAAGACCAGGCCTTGCAGAATTACAAGGTTGTCTTGCAGTTGTGAGACTGGTAATAAGTCTACGAAGGAGTGAGGCTCTGGTTGTGGGCCAAGGATGACTGGTTGTGGTTCAATGTGTGGTTGGCTGGTTGTGGTCCATGGCTGGGCTGGTGTGTTCTACGACAAGTTGGGTGGAATGACAGGAATTGGCTACGAGGTGGATGCCAAATCAGAGAGTGGCCCTGGGTTGAAACCCATAGAATTGCCTGATAGATCAAACCACTCAAGCTGGCTTGCGAAGGGTGAGAGACTGCTAAGGCTTTGAATAGACTGTGACGAAGATTATGGCGAGGAAGGTGATGAGGGTGAAGATCTGGGAGATGGTGCAGGAGGGGAATGGAGAGCCACGCGCGGCCGGCTAGGTTTCCAAGCCGGACCTTGTTTGGATTTCCCCCTTTGTCTCAGCATGTATGAGATGCTATGAGGGCTTGCAAGCATCGAGAGGAAGCAGAGGTAGCGTAGGAATAGCTGGGAGGAGTGAAATTCACAGGAGGACTCAGCCGAGGATGAATACAACTACGAATGCTCCTGGTGGAGTTCATGGTGCCAAAAATGATGATAGAGGAAAGCGCACACGAGCTGAGTAAAGTCTAGTTCATGGATCTGAGCCATCGACAGGACATATATCCCGGGCAAAGCACATTGAGATTAATGACGCCTTGGCTAGCGCAATTTAGTTTTAAATGCATGGTGGTGGTGGGAGGGTGTGGCACGCTCCAGTCACGTGGCTGGTGCCATGTTGGCCGCCTCTTGTCTGCTCCAGATGACACCTGGTCCACAATGACATCCCATCTCATCTGGGGAAACTAATTAGACATGTTACAAGTAGTGGGTAAAGAAAATTCAAGCATTAATAATTAAGTGGAAATTTTAATGAAGGTTTAATTATTAAAAGAGGGTAAATGGTTGTTTGTCTAAACTTGCTAATTCTGAACTTAGTTAAAAAGAAAAGGGGAAACTAAAAGAAAAAGGGAAACCTAAAGAAAAGAGGAAACTCAAAAAAGTGGGGGAATGTCTAACTTAGTAAGGAATATAGCCTTTGGAACTTTCTAATTATGAAATCCACTAGGATTTAAGTAAGGTGTAAGTCATTTAATAATTGTAAGGAAATAATGGGACATCGAGGAGCGTTTTTAGGAATGCTTTTAGGTGGCGAGGGAAATAGAAAAATTTAATTAATTAATAAATTGATTTTCTGGTGCAACTAGGGGATCATGCGACACGTGTATGGGGGAGGTTTTTCCTAATTAAATAAATTAAAAAGGAATCTAATTGGGGTTTGGGAAACTAATGACTACGAAACTCTATAAAAAGGATGACGAAGGAGGAGTATGGATCACATTTGGCTTGCGTAACGTTACGTTGCCAAAATTTTCTCTTGACTGAATTTTCTCTTGTGGGAGTTGGGATACCAAGCTCGGGTGATGAGTGGTAGCTCGACCTTGCGAGGCGAGCTGGGAAGATAACTTTCTCTGGTATTGTGTGCGTGGCCCCTTTGCGGCTCGGGGGGTTCAGGGGGAAGAAGAGTACTCATAGCATTGGCTGGGAGGTACCGGTGATGCCTTGACGGTTGGCAAGTGGTATTTGTACGGAGCGCAAGCAGGACTCGGAAGGGGCACAAGCACAGGATAACGACTTTTGGTTATTTGTCGTCGGTTACAGGTAAGTAAGCGCTATTGTTTTGTTTAAAAATAAAAGAAAATTTTGGTCTAAGTTTTCTGTACATGAATATCTATATGGCGAAGGTTGAAATTAATTTGGGACAACAATGATGAATTGTAATTCAATATTTTTTTATTTCACCTTAGAATTGAAATTGTGGCCATGAATTAATTTCAGTATTCCCTCATTGTTTAGTAAAAAAAAAATGTTCGTTTATATGAATTACTTGTCAACTTATATTGAGCTCTACGAATGATATAAAATGAAATTTTAACAGTAGACATTATACTCAGAGCTGAATGTTAGTTCAATTTTTTTTACCTATATATTGAAATCCTTATGCCATGTATTGGGGCGTAGGTTTTTATTTTTCTTTAGATTGAATAAATTTTGAGAATCCACTCGTTTTGTAATCAATAATTTTGTTTAAATAATGGATGACCAAAACTCCAAAAGACAATAAAGAAAATGAGTCGACCTGCGATGTAACGTGCAGTCCATGAACACTTGGTAAACAAGTAGAATCTGATTGTGCCCATCGCCATGAACACACAAAAAAAACTGTAATGAGCATTAATAGGAATGACTATTGATGTCATTAAAATGCATTGACTTATATTCAAAAGTTAATAGTAGTCATTCCCCGCAACAGAAAGCATCCATTGCCAGAGATAGATCCTCATTTCCTTTTAAGCTTCTTGGGCAGGTCACTATAATATCCAGGTGTCCTAAACATGTCCGGGCTTCCAAGTATCTTACATATGTCCCTTCGACAGGCCCCTATAAATAGAAAATTTTTACCCAGCTTAGTTCTTACTATTTTTTTTTTTTAATTTCCAAAATAAAATGATGATTCAGCTTCAATCCCATATCAGGGTCTTGAGTTATGGAACTTTCTTGTATTCCGTCCCCTGTCTTCCTTACAACATTAATACCTGGAATGAAAGCTTTAGGACAGAAATAACGCGACTAGTTTGAGAACGTTTCGACCCTCAAAGATAAAAAGACAAGTTTATCTAGATGAGATGCATTCCGGGCAAAATCCGTGATGATTTTTTTTTTTCAATCCCTGTCTTCTATATCCCTGGGCTCGGGGGCTATTCCCTTCGAAGAGACAAAGAGAACCAAGTTGGCTCAACCATGTGTGATGCGCATAGGAGGTGACCCTTCAGTCATTTCTATGCTATCTTCTTTGGCTTAATTTTACTTTGCTATTTCGAGTTTTCTAGCTCCTTTTTACCTGCGAATTTCTGAGTTTTTTTGGACAGTTTTTATTTCTAATCAACGATTTCGATTTTATAATTTTCTCTTGTTTCGGTGAGTCTCTGTTTACGGATATTTGGCAGGTGAACAATTCTAATTCCGAGACCTGGGGTTAAGCGCCCACAGATTTTAATCCCCTTGAATAAACACACAACAATTTTTAAAAATGCGCAGTGATAACTAATGCATCAAATTCGTGCTCTATCTACGCCCAGATATTACCCATTCCTTTAATAACCACCTTGCGATTTGATGCAGTTACACTGAGTTTTTATTATTATTTTACAGGTTTCTATAAACGCCCAAAAAATTTAATTATGGAGTGGTTAAGAACTGACAACATTATGTAATTGGAAATGTTTTGTTTTGTTTAATTATCGAGTGGTTAAGCGCTGGCAGAATTTTTGCAATTTAGAAATGTTTGTTTTTGGCAGCGAATAGAACCAAAAATTTTATTGCTATTGAATTGCAGTTATCACTACACATATATGTTTATTGCCATTGAATTTGAATCATTACTACACAGGGATTTTATTTTCTATCTAGAATTCTTCAAAACTAGTATTAAATCTGTAATATGTATATGAGCACCTTTTTTAAAAGAAAAAATCATATTTATAATATTTTATTTAATATTGATAACACCAATTTGTTTTCTTGCATAATGTGGTTAATGATTTATAAACCAAATCTACATTTGGTGATATATTGACTGTTCACATCTATCCTAATTTGGTTTTTCCTATTTGATATAAAGATTATCGGTCCTCAATGTTTATAATTTTTGGATGTCTAATACAACAATTGTTATTGAATTTTCTATTGAAAAGGGTTATAAAAGTTGGATTGTAGTTTTGCAACCATAAATATCTTTTTTTTGACACACCCCCTTTCTGCTTGATAATTTAGAACCTTGTCCTTCACCTTACCAAAAATTATGTTTGGTCATAGTTCTTTTCTTTACCTTATCTAGAACTTTTCGATTCGATATCAGTTTCGTAATATGTATAAGCATTTACTAAGACCTTGTTTTAATGTGAAAATTTTTAATGGAATAAGAAAATATTATAGAAGTTAGACTATGATTTTACAAACTACAAGTTCTTCACCTTCAAGACTTTCTCTTTTATTTACAACTTTAAAACACCATCTTCAGTAACAATGTATGTTAGTGCCAGTGGATTTCAGGCGCGTTAGTTTTTGTGTTTGGTAGAAGGTTCAGAATCATTTTGTTTGCACATGGGTCCCTAACGCCTTGTTCGCAAGGTGGCGACGTGATACCTTATGACTAGGTCATTGCATGCGTTGATCGACATGCACGTACAAAGCTGACTCTGAATCGTGCGTCTCCCACTGTGGATGATGTTGTTTTTTATTTAGTAAGGTTGTACTTATTGTAACGTTATTGTGATTGTCTCTCGCTTGCTGGGAAGGTTCTAGTTATTGGATGTCGAAGCTGTTGTGGTTGGTTGATTGATGTTGTCTTTTATCTTAGTAGTCATGATCTTGTGTGTGTCAGGTGGGATGTAGACACCTCCTTGTTCCCCAGAACAATCACCAACCTTGAGACCTTAAATGGTCAAAATTGATGGGAACTTGGGCTTGAGCGTTGCTTATGTGTCCTGGAGGTCCTAAGCTTGCAAGGTAGGACGAGTGGGTATTCATTTCTATTTTTCATTTGACTAACTGTCTTATGTTGCTTCCAACTGCTTGATGTGCTAGTATGCTAGGTCGTTATGTTTTTATGTTGCCTGAATTGCATGCGTTGTGTTGATTGACTATTGTCGTTTTTACCTTCCNCACTGGTTATGCATTGCATGCTGTCATAACGATGAGGTTGTTACAATTTACTTTGGTGCAATAGATTAATATATATAGTTTTATGTGTATTTATCATCTTATAAAGGTAGGGGTGGAACTTATCAAAAACATTCCATGTTAAAATAATAGTTTGATTATCTTCAAAAGATGATAAAGCTAGTGGGGGGGCATTAATAGAGAAAATATATAAATTTAGATTTATATTTATTATCACAGTTTAACAAAACATTATTACATATTAATAATAAATATGATATTCAATATCAATATGTACCTTAATAGGCTCTACTATATGTTGGACCAATCTAGTTGTTACTTACTGTCTGTTTCTCTAAACATGAAGTTTGCTTTGCAAGATTGATTTTCTATAATTGTAAAGAAAGAGTTTGATAAATGAAGGAGAGAGGAATACTAAGAAAAAGAGAAAATCATTGTAATTTTATAATTGTCTTAGTGTATTCATAAATTAAAATGAAAAATGAAAAATAAAAATAAATATGAATAATTAATTGAATAAAATTTAACAAAACATTATCACATATTAATAATGAATATGATATTTAATATTTTTTTTTAAGCAAAAAAGAGAGGAGGATCTTATTGTATTAGCTTCCAAAATTTACAAATATGCTTGGTCTGCCAGCTGTCTCGCCGAATTAATGGAAACCAGAACAAGTATATTTCCATTTTAACTCTAGAGTCAAGAATGATCAATTTCTAGGTACAAACCTTTATTCAAGTTTTGTATTATAAATGAGGTTTATACCTTGAAAGATTTGATCCCTCTCCACACTTGAAAAATCCCCCATTAAAATGCATTTAAAGATTCTATCAAAACAAAATCAAAATTTACATTTAAAAACATTAAAAATAATATTGAATAAAATCTAAATAATTGTTTATACTATTCTTTAAGTAAAACGTGTTATAGCATTATATAAATTACTATAAATCTTGGTAAAATGTTATAATATTCTATAAATTACTAAATCTCTTGTTGTGGTCGATTCGTGATACATAAGCATGACTATAAATGTGAAACCATAGTCCTCCAACCCGCTCACCGTGTCACATCTATTTTATTGTACTATATTTTTATACGTGCATTTAATTTCCTTTGGTGCAATAACTTAATATATATAGTTTTATGTGTATTTATCATCTTATAAAGGTAGGGGTGGAACTTATCAAAAGCATGTCATGTTAAAATAATAGTTTGATTATCTTCGAAAGATGATAAAGCTATGCAAATAAGACTCATAATTAAAGGAGGAAAGAATGGTCCCAATAATATCATCTAATCTATTTTTTTGATGATTATTTTCAAAATATGGAAAAGAAATGCATATAAAACAAATGGTTAGCCTTAAAAAATTTCTAACAATGACATTTACAAAATTAAATATTTTTAAAGTGGAGACACAAATTTAGTTTTAAAAAATTAGTTATTTCATTTGCTTGACAAGTGGAGACAAAAATTTAATTTCAAAAATTATTCACTAATGCAATTTATTCTATTTGTACACAAGCATGGAATGAGGAAGATGTCAGACTAGTGATACATAAGCATGACTATAAATGTGAACCCGTCGTGATACATAAGCATGACTATAAATGTGAACTCGCGAGTCCGCCAACCCACTCACATTTTGATTATCTTCAAAAGATGATAAAGCTAGCGGGGGAGAGCATTAATAGAGAAAATATATAAATTTAGATTTTATTTATTATCAGAGTTTAACAAAACATTATTACATATTAATAATAAATATGATATTTAATATCAATGTGGACCTTAATAGGCTCTCCTATATGTTGGACCAGTCTAGTTGTTCCTTAGTGTGTGTTTCTCTAAACATGAAGTTTGCTTTGCAAGATTGATTTTCTATAATTGTAAAGAAAGTCTTTGATAAATGAAGGAGAGAGGAATACTAAGCAAAAGAGAAAATCATTGTAATTTTATAATTGTCTTGGTGTATTCATAAATAAAAATGAAAATAAAAATAAATATGAATAATTAATTGAATAAAATTTAACAAAACATTATCACATATTAATAATGAATATGATATTTAATATTAATATTATATGATAGATAACATTAATTTTACTCTATAGTTTATTTATTAATATTAATATAAAATAGTGTATACAAGTATATATCCATTTTAACTCTAGAGTCAAGAAGGATCAATTTCTAGGTACAAACCTTTACTCAAGTTTTGTATTATAAAGGAGGTTTATACCTTGAAAGATTTGATCCCTCTCCACACTTGAAAAATCCCCATTAAAATGCATTTAGACATTCTATCAAAACAAAATCAAAATTCCAAAATTCCAAATTTACATTTAAAAACATTAAAAATAATATTGAATAAAATTTAAATAACTGTTTATACTATTCTTTAAGTAAAAAGTGTTATAGCATTATATAAATTACTATAAATCTTGGTAAAATGTTATAATATTCTATAAATTACTAAATCTGACTATAAATTTGGACCAGTGAGTCCGCCATAGCTTAATATTTATAGTTTTATGTGTATTTATCATCTTATAAAGGTAGGGGTGGAACTTATCAAAAACATGCCATACTAAAATAATAGTTTGATTATTTTCAAAAGATGATAAAGCTATGCAAACAAGACTCATAATTAAACTAGAAAAGAATGGTCACAATAATATCATCTAATCTATTTTTTTTATGATTATTTTCAAAATATGGAAAAGAAATGCATACAAGACAAATAGTTAGCCTTAAAAAAGTTCTAACAATGACATTTAAAAAAATTAATATTTTTAAAGTGGAGACACAAATTTAGTTTTAAAAATTAGCTATTTTATTTGTTTGACAAGTGGAGACAAAAATTTAATTTCAAAAATTATTCACTAATGTAATTTATTCTATTTGTACACAAGCATGGAATGAGGAAGCACTCTGTCAGACTCGTGATACATAAGCATGACTATAAATGTGAACCCGGACTCGTGAGACTCGTGATACATAAACATGGCTATAAATGTGAACCCGTGAGTCCGCCAACCTAGACTCGTGATACATACGCATGAATATAAATGTGAACCCGTGAGTCCGCCAACCCGCGAACCGTGTCACATCTATTTTGTTCTACTATATTTTTATACGTGCATTTCATTTCCTTTGGTGCAATAACTTAATATATATAGTTTTATGTGTGTTTATCATTATATAAAGGTAGGGGTGGAACTTATCAAAAACATGCTATGTTAAAAAAATAGTTTGATTATCTTCAAAATATGATAAAGCTAGTGGGGAGGGGCATTAATAGATGAAATATATAAATTTATATTTATATTTATTATAAGAGTTTAACAAAACATTTTTACATATTAATAATAAATATGATATTTAATATCAATATGGACCTTAATAGGCTCTCCTATATGTTGGATCAATCTAGTTGTTACTTAGTGTGTGTTGCTCTAAACATGAAGTTTTCTTTGGAAGATTGATTTTCTATAATTGTAAAGAAAGAGTTTGATAAATGAAGGAGAGAGGAATACTAAGCAAAAGAGAAAATCATTGTAATTTTATAATTGCCTTAGTGTATTCATAAATAAAAATGAAAAATGAAAAATAAAAATAAATATGAATAATTAATTGAATAAAATTTAACAAAACATTATTACATATTAATAATGAATATGATATTTAATATTTTTTAAGTAAAAAAGAGAGGTGGATCCTATTGTATTAGCTGCCAAAATATACAAATATGCTTGGTCTGCCAGCTGTCCTGCCGGATTAATGGAAACCGGAACAACTGGCAGCCTATGTTGTCCATGTCAAAAAATAAGAGGCCATCTATCCTGCTCGTGGGAAACCAAGGTAGATGGCAACCCCCGATCTGAAAATGAACCAAAGATCTTGAAAATAAAGCAAGCTTGAACTCTAACAGTTTCAGAGCCATATCTCTAATCAAAACTAAAATTATAACCAGAAACATTAACGAAAAAAATTACTTGGTGGCCTCTAAGGTGTCCATGTCAACATCGTCCTCCTGCGTTCCCGCTCTAGCTGGTAGCACGAAAGGTTGCATGCATGTAGGGCATCTCTGCCCTGCTCGCGCATTGGAGTATGCGTCATATAACATATCAATGTGTTGGATGATGAGGATGGCCTGGTGGACCTAGTTCGCCACCTGGATCCTCAAGTCAAACATCAGATCCAGGTGCTCCGGGTGGAAGAATGGCGGTTGGACACACCACAGTTCTTGCATGGTGGATATCGGATCTGGCATGGGGGCATGCCATCCTCCCACACCTGACAACCCTCCTTTGATTCACCACCCAGTCTGGTATCCGCGGATTTTCCTGTCGCGTTCCCTCTCCGCTGCTCCATGGCCACTTCTAGTCCCTGTGACCCTACCTGTTCCCCCTTAGCATTCTCGTCGTCAATGCCCGAGAAGTGTTCTTCTGCGTGTGCATCCTCTTGCAAGTCTAGTGCCTCCAAAATATCCTCTTCAATGTAGTAGGTGGAAAACTCCTCCATCTGGTCTTCTCTACTGTTGCGGTTTTGTTGCGCCCCAGTGGCATCCATGGCGGTCTCTCCCATGAAGCAGCTTGGAGGCTGCCGATTATCAGGTACAGTAAAGAGGATGTGTTCCGGAGGTCCTGAATTGGCTCTTCCGGAAATACCTCCTCCACATATGCCATGGGAGGTGTCCTAGATTTTCTTTCTTTGCGGATGAGCTGCGTTATGGCCATAGACAATGCTTGTTCAAACCATTGTTGTCTCTTCTGACGAGCAACAAAGGTATACTAGGCGGAGCCCCTGCGGGGCTTCCATCTTTCTCTCAGCATGGGGATGTGAAGCACTATGGTCAAAATGATGGTGGTGTTCCTGTAAGTGCACCAAAGCTCATAATAGCCTGGATGGTGCGGGCCAAGATTGAAATGGGTGATTCCATAGTGAAACTCATTGATATCCGGGAGGGTGGACGTGATGGGCGCCTCCATTAAGGTTCCCTCCTTAATTCTCTGTGCATCCGGGCTCCTCACACGAGTGAGAGGTATCATGGCATGAGGTTGGCTATTGGGTCTTTCTCCCATCCTTAATGGTGAGGGGATGGGAGCCGACGACCCTTATTTATGGCCAGGCTAGGATCCAGACCGCGTTGCCTTGTTGGGCAACGTGTCACCCCATCTGGGGTAATATGATATTTAATATTAATATTATATGATATATATCATTAATTTTACTTTATAGTTTATTTATTAATATTAATATAAAATAGTGTATACAAGTATATATCCATTTTAACTCTAGAGTTAAGAAGGACCAATTTCTAGGTACCAACCTTTATTCAAGTTTTGTTTTATAGAGGAGGTTTATAACTTGAAAGATTTGATCCCTCTCCACACTTGAAAAAACCCCCATTAAAATGCATTTAGACATTCTATCAAAACAAAATCAAAATTCTAAAACTCCAAATTTACATTTAAAAACATTAAGAAAAATATTGAATACAATTTAAATAATTATTTATACTATTCTTTAAGTAAAAAGTGTTATAGCATTAGATAAATTACTATAAATCTTGGTAAAATATTATAATATTCTATAAAGTACTAAATCTCATGCTGCAGTCAGTCGGACTCATGATACATAAGCATGACTATAAATCGGACTCGTAATACATAAGCATGACTATAAATGTGAACCCGTGAGTCTACCAACCCGTGCACCGTGTCACATCTATTTTATTCTACTATATTTTTATATGTGCATTTCATTTCCTTTGGTGCAATAGCTTAATATATATAGTTTTATGTGTATTTATCATCTTATAAAGGTAGGGTAGAACTTATCAAAAGCATGCCATGTTAAAAAATAGTTTGATCATCTTCAAAAGATGATAAAGCTATGCACACACGACTCATAATTAAACCAGAAAAGAATGGTCCCAATAATATCATCTAATCTATTTTTTTGATGATTTTTTCAAAATATGGAAAAGAAATGCATACAAGACAAATAGTTAGCCTAAAAAAATTTCTAACAGTGACATTTAAAAAATTAAATATTTTTAAAGTGGAGACACAAATTTAGTTTTTAAAAATTAGTTATTTCATTTGTTTGACAAGCGGAGACAAAATCTTAATTTAAAAAATTATTCACTAATGTAATTTATTCTATTTGTACACAAGCAAGGAATGAGGTCAGACTCATGATACATAAGCATGCCTATAAATGTGAACCCGTGAGTCCGCCAACCTACTCACCGTGTCACATCTATTTTATTCTACGATATTTTTATACATGCATTTCATTTCCTTTGGTGCAATAGCTTAATATATATAGTTAATGTAATTTATTCTATTTGCACACAAGCATGGAATGAGGAAGTCGTCGGGTCGGTCGGTTGGACTCGTGATACATAAGTATGACTATAAATGTCAACCCGTGTGTCCACCAGGTCGGGTCGGCCGGTCGAACTCGTGATACATAAATATGACTATAAATTTCAACCCGTGAGTCCGCCAACCTGCGAGTCCGCTAACCCTCTCACCTTGTCACATGTATTTTTATTCTACTATATTTTTATACGTGCATTTCATTTACTTTGGTGCAATAGCTTAATACATATAGTTTTATGTGTATTTATCATCTTATAAAGGTAGGGGTGGAACTTATTAAAAACATTCCATGTTAAAATAATAGTTTGATTATCTTCAAAAGATGATAAAGCTAGTGGGGGGCATTAATAGAGAAAATATATAAATTTAGATTTATATTTATTATCAAAGTTTAACAAAACATTATTACCTATTAATAATAAATATGATATTTAATATTAATATGGGCCTTAATAGGCTCTCCTATATGTTGGACCAGTCTAGTTGTTACTTAGTGTGTGTTGCTCTAAACATGAAGTTTGCTCTGAAAGATTGATTTTATATACTTGTAACGAAAGAGTTTGATAAATGAAGGAGAGAGGAATACTAAGCAAAAGATAAAATCATTGTAATTTTATAATTGTCTTAATGAGATGCATGTTCTTAATGAGCGTTTATGGTTAAATTTATGAGAGACATGATTTGAAACTGGGCTTATGGGTTGTGGGACCATTGTACTTTTGCTATGCCACTTTGATGTTCTTTCAATTTTGTAATATAATTTCAAAGAAACACAAAAATAAAAATGTGATCCAACAAAGGAGGAAAATAATTTTGAAACAGACAGATGATTATTGTATCAAACAATGAATAACTCATTCTAAATAAGTTAGTGCACCAACCATTGATCTCAAAATTGGCCTACAATTTACTGATCTAGCTAGTAGGTTATAAGAATTCAAGTCTCCATAATACACTCATCGTAAGATTCTACAATCTTCCATCTTCTTGGTTCAACTCTCTTCACATTGATTTCTACGAGTTGTATCCAAGATGGTATCACCAAATAATTGTACCAACAATTAAGCTGAGGATAATCTTGTTCTGCAACTATAAGTTGAGGATAATCTTTCCAGGTAAATTAATTTTTAATTAACTCAACAAATTAACTTTTATTTTTTCAAGTAAATTAACTTTTAGACATGGACTATACTGCCATGCAACACTTGTTTAATGCTAATTGTTTGGAAAAAAATTTATTTAATATATGATACATTTTCTACATAATATTAAAGTAATACAATTCTTAGACCAAAAAAAATAATAGGTAAGAAAAAACTCTAAAAGATATAGGTAAAAGTTCTTTGAACAATATGATGGAAGTGAACATGTTCCACTTCAGATATAAATTATAAAAGTGAAAGCTTCTTAAATTCTAGGTCACTCCTAAATTATTGCTCAGACTAACCCTCCCCTCACCTGTACATGAGATAAAATATCCATCACATACATGAAGTTATGGGTTGCATTTCATTTCATAGAGTGTATGTAGTTCTTATCTAATCTAAGTATTCTTAAGAAACTAAACATATTTGCTTTAAAAATTACACACAAATATATTAACCATGATGTCCGAAAGTATCATGAAACTTCGTCACACATGATTACGAGAATTCTAAGGAATAACCGATACAAACATTTCCTAAATTTCCTAGACCAAGATAAATACTAACCCTTATAACATGTACTATTATCGAGTTCCACACAATGAGGCAAAGAAATAAGAAAATATATATCCTACATTCAACCACAATATATATAATATACTATAAACATATAATATTTATACAGTCCTCCCTTATTGTCATTATTAATTGCATCATATATATATATATATATATATATATATATATATATATATATATAACGCGGAAAAAGTCACTAACATAAATAATCCACATAAAACATATATATTATGTTATGTGGATTATTTATGTTAGTGACTTTATCCAATTTCCAATTGGTTTCTGACATATTATATCACAATGTTGGTGTAAAGTGGTATTTTCTTTCTTATTTGGATCTTAGGTGTTTGCCATACTCTAGTAATGTCCAACCTTGGCATAGTATAGTTTGAGATTTTTATTTACATCTTTTCTCAACCCTTGGAAATCAATATGAAAAACATACTATATAGCTCTTGAAATCAATATGAATTATATACTATATATCTCTTTACATATGATGCAATTTTATCTAGTTCACTTTCATTTCCATATATATATTTTTTAATTTCAAATATACAACTTGTGTTAATTTTTCAATCAAACTTAATTTTTTTTTTTTTAATTGTTTTTTCTTCATCTGCATAAACACCATTCCTAATAGAGGGATGTATTTCACAGGTCGAGTTTTATGATGTTAAAGCCACATATTTTTATGCTCTATTAAGTTTTAAAGTAGTGATTGAAGTTTTTAATGAACACTATTGCTCAATATATTCATTTTCTATGTTTCGATTATTTTACTTTAATTTAATAAAAATATAAGGCTATGAAAATAACCACTAGCTTGATAGCCATCCCTATTGTATATAGATTTCCATTAGCACATATTCCCATATGTTGGTTATTTTGAATATAAGGATAATCAATTGAATTTTTATACTTCTTATAATTTACCATGTGGTATCCATTTGGTGTGAATAGATTTTTTTTTTAAATCCTCAATTAACTCCATATGAGGTAGTCATTCTACAGATTATAACATGCTTAGTGTTTCATGACATTGTATATTTGGATAGTTGCTAAATTTCTTTGAAAACATCATTATGCTTAGACAAAGTCCTAAAGGGTTTTAAATATAAGGATATTGACTGCTTCAACTAAGTTAAACTAAGTTATGAAGAAATTGATTAGGAATCCATTACACTTTTAAAAAAGTGGGTTTTACTTATATTTTCTTGATGTCATTCTCCACAAAAGTTTGCATCATAATCAAAGCATGTAATTAGAGAGACCATATGACTATAGTACTATCTGAATGTGAAGTTCCTTTAATACCATCTTCAATCTATTACCTGCAAGTGAAGAAAGGAAACTATTCTTAACTAAATTTTCATAATCATGAAGTCTAACTTCTAATGTATTTCAGTATAGAAGGTGATCCTACAAGAATTGCCATAATAGGAGCAATATTAGCATGGTTCACATCTCTACTCTTTCCATGCTTATAAGGCAACATTCAAATGGTATAGGCATATCATGGGCATGTTCATCCATAGATATAAAACTATCATCTACATGGATTAATGAGAAACGTATGAAATTTTCCTTATAGCATTTTCCTTATTATTAGTTCATGCTAGATAAACTTTGCACTTTTGGTTTGAATGCATACTCACTTCCCTTTACAACATCATTCTCTATACTCTCTTTCACTTGAACCATACCTCAACATGTCATCATTCTCAAGTAGTAAACGCTGCACCATATTCACATCTTAGTTGATGCTAAATTCGAACAATTAGTTGATCTTCAAGAAATCATCAATTTCATGTTGGATATTATGATTCTCAAAGAGTTGTTGTTGAATTACAGAAGCACAAAAACCACTTTATGTTGTGTTATTGGATTCATGAAGCTATTACTAATTAAAACACCAATTTTATTGTTACCTCTTGAAAGTAGATGCCCCATTCCTTGCTATGAATAATTACAACAATATGGACAACAACAACTTTATGCTATAGAAATTAGTCCCATAAATAAATTTGTTATATTTGGAAAAAAAGAAACCCTTGAGGAGATGAACATTGTTAAAATAATAGTAACCTTTTCATACAACAAACAAGTCCCCAAAATATGTATTACTTTCAACATAACGATGTCATCTTCAAATGTTATGGAAGATATTTAAATAAAGATTGGAGGTAGTGTGACAAGCTAATCCAAGTGGCATAATTTATTATAGAGTTGGATCTTCTCATTGGGGTAAGTAGCATTTAAAAAATCGAGCAAAAAAAGAAAGTGAGTTTTCATTACCCAATTTATTGTAGCTATGAATTGTGTCTTGAAGAGTGCCCTGGATAAGATGAACGATTGTGGCATCAATGAATTTTCCATGGAAATGAAAAATGGTGTTACTTCATTCTAAAGTCTCTTGAAGTTGTGAAATTTCTTATTTGACTTAATGGCAGGGGGAATTCTTCAAACAATTTTGTTAATCTATTTCAGTACATATTTTGGAATTAGTATATATGAAGAAGGTGAGGGAAAGGATTCATGAAATAAATTCCTTACTAGTCGATCAGAGCATGAAGATTTCATAGAACCAGATATCTTAGACATAATGGTTATATGCATTGCATTAAGAAATATACTTCTAATTAGAAGATGCCCATTTCAACATTAGGATTTAGGGTTGCATTTATTTTGATATTTATCTACCATGCAATAATCAAAAAAATAGGAATTGTCTATTATTAAAGAAATTATTGAATAAAGACTTAGTGACCTTAATGGTTTATACATCATTGAAAGAATACAATTGGAAAATTGGATACATCATGTATGGTGATATTCAAGGTTGTGAATCATCCAATTACAATCATAAATAAAAAATTGTTTTTACATGTTCACTCTAAGAACCTTTGTCAGTAGTATCATAAAAGCCACATTTCGTCCTAGGTTAGCACTTAAAGTAGTTAGCTGCGTGAGGGATATTCTAAAGTGAATCCACCTAGCATTTCCAAACAATAGAGGTAAACTCACTTAATGAATAGAAACAATGAGATATGGATTATTGGAAGCTATCTGAAACTAAGTATAATATTTTTTTTAGCTGGCTATTAAGAGCATCCTTTTAATCCATTTTGGGTGAAAGATAGAATGTTACTTGAGGAGATATATCATCACATGGGTATATATTTGAAGACCATAAAAATATTTACAACAAAAAATGACCCTACTTCAACAACTAAGGCATTTATGGACCAAATATGTGAGAGTCAATGAAATGATAACCTTGACGAAGGATGTGAAACTATGTGAAATTTGAACCTTGGCTAAGGATGCGAAATTCCTCACTCTCTAGTGCTAGTTCCTTCAAATTTGAATAAGGGATTAAACCCAATAGTGTAAGATCATGGGAAAAAGGTAAGAAAAAAGGGGAATGTTTACATTTATTGAAGTAAATATTTTACAGTTAACCATGTCTATTTTTGGAGTGCATTTGTATCCATTTTGGTACTAGAGATTTGGTCATTTGGGCATTGCTTAATTCTTGATGTTGAGTAAGTATATGATGGTACATGCACTAACAATGTTCAAGGGTACAATTGTTTTTTCGAATTGTATTTCCAATGTAGTTCTTGACTGAATAAGTCCACAACAATCCATGCAAGACATCTCAAGGATATCTTAGTGTAATCAAGTTGTTTCTTTCTATTTTTTGATGACTATTCCTGAAAGGTGTGGGTTTTTTTTTCATGAAGTTAAAAATATGATAATGTTCAATTTTTCAAGACTTTGAAAGATGAAGTAGAGACAAAAATTGAATGCCACATCAAAATTCCTTCGTACAAACCAAGGGATGGAGTACATATCTAAGGAGTTTGAAATTATTTTCTCCAAAAAAGGAATAAAGAGGAAACTAGTTTCTTCTTACACTCCACAACAAAATGGGGTGCAAACAATAAATAATAGAATTATCTAGGAGATGATGATGTGTACACTGAAAGGAAAGAACATGGATAAGAAGTGTTTAACTAAAGCATTGTTTACAACTATGTACTTACTCAATCATGCACCAAAAAAATATTTTGACAATGTGACACTTGAAGAAGCATGGTTAGGAAGGAATCCCAAAATGAAGCACTGAAACAAGAAAGCCACCAAAAACAGGCACACAAATCAACAAATCACAATGAAATGATTTTAGTGTTGTGGGTATAGTATTGCATATAATGACACAATGAACATATTAACTAAATGACCAGCTGGTGGGAAATTTAACTAACCATCGGACATGTGCATTTCACAACCATCAAGACAGGTTGTAGGTTAGCAATTACAATGAGCCCATGCGTCTATTATAGAGACATGGGCATAATTAATAACTATTAATCAAACATAGAAGATATTTCTAGTGTATTGGAAAAACCCATTAAACAATGAATGGAGAATAACATAGAAAACACATAGTGTAATAATAGACAACTATTAAATGCACCATTCCAAAACATTCAATCATAGAGGAGAAACTGCTTACCTTGGAAAACCCCTATAGGGAAAAACCATATTCAAATGACATGCTTAGTATTCATTATTGAAAAAATGGAGTTACAATGCATTCCTTAGTCTCTTAGGCCATTTAGTAGTGACATGCCATGGATATTGTCTAAGCATTTACTCTACAAAGTAAATTGTAGAATCTTAAAAAAATGTATTCTTTAAAATATTCTAAAATACTGATGTTGATACAATGACCATACCTTTTCATGTTTTAGTTCATGTAGTTGTATAACATGAACTAAAACTTCATGTAGTTGTAGTTGAAACTTCATGCCTCTTTTTTGAGTCTTTCACCATTCTTGCACCATCCAGGCTTATAGTGTCTTATGTAGAAATTTCAATACAAATTAAGTATTTCCTGCGATTCTCCTGATCTAACAATTTTATGTCACTATTAAATACATAATCGCTTCTACTATTTTTCTTGTGAAAAATTAAACCATGATCACAAAGTGAAATATCAAGAACACATAACACAAAAGTTTTTTCGAGAAAGCGTAAAGCTAAAAACACCACTATCATATATTATGTATATCATGAATAATGAAACAATCTCATACACAACTCTTATCCAAGAGCTCTGAGTACAATATAATCATCTCACACTGCCATACACAAATCAACAAATACATGTGCCAATTCTCTGTGTCTAGATAGCCTACCTCGTCTGCACAATCTCTATAATTGGAATTCTCACAATCCTTTGAATTGCCTAGTTTGCACATGCTCATGAGCATATCCAGTGCATGTGTGATCAAATCACAACTGATAGCCAAACTATCCCTTTCACCTATTATCTCAATTGGGTCTCCACTAGATATGACATGCATGTAGTTAACCATGGTGAATCTTCAGTTGCATGTGAGTTCACTAATTGTGAATTAATGAATAATTAATTCATTGAACTCTCACTAGTGCAAGTTTAGTTACAACTAGTACAATTGAGCTTAACTCACTTAACTACACTTATAATTCTGTTACAACTCCAAATCACTTAGTTATAAATGAGATAATAGATTAATATTTATTGTCCAATTTATTTAAGGGAAAAGTAAATTAGACACATGTTTCTTATTGACTTTTCAACACTCCCTCTCAACAAGAAATGGATTATCCTTCACCCCAAACCTATCTCTATGATATTTGAATTTGCTCCCGGTGAGCACCTTCGTCAGAATGTCTGCATCTTGATCTTCCGTAGGAATGTATTGAAGCAACATGATATTCCAATGCACACAATCTCTGAGATGATGATACCAGATATCTACATTCCTAGATCTGTCATGAAACAAAGGATTAATCGAGAGTTTGATGCAAATATGATTATCACAATAAATCACCGTTGGATCTAAATGAGAACCAAACAAACCAACCAAGATCTTCCTCATCCAGATAGCCTCACATGCAGCTTGACTTGCTACCATGTATTCCTCTTTCGTTGAACTAAGTGCCACAGATATTTGTTTCCTACTGTACCAAGAAACAACTGTAGATCTGATACTAAATATCCCCTTTGATGTGCTCTTTCTGTCCGTTGGGCTGCCTGCCCAATATTCATCCGTGAAGCCATGCAACTCCACCTCATCCGTTTGTCTGTACCATAATCCATACTCAGATGTTCCCTTCAGATATCTTAGGACATGATTACTCGCCTTCCAAAAGATTTTGGTAGGCTTAACCATCGCTTGATTTAGCTGGTTAACTACAGAGAAAATGTTCAGTCTCATATTCACTAAATACATTAGCAAACCCACTAACTGTCGATAGACAGTAGAATCCACTACCTCTCCAGAAGTAGCATCCTCTTTCCTCCAGTTTCCTGGAAGAGGAGTATCCATGGGTTTGCATCCCTCCATGTGAAACTTACCCAGTATCTCCCTTGCATACTTTCCTTGAGACACAAAAAGTTCACCATCTCACTGCCATATTTCCAATCCAAGGAAATAATGAAGAAGGCCCAAATCCTTCATCTCAAACTCCCTTTCAAGGTCATCCTTGCATGAGTGTATCAACTGCTCATCACCAGTCAGTATTAAATCATCAACATAAAGAACAATGATTAAGAGATTACCTTCCTCCAAAATTTGGTATAGGTTTTCATCCGCTTCACTTTTGGTGAAGCCCAATCCGGTGAAATAACTGTCTATCCGAGTGTGCCAAGCACAGGGTGCTTGCTTCAGCCCATACAATTCTCTTTTGAGTCTGCACACATGCGAATCTCTGTCAAAGGTCTCAAAACTTTCTGGCTATTCAATGTACACTTCTTCCTCAATTATCTCATTGAGGAACAAAGTTTTTACATCCATCTGATGAATGTGCCAGCCCATCTACGCTGAGAGTGCAAGGATGGATCTTATGGAAGAGTACCTTGCGATAGGTGAAAAGGTCTCATCATAATCTATCCCCTCGATCTGTGAGAAGCCTCGAGCTACAAACTTGGCCTTGTATTTCTCAACACTCCCATCAACATCTTGCTTTACCTTGTAGATCCATCTCCATCCTACCACTGATTTATTAATCGGTCTTGGGAGAATTTCCCATGCACTGTTTTTGACAATGGAGTCATACTCCTCTACCATAGAATCAACCCAAGTGGGATCCTGCACTGCTTCTTGAAAGGAAGATGGTTCAGTCACAATACATTTTCTCATGAGAGCCATGTATCCAGCAAATAGATCAGGAGACTGTCTCTGTCTACGTTGTGAAGTAGGGGCTCCTACATTTTGTGCAACATCTAGTCTCAATCTATCATATTCTGTGGTGCGCTTTCTACCATTTCTGATGGATGGCTCTGCTTGAGTGGTTTTCTCCACTCCATGAACCTCCTCATGTGGATGATCCACATCTTGAGACTCATCTTTGGGAACCAATAGTTCCTCTTCTGCATGCAAGTCTAGCTCCCTCTCAAGCGACAACCACATGGCTTTCCCCTCATTGAATTTTATATCCCGATGCATAACAATCATCTTACTGTTCGACAAATACACACGATAATTATGGGGTGTTTCTGTGTACCCCAAAAATATGCCAACTTCAGTAGTCGGTTCCAGCTTCTTCCTGGAATCCTTGGTCACATGCACATAAACAAATGAGCCAAAAATTTTAAAATGAGAAACATCAGGTTTCTTACCTGTGAAATCTTCTTCAGGTGTACTCATGCCAAGTACTCTATGAGGATAACGGTTCTGCACATAAACCGTAGTATTGCATGCTTCTTCCCACACATGCATTGGTAGGCCCTGATCATGCAACATTGCTCATGCTGCACCCACGATCATTCTGTTCTTTCTCTCCGTGACCCCATTTTGCTGTGGGTTATGAGGCGCTATGAGTTCTCTTCGAATTCCTTCTCTGATACATAAGTATTTGAATTCGTTAGAGATGTATTCTCCACCATTATTGCTCCTTAGAGCCTTCACTTGCTTTCCCGACTCTTTCTCCACTAATGCTTTAAACTCACAGAACTTTGAGAATGTTTGATTCTTCTTCTGCATGAAGAATATCCAACATTTACGAGAAAAGTCATCAACATAAATAACATAATACCTATGTTTTGCTATCGAAGCAACTGAGAATGGTCCACACACGTCTGTGTGAATTCTCTCTAGGATCACCGAAGCACGGTTCTCCTTTTCATGAAAGGTGGACTTCATATACTTCCCCAGGGTGCACCCCTTGCACTGATATAACTGAGAAAGTGTTCCCCTTGGAAGTCCAGTAGATATTTGTTGCATGATCTTCAAGGCTCCATGATGAAGATGGACCAATCTCCTGTGCCATAATTCACCCTCATCCTGGATCATAACTTTTTCTTCCTTGACCATCATGGCACCGCATCCATCTACCTCTAGCATGTAGAGATTATTAACTCGAATCCCTACCTTCTTTACTTGACCCGTTGCTTTATGTCACAGGTAGGATTTTTCACTGCTAAAAACAACATCATAGCCTCTATCCTCCAACATTGCGACTGATACCAAGTTTTTCTTCAAACCTGGAACATGCATAACATTTTTCAATTGAAATGGTTTACCTGACTCCCTCTGAAAGGTAATGGTACCAATACCATTTTCACTGTATCGTCCATCGTCACCCATCTATATATGCATTCTGAGATCTTTCTCCTCCAAGTGAATGAAAGACTCTTTATCTCCCATGATGTGGAAAGAAGCGCCACTATCCAAATACCACACCGATCCTGATGCACTTGAAGCCATGCATGCGATCAAAGTGAAGTCAAGTTCAAATTGCAAGACAAGAGCCTCACTAGTTGTAGCTCCAACAATCATCTTGTTCTTCCTCTTCTACGGACAGTTAGTAGTGAGATGCCCATGTTCATGACAGTGAAAAAACTTTGCTTTGGACAAATCCATCTTCTTGACTTTAGACTTAGATTTTGAATGGAATTTCTTCCCTTTCCCTTTCTTTTCCTTGGCAGTCAGAGCACAATCCTCTTCGTCATCATGCTTTGATAAAGATCCATCTCTGGTGTTCCGCCTGAACTCCTCTTGCACTAGATTCGACCATAGTTGTTCCCAATCTGACAATTTTTCCCTTCCATTGACAGAGTCTTGATAACTGTGCCAACTCTTGGGAATTCCTAGTAGAGCCAAGCTCACCAAATCATCAGCAGGGACTGTTATTCCCACACTTCCAAGCTCATCCCAACATTGGAAAAAATTCATGAGATATTTTGGAATGGTGTCACCCTTCTCCATCTTGATCTTCCTGAGTTTATCTTTGAGCGCCAATTTCCTATGGTCGCTGCTGTTTTGGAACAAATCTGTCAAAACCTTCCACATTGCATGTGGTGTGGTTTTCCCATGGAGAATTGAGACAATGTGGTCTCGTACTCCCTCCAACAGAATCCTCCTCACCTTTTCCACTTTCTTTTTCCATACATAAATATTTGCAGTGTCTGTCGCATCTGACTTAGGAACATATTTGTCAATGTAATCCTTCAATCCATTGTCTTCGAGTACTGCTTCCATCCTGTCCTTCCAAGCAATGTAGTTCGACTTGCCCTCGAGTGCATACTCCAACCTCAAGCCATTGAAAGACATTTTGATCTTGAATCAACTATTGCACCAAGAAAATCCTGCAAATTCGAAATGTTATCCAACCACAAACTCAACTACTGCAATATCTCTTTCCCTGAGAGGTTCACACCCCACCTGAGAGCACCCTGAGGGAAGTTCACACCCTACTAGTGTCTAGCCTATGAACTCTTTGAGGAAGTTCACACCCTGCTAGTGTATAGCCTACAAACCTTCTGGGGAAGTTCACACTGTACTTCATTGTGGGGTGAGGGAAGTTCACACTTCTCCCTTAAGCAGCCTGTGAGAATATCAATGAAGTTCACACCTCTCCTTTGAGTAGGGTGTGACAATTTCTGCTCCTAGAAATGTGCGTAGTTTTCAGTACTAAGGTTCGCACCCTACTAGAGATAGGACTTGTGAAAATACTATAATCTTCACACCTCACTTCCGTGGCTCTGTGGCCTCCATGGCTCTGATACCATGTAGAAATTTCAATGCAAATTAAGTATTTCCTGCGATTTTCTTGATCTAACAATTTTATGTCATTGTTAAATACAAAACCGCTTCTACTATTATTCTTGCGGAAAATTAAATCACGATCACAAAGTGAAATATCAAGAACACATAACACAGAAGTTTTTCTGGGAAAGTGTAAAGATAAAAACCCCACTATCATATATTATGTATATCATGAACCATGAAACAATCTCAGACAAAAATCTAATCCAAAATCTCTCAGTACAATGCAATCGTCTCACACTGTCATACACAAATCAACAAATACATGTGCCAATTCTCTATGTCCAGACAACCTGCCTCGTCTGCACAATCTCTGCAATTGGAATTCTCACAATCCTTCTAATTGCCTAGTTTGCACATGCTCATGAGCATATCCACTGCATGTGTGATCAAATCAAAACTGATAGCCAAACTGTCCCTTTCACCTGTTATCTCAATTGGGTCTCCATTGGATCTGACATGCATGTAGTGAACCGTGGTGAATCTTCAGTTGCATGTGAGTTCACTGATTGTGAATTAATGAATAATTAATTCATTGAGCTCTCACTAGTGCAAGTTTAGTTACAACTAGTACAACTGAGCTTAACTCACTTAACTACACTTATAATTCTGTTACAACTCCAAATCACTCAGTTATAAATGAGATAATAGATTAATATTTATTGTCCAATTTATTTAAGGGAAAAGTAAATTAGACACATGTTGTTGAGTTTTCAACATCTTCCTATGATTGACATATATTTCCATTCAAAGAAAGGATGCTTCATGAGTGAAGGGAAATGGAAGCAAAACTTCAACAAATTACAAATTCAAGCAAATAAATGGTTGTAGGTGAATGAAACTGATTTATCCAATAAACTCTGATTCATTCACGAGATCTAAAAACCATACAAACACATGAGAATGGGAACTAACTCTTTTTTATTCCTTCTCCATCCTAACTATTACAATGGAAGTTCAATCCCTTATAACTACTATATGAGCTTTTCGAAAACAACTAATTTTAGAAAAACAACTAATTTTAGAAAAACATCTAACTTTAGAAAATTCTCGCATGACTAAAATTGACCAATAACTAAAACCTAACTAGAGATAAACTATTTTTCAACTTGCTTTTCTGATTAGGTGTATAAATTAAGAGATAACTCGTAATTACTAATTTGAAAATTCCCACAAAACACCAAAACCCCAATTTGAGGCCTTATATGAAGGAATTTGGGTCTGGAAAAGTGTTAAAATGATGTCCAATCTGAAGGATTAGATTGAAGCAAAAGTGAACTCTTTGAGACACAACTCGTAAAATTTCATCCCAAACAGATAACCAAGTCAAAAGTTATGACCCTCGAAAATCCCTGCATCATGCTTCTTTGGTTGAAACGAATGCAGCTCATGCAAGTTGTTGTCTTCAAACTGCTGCCACTTAATGGGATCCAAGTTCAACAAGCCCCCCTCTATAATCCATGTACACTTTTCTAGTGCTACGCCTTCCCACTGGACCAGATATCGATTGTATTGGCCTTGTCGAGTATGAAGGGTATTCTTATCTAAAATATGTGCAATCTTTTCCTTTTTCTTGCTCAAAATGGCTTGTTTCCAATCCACCTCCGCCTCACCGTCATCACCCAAATCTTCCACATGGAAGATATATAAGTCAAAAACATTAAACATAGGGGAAATATCGAGATCGGTTGGTAAATTGACCTTATAATCATTGTCATTAATTTTCTTGAGAATCTTGCAAGGACCAATTTTATTATACTTCAATTTGTGGTAGGTACCTCTAGGAAACGACTCTTTTCATAAATAAACTATCAACAAATAACCTTCATTGAATACTTTTTATAGGCGGTGAACATATTTTATAATTTTTTTTTCTGTTCATTACTACCTTGTAGTTTTTTTCTCACATGTTGCTGCAATTGTTGAATGTGTTATACAAATTCTTCCCCATCATCACCGATCCTATCCCCAAGTGATAGCTACACCAAATTTAGGACACCCATAAGATTTCTAGTGTAAACAAACTAAAATGAAGGTTTAACTATTGATATAATCACTGAACTATTGTAGGAAAATTCTACTTGAGGTAAAGCCAAATCGCATTGCTTGGACTTCTCTCCAACAATGCTCTGTAACATGTTTCCAAAACTCCGGTTTACTACCTCGGGTTTCCCATCTATTTTGGGGTGATAAGGACTACTGAAGTGTAATTTATTCCCCATTGTTTTCCATAAAGTCCTCCAAAAATGACCCAAGAAATGAGTATCTCTATCATAAGTAATAGTTTTTGGAATCCCATGCAATCAAACAATTTCTAAAAAAAAAAATTCTTCCACCCTGAATGCATCACTAGTTTTATTGCAAGCAATGAAATGAGCCATTTTAGAGAACCTATCAACAATTCAAAAAACATAATCATTACCTCGCTATGTGTTTGGGAGCCCCAACACAAAATCCATTCTCAGATGTGTCCATGGGTCTGTGGGAATTGGTAATGGTATATACAACTCAGTGTTCAATGAGTGTCCTTTAGACATTTGACAAATCCTACATCGTGACACATACCTGTTTATATCTATTTTCATCTTTAGCCAGTAATACTTATCTTCGATTAAGGATATCATATTATCCTTTCCAAAATGTGTTTCCAAACTACTACTGTGAAGTTCTCTGATAAAGTTTTTCCCTCATAGAACCAATTGAAATGCATAGTTGTTTTCCTTTGAAGAGGTAGCCATCTTGCATAAAATATTCACCCAGAGTAAGATCCATGTTCCTAGCGACTAGATTCTTCAACTATTCCACAATCTCCCCAAAATCATTATTAGACGCATAGAGATACTTTAATATAGAAAACCTAATTACTTGATTTTATATGGTTTTCAAAAGAATAGTGCATTGACTCAAAGCATCTACAACTTATTTCTGTCATCCTAATTTGTGCTTCAAAACAAAGGTGTATTCTTGTAAGAAAGGGACCCATTTTGCATGTCTACTGTTTAATTTCTTTTGGGCTTTTACATATTTTAATGCAATGTGATCGATAAATAACACAAAATCCTTCGGAACTAAATAATGCCTCCAATGTCAAAATTCTTGCACAATTGCATAAAATTGTACATCATATGTGGAGTAGTTTTTTCTTACCTCATTCAATTTTTCACTAAAACATGTAATTGGTCTACCTGCATGGCTAAGTACAAATCCAATGCCTACATTTGAAGCATCACAATTTGCCTCAAACACTTTATCAAAATCTGGTAAGGCTAATATAGGTGCCTCGGTTACCTTCTTCTTTAAAAAATTAAAACTTTCCCAAGCTTCATTGATCCACATGAATGTCTTTCCTTTGGTGCAATATGTTATGGGTGCTACAATACTGCAAAATATTCAAAAAACAATTCAGTAAAAGGTGGCCAGTCCATGAAAACGTATTACCTCTATTATTCTCTGAGGCGTAGGCCATTCCAAAATTGATCTAACCTTCTCTGAATCCATCTTGACTCCTTCTGAGATGAGAAAACCTATAAATACCAAACTTTCTTGTAGGAACCTACATTTCTTCATATTTGCATGGAGCTGATGTTTTCTCAACACATCCAATATAATTTTTAAATGTTGCAATTTATCTTCTTTATTGTTACTAAAAAATAGGATGTCATCAAAATAAATGACAACAAACTTATCAATATAAGGTCGAAGAATAGTATTCATCAACCACATGAAAGCACTAGGTTCATTGGATAGCCTGAGTGGCATCACCATCCATTCATATAGTCCATCCATGGTCTTGAAGGCAATTTTCCATTCATCCCCTTGAGGAATCTGGATTTGGTGGTATCCACTTCACAAATCAATTTTACTAAAATATTTAGCTTCGGCTAGCACATCCATCATGTCATCCAAGCATGGTATAGGAAACCGATATTTGATGGTAATTTTATTGATTGCTCTTCTATATGTGCACATCCTCCATGTATTATCTTTTTTTGGAGTCAACAATGTTGGTACAACACATTTTAGATTTGCATGTTGTGTAGGATTGATCCTATAGGTTTCTTGATTAGGCAAATATACTCTTGGTATTAGATCAATGTGATGTTGAATATCCCTCTTTGGTGGAAGACCATCAAGTAATTCATTAGGGATACCATCAACATATTCTTCTAGTACCTTGGCCACTTCAACAGGGATTGGTATGTCTTCTGCGACTCCTTTTTTCACTATTAATGCATATTTGAATCCCATTTCCTTTGTTTCCTTAACAAGTTCACTTTCTGACAACATATTCTTAGCTTTCCCTTCATCCTTATGGGGAAGTAAAATGACTTTCTATCCATCCTTCCAAAAGGTGTAGGTATTCTTTTCTCAATCATACATGAATATTTTGTCATATTTCCAAGGCCTCCCTAATAACAGATGACATGCATCCATCGAAATGAAATCACACCATACTTCATCTTTATAAGTCTTACCGATGGAAAACTTGATCAAGCATATTTTATTAATGGTGACATCATTCCTCTTTTTGAACCATGCTATTCGGTAAGGATGGGGATACGTTTCACAACACAATTTCAAGTTATCTACCATCTCTTTGGAAACCATATTCTCACAACTACCACTATCAAAAATAACTTGACATACCTTCTGTTGGCGACGAAAGTCACTCCTAGATTGCTTGCAGGAGCAGAGCCCGACGCCCATCAGTTTATGTCACTGTTTGTGTATGAAATGGGTGATCGAATGGAAGTAAGCTCAGACGATATTGTTTCAACTCCGAAACTAGGCCAGGCATGCATGGGCAGGTGAGGTATTGGACATACTTCAGATAGTGAGTTGTAGTAAGGGTGAGTAGGGGGAAGACTTGTATCAGAGAGATGCAAAGGTATGTTGTCAACATCAGGTTTCTAGCAGACTGTAGGAGAATGCATTTAAACACGAGATCTTCTTACATTCAAACACAGAAAATCAGAGAATACAATAGTGCCACAATAAAACCTTTATCATAACACAACTGCAATAATTCATGTGAATCAGTCAATCATGAACTCCCTCAGTATGAGATGAAAACTAGATGGAATAGGGAAACTGTCTTTCATTAAACAAGAAATCTTACATACAGATGCATAACCAGAGAACTAGAACGTCTGTTAAAACATTACAATCGGGAGCTTCGCTCTACCATCGATACTTACAAAATACAAAAACTAAGCCTATATACTCAGGAAAATTCTCCTAACAGAGGCGTGCCTAGTCACCCAGGGCTTGGTGTCTTTTCAGTCAAATTTGTACTGAAATCCTTCTTCATGCACCACCTTAACTGCGCATGGATCCTGTAAGGAGGGTAGTTGAGCCATTAAGTGCCGAGATAGCGTGTGCAAACTTCTCTGTCTCTTCGAAGGCTTCGGCATGGCTTCTTTTGAAAAAATGGTACACAGGACCCCTTCGAGCAGACCGCTTGCCAGACCCTCCATATCTCACACTTAATGAATGAAGGGAGGTTTCAACCACCCGTTCATGCCTTCATTTACTCCAAGCAAGACACATGATTGACCCAATGGTGCCTGGAGGTCACGATGATATCCTCTATAACTAAACTCGGTGCCTTTATCCCCTCTTTAAAAACTCTCTTTGTCTCCTAAGTGACCACGGGCTATGAACCTGTGCTTACTCCCAAAGGTGTTTTCGACGTTCGCGGATATGAAGGGGCTGATCCATGCTTCTTGAAATCATGATGAGCGAAACGCCGAGATGGATTAATATGGCACCATGCATCCTTCAAATATGACGATTCTAAATTCACCCGATGCTGCTGCGGGCCCCAGGTCCTGGATGCTCTTGTCACTTCGTGCATCGGGGATATGAAGGAGCTACTTCTTGCGCTTCAAAATCACGATGGGCGAGAAGGTGGTGAGCCTAATCATGCACCAGGTGTCCCCTTTAGATGGATGACTGAGAATTCTCCTCGATATTGTGGGCCCGCCTTTGGGAGCTTTCGACGCTTCAGAGTTCTTGGATAGGAAGGAGCAAGTCTTCCTGTTGTGAAATCGTGATGGGCGAGAGGCCAGGAGGACCCAATCGCGCACCACGTGTTCATCTAGGATGAACGACTGAGATCACTCTCGATGCTTTGGGGCCCATCTCGTCGAATGATAAACATTAGCACCCCTCCTTTAGGTCTACTCCTTTGTGACCAGGCGCCAAAACCATGAGCCTAATTCTGGGCGCTTTCGACGTTTCGGGATTCGAGGTTTCGAGAGGTGAAATGACGAGGAGTGCTTACCCCTCGAACTCCCGAATGCCAACATGACATGGATGTACGCTGCGCGTCCTTCAGATGAATGGCCCAGATAACATTCATTATTATAAAGGGGGCTACCCCCATTCACAGGCTCGCTCGATGTGACCTGGTGCTGTGACCATGGGCTTGGCTCCAAAGGTGTTTTCAACGTTTCGCTAATCGGCGATTTCAGCTGTAAAGAATGGGAGGCTCCTTGTCTCCTGAGACGTCGATCCTCGAAATGCCGACTGACTGCCACCTGTCTCAACTGGATCGCACGACCCAGATTTTCCTTGAACTATTGGCGCTATGCTTCGTGCTAAATCCTAGAAAAATTGGCAGCCCCAAAATCTCGATGACCGTCGATTCGCTTTGCAGTTGAATCTCGACGGCTGACAACCAACACTTCGCCCACTCACTTGACTTGTGATCAGAAAATATATTCTCCCACTTTGCGCTGGGGTGCTTCCTGCGTAACCTGCAGACCTGGGTGTATTTGAGCCCCAAGACAAATAATGTCGCTAACATTAGGCTCCATGGGGGATAGAGTCGTCCCTGTGATGCTCTAAGAACTCATTTTGCAGTTCAGTGCCTTGCTATTGGGCTATGGAGTCTTTTACTAAGCCAAAAATATATAAACAGAAAATGAATAAAGAACTAAAGGATAATATTTACAAACAAAGGAGCTGTCTAAGGCTCAAACAAAACATTTCTTTAGAAAATGCCCATTTACTGGGTTGTTGAAAACCTCTTCTCCCTTCAGATCATGCAACTGGTACGTTTTGTTTGAGAAGACCTCAGAGATTCTGAAGGGGCCGATCCAGAGGGCATCAAAATTTCTATGTTTTCCCTTATCCTGTCTGGGTGCATCCCACTTAAGTACCAAATCCTCGATCTCGAACTCCTTCTTCCTGACCTTCCTGTCAAAAGCCTGTTTGACCCTTTACTAATGATTGTGAGCGGTGTCCCTCACCTGTTCCCTGATCTGCTGTACTTCTACTATTTGGTGAATCCTTCTCATCATATGATCCAAGTCTCCTTCATAATATTGAAAGAACTTCGCCACAGGTAAGGCAAGCTGAGTGGGAAAAATCGCCTCTGCTCCTTAAACTAGCTGAAAAGGCAAGGTGCCCAGGGATTTCTTCATTGTCACTTGATCATCCCATAAAGAAAATTTCAACTTCGACTCCCAGGCCCTTTTGTTGTCCTCCAATAGTCTTTTGATGATCCTTATTAGGCCCTTGTTAGAGGATTCGGCTAAACCATTGCCTCGGGGATAGTAGGGGGTGGAGTGAATTAGCGAGATTTGGAACTGCTCACAGAACTTAATGAGAGGCTCAGATTTGAAAGAAGCAACATTATCAGTTACGATCCTGCTAGGACAACCAAATATGGCTATGATATCCTCCAGGAAGCTGATAATTACTTTGTGGGATGTACTTCTGGTAGGGACAACTTCTATCCACTTGGTGAAATAATCTGTTGCATTCAGGATCCATCTGTGTTGGCCACTTGAGGGAGGATGAATTTCCCCGATAAAGTCTAGTCCCCACTGTTGAAAAGGTGCTGAAGCTATCACAGGCTTTAGTGGTAGTGGCCCAAGCTGTTGTTTCCCTGAGAACTTTTGTCATTTGATGCAGGCCCTGATTTCTCTGCTAACATCAACGAATAAAGTGGGCCAGTAATACCCAGCCCTGAGGATTTTGTGAGTTGTGGTATTCCAGAAATGATGCCCCCCACAAAGGCCTCTGTGGAAATCAAGCATAACTTTCTGGGCCTTTGGTGGGTTCATACATCTCAACAGCACTCCTAGAGGGTCTCTCTAGTATAAAACTTTCCCAATGAGGCAATATCTGACTGCCTTGAGCTTCAAATCTCTTGCCTTACTTTTACACATTCCATCCGAGGGCTTCAACTCCCGTAGAAAGTACAAAATGTCACGATACCAGGCACACTCTGCCAGCAATATGCCTTCCTGAGAGCGTTGACTGGGCAATTAAACTTGCTGAATTTGTGAGCAGGTATTGATGAAACTAACGCCCAAGGCTTCGTAATTGGATTCAGCTAGTAGCTTGGCTAAACCTTGCCCCTTAACCAACTTGGTGGGCTTTATCTCCAAGTCAAATTCTAGGATTCTAGTGATCCATCTGCCTCTTCTCCCATCTATATCAGGCTGTATAAGGATGTCCTTCACAGAAGTCGAAGGAACGTATGCAGTTACCCTTGAGTGCAGGACATAGACTTTGAAAGCTTTGAGGGCTTTCACTAAGGCATAGGCTTGTTTCTCTATTATTTCATACCTGATCTCTACATCTCTTAATGCCCTGTTGAAGAAGGCAATGGGTTGCTCTCGCCCTTCCTTATTTTTCTGCAACAAGACTGCCGCTACTGTATCAAAAGAAGCAAAAGAGAAAATTAGGAACTCTTTGGAATAGTCAGGACTGATCAGCACAGGTGCCTCAGTCAATTCCCTTTTTATTTGGATAAAATATTCCCTGGGTTCAACAATCCATTTTACTTCATTTCCTTTCCTGAGCATGGCTGTGATATGTTTCACCAACTCAGCAAAATTTGAGACGAATCTCCTCAAGAAATTGATCTTTCCCAAAAAGGCCTAAACTTCCTTCTTGGATCTAGGAAGTGACAGGGTTTGAATCGCCTCTACTATGCTATGATCAATTCCCACTCCCTTTGCTGATACTATATGGCCTACTAACTTCCCCTTCTTCATAGCAAAAAAATATTTCTTGGGATTTAGGGATAGGCCAAACCTCCAGCGCTTCAGGAAAACTTTCCTCAAGTGGCAACGGTGCTCCTTGTCTGACCTAGAGAAGACTGTGATGTCATCTAGATAGATTACTACAAATTGGTCCTTCTCCCCAATGAAGGCTATATCCATATCTCGCTGGAACGTTGCTCCCGCATTCATCAATCCAAAAGGCATTTTGGCATACATGAATGTACCCCAAGGAGTGGTGAAGGTTGTTTTTTCTCTGTCCTTAGGCATGAATGATATCTGTTTATAACCAGAAAAACCATCAATCATGGATATCCTAGAGGTACCCGTTACCCTTTGCAATATGTGTTCCATGTTGGGCAGGGGATAATTGTCTTTCCTTGAGCTCCTGTTCAGGTTCCTGAAATCAACACAGAGTCTGATTTCTCCACTTTTCTTCCTTACTAGGACCAAATTGCCCACCCATTCAGAACATCTCAAGAGGACAATGATTTGGGCATCTAACAATTTATTCACTTCTTTCTCCATGACAGGTAGCAACATGGGATTTATCTGTCTCAGCTTCTGTCTGAACGGTTTAGCCTCTTCCTTTAGTGGGATCTTTTTCTCAATGACAGATGTGTCATAAGTCTTGAGGTCTTCGTATGTCCATGCAAACACATCAACAAACTCTTTTAGCAACTTAGTATATTCAACCTTCTGTTCTCTGGTCAAACTGCTTGATAATTTGACAAACCTGGGCTCCTCCTGTGTGCCAATGTTGCATTCGGTTGTATCAGTATCTTCATTTGAAACCTTACCCTTTACGGCTACAACATTCCCATCCAACTGTCTTTCCAAGGGGACTAGTCCTCTCGGAATGTGATTGCTGGGCAACTGAATAATCTGGTGATTAGCAATTTTATTTAAAAACACCTCAGGGTAAGGGTTACCTTCCGGGTCGAGATCCTGATCAATGTGCAATGCAAAAAATTCATCAACAGATTGGAGAAATTTTTCAATCTCTAGATTGTCTTTGAATACCTTCCAATGCTTGACATTGTTTGGTATAGAGGGCCTATATTGCATTTAAACATCATATTTGACCATCGGTGGCAGAGGAACTTTGAGCAAACTAGCTGAGACAACTAAAGAATCACTTGAAGTATTCTCCCCTCTTGAAATAAAAGAAATTTTAAAGGCCAAGAAGAAACTATCAATCAGGTCCCATACTTCATTTCTGTAATTCCTGAGCCAGGGATTATTAGCACGATAAGACTTTCTGACTTGCTGGATAATTGACTCAGCATCTCCAAATATTTCTATTTCTTTAATCCCCATTTCCTTTGCATCCCTCATACCCAAAACACGAGCTTCATACTCTGTCACATTGTTGGTCGTTTCGAATTCCAACTTGTGTGACAGGGCTATGGCCTCTTGACAAGGTGATATGAAAACTACCCCAGCACCAACACCTTCGCTAGAAGAAGCTCCATCGAAAAACATCTTCCACACGGAGGGGTTTGGAGGGGGAATCAGATAATCAAGACTGGGCTACTTTATGACTTGGAAAGGGTCTTCAGGAGCATCAGTGAGCTGCAATAATCTAGACCCCAAGTCGGTGTCAAGTGCAAAGATGGGGTGATTGGTGGGATTTTCTTCGTCACTAACAATGTAGGCCAACTGAGCTTCTCTATATAACCTCCTTTGTTCCCCTCCGAAGACTAGAATGGTGGCATACGTGAGATCCATCTGTAATGTTCCCCCAAGATTTTTAATCCAAGAGCTAGACAACAAAATGCCAAATTTGGGGGGAACGTCAGCTACCACAATATCCATGACCACACTCTTCATGGGCAGCTGAAACAAAGAATCCACTAGGTCTTTGATGACTCCTAGACACTACACTCTTCTTGAATTGAAAGAGTACAAATCATGATAAGTTTTTGTCACCTCCAGTACCAATTCTTCCATTACTATTTTGGGCATAAGGTTATGGGAAGCCCCTGAATCCATGAGGCAGTTATGCAACACTTCGTCATGTATATTCAGGGATGTGTAGAAGGGAGGGGATGAATCATCTCTATCTTCTACCATGGGCCCTAGGACAACTACTGGATTTTCATCTTGAAGGTTCACTGAGTCAGAGGGAGGCTGGGGGGACTCAGATTGTAGCAACTTGGAGAGGGACCTTTTGAAATCTTCGTTTTTAACGAGTTCAAATAGGGGTACAGGAATTCTAATCTTCTGAATCTCATGCTCAAAATTGAAGGAGGGGATAGGCTTAGGAGCTTCCCTTACCTCAGTGACATGCTCCTTGGCTGCCGGTGAAGCACTCTGAGTTTTCTTTTCTTTAGTAGTGGCTGTTGTGGATTTAGTAGGCCTATCTGCTATGAGGAGTTGGTCTTGGCTGTCAAAGTCTCCTTCTTTATTTCTTGACCTGAGATTGTATTTGTTAGAGGCATGACCCGACCCTTTCTTCCTTACCTAACTCATGTATTTGAACGTTCATCAGGGATTTCTCATATGCAGACTGAGTCAAATGAGGAAAAGGAGGAGCTTCTTCAACACAATGAATTTTGGGGTCGAACTCGTCTATCTCCTCCCCTCCCTCATGAGTAACCAGGTTATTTTGGAGAGGGGTTTGAATCCTTTGATCTTCTCTGTATTTTTCCCTTTGTTCCCTTGGGAAGGCCCACGGTCCATTGTTATCAGGTCTCCTGAAACCTATACCATCAACATTCTGGGGATTTCTGTACATGGGCTTCCCTTCTAACTCCCACCTATCCATTCTAGCAGAAAGTGACTTTAGTATTCTAGCTGTCTCATTTGTCTCAAGGGGCAGGGGAGAGGAGCTGGATGAGGAAGCTTCAGGCCTCTGCCTGGATATGTTTCTACCAACAGTGTTCCTGAGTCGGTCAACAACCAATATATTAGATTCTACCTCCACGGCTACATCTTGCATATGAGCCAGAGTAGTGGCTCTTCTTTCCCTAAGTAGGAGGCAAAAATCAGGATCAAAAGCACTGGCATAAGTGATATTTGCAGAGGCTTCTGAAGGTTTGATCTCAGCAGGGATTTTATTGTACATTTTATTGAATCTCTTGGAGAATTCGGAGATAGACTCTCCTTCTTTTCTCTTCAAAGACCCAAATTCTGTCATGTAATACATGAAGTCTTTTTTATCTCCCCACTATCTCAAAAAGGCATTATCTAAAGCTTCGATCCCATCAATAGATCCAGGAGTCAGGGATTTGAACCATTTTCTAGCCTCACCTTGAAGGCTATGGACAAAAATCCTCATCCATACATTTACATGCATGATGACATTATCATCTGTGAAATGGTAAAAGGCTTCTAGGTGTTCTTTTGCAGTTATGTCCCCCTCACCTGTAAACTTGGGCAACTGCTTGAGGTAACCATCTACTGGGAGGGCATTGAGAGGCTGTGGTAGCATGAGGGGAGCATACATAGCGGCTATAATGGCCTCCATTATGGTCATAGGGGGATTTTCTCCTGCCATAGGGATATTAGGTGGAGGAGAACTTGGAGGAGAAGGAGTTTGCGAAGGGGCTATTGGGAATGAATCCCGAAGTGGAGTGGGAAACAAGAGGGGATTTAAGGAGAAGGATAGCGAGCTCAAGTCAACAGGTGTTCCTCTTTGCACAGGAGTAGTAACGGTAACAAGAGGCAGAGCAGTAAAAATAGGAGTGGGGAAATTTTCTACAGTCCTAGGCCTATGCCAAGGTACAACCTCAGAGGAGAGGGGAGTGACAAGGATTTCTCCCTCTAGTCCTAGACTGGGAGGGGAAAACTTAATAGGAATGCTCCCAAAATTCAGGAAACGAGAAACCCCTGAATGAGGTCTAATAATAAACCGAGGAGGAGAGAATGGAGTTCCTACAGAAGGAGATGGTAGATTACCTGGTTTGGCGGTGGGAGCTTCTCCTTCATAGGCCTTTCCTTTCTTGAGAACCACCTCTAGATCAATTTCTGGCGTAGCTAGAGGCAGCTGTGGATGAGACCGCATGTGTCCGCCTCTGAAAGCCACAATTAATAGAGTAGGTTCTCCCCAGTGGAGTCGTCACAATGGAGTCACCAGGTGCACAGTAGTAGTCTTCAAAGGCTCTAATACCTGATGCACCTTCGGAATCAGAGGTTCAATGTCGTTCAATCCCGGGGAAAATTTTCCCCGACAACGGTGCCAGAAATGTTGGTGACGGAAGTCACTTCAGGATTGCTTGCAGGACCAGAGCCCGACGCCCATCAGTTTATGTCATGGTTTGTGTATGAAATGGGTGATCGAATGGAAGTAAACTTAGACGATATTGTTTCAACTCCGAAACTAGGCCAGGCATGCATGGGCAGGTGAGGTCTTGGACATACTTCAGACAGTGAGTTGTAGTAAGGGTGAGTAGGGGGAAGACTTGTATCAGAGAGATGCAAAGGTCTATTGTCAACATCAAGTTTCTAGAAGACTGTAGGAGAATGCATTTAAACGCGAGATCTTCTTACATTCAAACGCAGAAAATCAGAGAATACAATAGTGCCTTAATAAAACCTTTATCATAACATAACTTCAATAATTCATGTGAATCAGTCAATCATGAACTCCCTCAGTATGAGATGAAAACTAGATGGAATAGGGAAACTATCTTTCATTAAACAAGAAATCTTACATACAGATGCATAACTAGAGAACTAGAATGTTTGTTAAAACATTACAATTGGGAGCTTCACTCTACCATCGATACTTACAAAATACAAAAACTGAGCCTATATACTCAGGAAAATTCACCTAACAGAGGCGTGCCCAGTCACCCAGGGCTCGATGTCTTTTCAGTCAAATTCATACTGAAATCCTTCTTCACACACCACCTTAACTGGGCATGGCTCTTGTAAGTAGCTGAGCCATAAAGTGCCGAGCTAGCGTGTGCAGACTTCTCTGTCTCTTCGAAGGCTTTGGCATGGCTTCTTTTGAAAAAATGGTACACAGGACCCCTTTGAGCAGACCGCTTGCCAGACCCTCCATATCTCACACTTAATGAATGAAGGGAGGTTTCAACCACCCATTCATGCCTTCATTTACTCCAAGTGAGAAACAGGATTGAGATCAGACCCGATGGCGCCTGGAGGTCGCGATGATCTCCTCTATAACTGAACTCGGTGCCTTTGGCCCCTCTTGCATAGCTCTCTTTGTCTCCCAAGTGACCATGGGCTATGACCCTGTGCTTACTCCCAAAGGTGTTTTCGGCGTTCGCGGATATGAAGGGGCTGATCCATGCTTCTTGAAATCATGATGAGTGAAATGCTGAGATGGCTTAATCTGGTGCCACATGTCCTTCAAATCTGATGGCTCTAAATTCACCCAACGTTGCTGCAGGCCCTAGGTCCTAGACGCTCTCGTCACTTCGCGCATCGGGGATATGAAGGAGCTGCTTCTTGCACTTCGAAATCACGATGGGCGAGAAGGCGGGGAGCCTAATCATGCACCAGGTGTCCCCTTTAGATGGACGACTGAGACTGCTCCTCGATATTGTGGGCCCGCCTTTGGGCGCTTTCGACGCTTCGGAGTTCGTGGATAGGAAGGAGCAAGTCTTCCTACTATGAAATCGCGATGGGAGAGAGGTTGGGAGGACCCAATCACACACCATTTGTTCATCCAGGATGAACGGTTGAGATCACTCTTGATGCTTTGGGGCCCGTCTCGTCGAATGATAAACATTAGCGCCCCTCCTTTAGGTCTACTCCTTTGTGACCAAGCGCCAAAATCATGAGCCTAATTCTGGGCGCTTTCAGCGTTTAGGGATTCGAGGTTTTAAGAGGTGAAATGACGAGGAGCGCTTACCCCTTGAACTCCTGAATGTCGACGTGACACGGATGTATGTTGCGCGTCCTTCAGATGAATGACCCAGATAACATTTGTTATTATAAAGGGGGCTACCCAGATTCACAGGCTCACTCGATGTGACCTGGTGTTGGGACCGTGGGCTTGGCTCCAAAGGTGCTTTTGGCGTTTCACTGATCGACAATTTCAGTTGTAAAGAATGGGAGGCTACTTGTCTCCCGAGACGTCGATCCCTGAAATGTCGACTGATTGCCACCTATCTCAACTGGATCGGACAACCCAGATTTGCCTTGAACTATTGGCGCTATGATTAGTTCTAAATCTCGGACAAATCGATAGCCCCGAAATCCCGATGACCATCTATTCGCTTTGTAGTTGAATCTCGGTGGCTGACAACCAACACTTCGCCTGCTCACTTGACTTGTGATCGGAAAAGAGATTCTCCCACTTTGCGCTGGGGTGCTTCCCGTGTAACCTGCAGACCTGGGTGTATTTGAGCCCCAAGACAAATAATGTCGCTAACACCTTCTGTTAAGAACCAAATATCACTATAACATAGAAAAACCTCAGAATAAGTACTCAACGCCTTGAAAAAGAGAGAAATTTAGATAATAAGCCTCTTCGAGGGGGCAACCTCCTTATACACCACATAAATTTCCAAATACAAGATGATTCAAAATGAAAATGTCTCCTTGGTATATATAGGAGGTTAGGAGGTACAATTACAACTAATGGACCCAAGCCAACATAAATAAAGTAGCATTACTAATGCAATATGCCCCAATTAAGGGGTAATGTGCCACTATTTAGGGCTTAACATGCTCCTCCCCTTGAGACAAGTGTTTTCCACAATGCTTGAGTAACTCTGGATGCTTCTATATAAAAGACTCGTCTTCCCAAGTGGAATGTTTAGCTGGTAGTTTCCTCCATTTAATGAGATACTCTGAAATGAATCTATTCCTCAGCTAGCGAATTCTTGTGTTAGTGATGGCTTCAGGCTACAATATGATTTTTCCTTCCTCTTCAAGTTCTGGAAATATAGTTTGAAATGGGATCTTGTCACCTATAACCTTCTTTAATCACGAAACATGGAAAACTGGGTGTACTCGTGAAGATGCAGGAAACTCCAATTTGTATACCATAGTACCAATATTTTACAACACCTTATAAGGGCCATAGTACTTTCATGATAATTTATTACCCTTCTTGGCTAGCTTGAGGGACATCTGTTTGTATGGTTGTAGTCTTAAAAATACCCAATCCTGTAATTTAAAACTTCTTTCACTACGATGCTGATATGCTTGTTGTTTCATGCGATTCTGTGCCATGGTCAGGTTATCATTTAAGATTTGGAGAACTTGTTTTTGATGCTCAATGTGATCTTCCATTGCTTGAACCTTATATTTTTATTTTAGAGAATAAGTTATGGAAGTAGGGTGGTATCCATAGAGTGCGATAAATGGTGTCATTTTTGTTGCAGTATGAAAGGATGTGTTATACCACCATTTTGCCAAGGGTAACCATTTGAACCATTGTCTTTGCTTATCAGAGACAAAGCAACAAAGGTATCCTTCCAGAGATTTGTTCACTATCTCGGTTTGTCCATCAGATTGAGGATGATAGGATGAGCTATGATCCAATTGAGTACCCAAACAAGAAAATAGTTTTTTCCAAAAATAAGCAAGTTGTGGGGAAGTTACCATAAATTCCTCTTGGCACATCCAATTTTGATCAGACATGTGGCATTGCAGAGAAGAAATATTAGAGAACTACAAAAAATAAAATTTCATACCCAGAAGGGATGAAATTTTGGAGATATAACAGAAGAAAGATTGTCTAGCAGAACCACCTCAAAATCAAGGTTTAAAAGTGATACTTTGCCAACATGCCACCAAAAAAGGGAACTGCTACACCAAATAATCCTCCATATAGTCCTACTTGGACTCTTGATGAAGGTGAAGAAATGTGTAGGGACATAAATGGTTTACAAAAGAAGACAATGATAAAAGATTAAATACAAGGGATGATGGATGGTTTAAAAAGGGATATCATGGAAGGATTGAAAAATTTCCTAATAGAGAATACTATCTTCATAAGAACAACAAAAATGGGTGACCAAGATATTGGGTTATGATTTTGAAATCATTTATAAAAAAGGGAAGCAAAATGTTGTGGCAGATGCACTCTCAAAAAAAGGATGAAGATGTTGAGGCCTTTCTCTGTGGTATCTCAATCATCCAACCCAATTGGATAATAGAAGCAAGGGATGAATGGAAGAATGACGAAAATGTGTGTACTCTCATTTAATGGTTGCAGTAGGATTTCAGTGCATCAGATACATTTACATGGAAAAATGATTCACTATGGTACAAATATTTCTTATATTTTTGGTAAGAACTCCCAACTCAAACAAAAGGTACTATTGGAATTGCACACCTCTGTTACACATCCAAATCACTCAACTGGATAAGTGTCGCACATACCTCTCACCTGTCGCAAGTGTCGCAACTTCTATACAACTTGTCGCGAAGGTCACAAGTTGGTGATAAGAGTGTCGTAAATACTGTTGGATCATGTCAC
>ML781509.1:49066-113689 GCA_009831015.1 Picea engelmannii
GTTATTCTTCCTTCTCATGCATTAGGCTTAGATAGATTCGAAAGAAATTCAGTGTCCATGATAAGCACTTTTCTGTCTAGGGTTAAGGTCAAGCCTTAGAGGTCGATCTACTTGTCCGCAGGCAGATTTTCCTACAACAACCTCTCTGGTAGGAGGGAACTCAGGATTTTTGAAAACCTACCATAGGGATACCATATGTTAAGAACCAAATATCACTATAGCATAGAAAAACCTCTGAATAAGTACTCAACACCTTGAAAAAGAGAGAAATTCACATAATAAGCCTCTTCGACGGGGAAACCTCCTTGTACACCACATAAATGTCCAAATACAAGATGATTCAAAATGAAAATGTCTCCTTGGTATATATAGGAGACTAGGAGGTACAATTACAACTAATGGACCTAAGCCAACATAAATAAAGTAACATTACTAATGTAATATGCCCCAATTAAGGGGTAATATGCCAAGGACCCAAGCCAACATAAATAAAGTAACATTACTAATGTAATATGCCCCAATTAAGTAGTAATGTGCCACTATTTAGGGCTTAATGCCTTCCCCCCCAAAAGTGCATCTGGTTCAAAAAATATTTGTTTGAATCTAAGAATATTCATTCTCGCTAATCTTCCTTTACTATTTTTCGGGAATCACCATTGACTTATGTATCATGAGATTCTCCCCCATATTGGGTGAGACGTCATATTCAACTCCTCCTTCTTCATTCTTAGCTTGGACCAAGATTAAACTAGGCTATTTTCCTTTCTTTGCCTCTTTCATTTTATTATTTGGGCATTCAAATGTTTGATGACCCTCTACACCACACCTAAAACACACATAATATCCTCCTCTGCCACCACCGTAACCTCTACCCATTTGAAATCCTCTTCACCATGGATGATTTATGTTACCTTCTCAAGTATCTTCTACTTTCTCATCTCCTTGGGATGATTCACCTTTACCATAGTTAAAACCGCCCCATGAGGCATATGATGTACCCCTCCTTGCTCCTCTATTCCTTTGAGAAAATTGTCGATTTTTTTTTTTCTCAGCCTTTAAGGCGAATTGGTATGCTTCTTCCACACTATGAACCCTATGCATGCTCAATTCATCTTGAATATATATTTTTAAACAGTTCACATATCTTGCAACTAGTTTCTCATCAGTTTCCTTGTGATCCACACGAATGGAAAACTGATAAAACTCGTTTGTGAGTTCCTCTAGTGTGGACATGATTCACTTCAAGTTTTGAAATCTATGAAAAAGGGTCTGGGCATAGTCCAAAGGAAAAAGTTTTGCTCAGAATTTTTTTCCAACTTATTCCAGGTCCTAATTTTGTCTTTTCCTTTTTAAGTTCTATCTTTCTACAAATTATCCCACCAGATCATGGTGTGACCCTTCAACTTGGTGCATGAAAATTTCACCTTATTTTCCTCTTCCATAGGCTTCCACTCAATTTATTTTTCCGTGGCATTCAAACAATCTATTGATTCCTTTGATTTAAGACTCCCTGCATATTCTAAAACTTCCATTTTGATCCCATCATTTCTCCCTTCTAGATCCATGAGAATCATTTCTTCAAAAGTCATGCGCTCTAATTGTTCTTCTTCATGTTCTTTTTCATGTTCTATATGTTGATATACACCTCCTTGGTTTGTCTCCTCATCATAAATTTCTCTTTGTATTATTCTCTGAATAACCATAATATTTGTAATATTTGCTACTTTCCTTTGGAGTTTGTTATCACCCTAACAATTTTTATCGGGATCTAAAAACTTCTGAAGTTTAGTGAGACACTATACCACAATAGATGTGTGATATTTCAGGGTGCTTGGCTATATTCCGTGGCGTATGAACGAATGTAGCGGAAGTGGGAAGGGAGTAGCTTAGCGGGCCGTCGATCTTGAAGAATCTCAGATCTATGGTCAAAGCCTACATCGGACAAACAAATAGCACAAAACTTAACATCATGAAGGTAGACCAGGGAAAACTACTCTGGTTTCAATGGGGAACATGTGGCGCTCTTACACACGCATCATGGGAGATGACGGATTGCCCAAAACCACTTTTCCTATGGCCCTAATGTAATGTGGTTCAAAACTTCATGTCGATAGCTCGTGGGGAGGATGGTGGTTGGTCAGATCACCTCACATCACCGGTCTAGGTATATTCTTGGATGACGTACCAAAAGGACACAGCCGCATAACTAACTCGAGGCTCATCATTTGAAGTGGATTGATGAAGTGTGGCACACCAAGGTACCGTGACAGTAATTCGTGAGCAAAGTAGAAAAACCTTCAAATCTTAGATATGAATCATTTTATCCTATTCTGGGAAATTGTCATCTTATGCGTAACAAAAACAAGCTCGGCTTGTGCTCCTAAGTTCTGTAAACTCAAAGGGTGGCCAAATCAAGGTCTCTGCGAAGTATGAAAGGCATGGATAATACCTGTCAAATGGTGTTTGGCACGACTGGGTTCTCAGCTAAGGTACCAAGTAGGTCAATAAGTAAGAATGAAAGATGGGTCTTGTAGATGTTGGTGACTAAATTTCATACCAAACCTGAAACTAAGACAGATTCAGGAGTAAAATTAAACCCCATTATGAGGGATCTTGTCATAAATGAACACATAGATAACACTTGCCACCTAGCCGAAAAGAAGAAGAGGAGCAAAAGGAGGAAATCATAGGCCAAAACCGAGATGATAGAGAGCATTGGGGAAAATTTCGATTGGTGGAGTACCCTGGAGGAGGAAATTGCCAAGCTGAGGTGAATCCTCAGGTAAAATTTTGGTGGATTTTAGATAGTTTTGGACAAATGTTGGCTTAAGAGAATTGAGTCCTGATATGACAGACTGATTACTAACAGTCCCTTTAAATGATACAACTATTCTTCCTTTTTGTAACTTGCATCTATTTTTAGAATTATGAGGAAGTCAAATTGTTTTAAATTCCATATGAAATTCCTTTATATATGCTTGGCCTCACGAGTATAGAAGCATGGAGAAAAGAGGAGCCTACCCTCTGTGTAGGAAAACTTTATAAATCTTTGGGGCTGGAATGAATACATGGGTGTAGAGGCATATTTTGGGACTTTTTATGAAAAGATTCTAATTGGTGGTGTTATGAGTCTCGTTTTATCTCATAGTGTGTGATTCCTATTATTTTGTATTTTCATTTTGCTTTCTTCTGTCTAAATTGATAAACTAAAAGTCTAGAATTCATTATTCGATGCTCTCGGATTGGCGATTTAGACTATGTTCATCTCTTCTAAACCATTTCAGAATTCATTACTATAATGCTCCAATAATAGTTGTGTGTTTCTTTTCTTATTATACCATCTAAAATTTTCAAGCATAAACTCATAAGTCACTTCCTCATTTAGCCTTTTCCTCTTGATTGTTTTCATGATTTGGAAATGCATCCTACATTCTTGACCCCATAGCCCAAAGGTCATCTTCATCTCTTCAACAACTTTATTAAAACCCCAAAACAAACCAATTCTAGCCATCGATTTCCATAGATGTATCAAGTGACACGAGAGGGCCCTCTCTGAGTTGAGCAGGCTAGTGTCTCAGCTCTAAATCTGGTTGAAACAATTACCTTTGTTATTTGTCTATTCAGCCAGACATAATTTACAGAGTGCTAACATTCTGGTGCTGTTGTCAGGGATGAAATTTAAAAAAATTCCCTGGGAAGAACGACATGGTTGAGTTCTAGGGTCTGAGAGTGACAGAAACTTAGGCACACATTGGCTGTATTCCTGCTCTGGTGACTCCACTGATAAAATAATCCTGAATTTCCAAGAGGCGACCCTGTTCTCAATACTTCAAGCGCGAGACAGAAACTTCACTGAAAGATGAAACCCCTTGACAGGGGAAAGGAAGGGCATCATGAGGGAAAACAGGTACTCAAAATGGGACCTCTTAGAAAGAATTTTACTTTTCATTTTAAGTTTCCTCTTCTCCTTCCTTGAAAATTCCAAACAAACTTTCTTTTACCTATTGTATCTTAATAATGATCATGAAAGACTTAAAATTATATTTCCTCCTCTATACATTGCACATGCATACCCTCGCCTTGCCGCTGGTTCTAATAAAAAGGTTTAAACTAGGCCACACAATGACAATGACCAAGTTGATGAATCCCATGAGACTCAGACCAATGTCTCTCCCACTGTTCTTGGCCCAACACCCCCTAAGTCCTGACATATATTTATACCCTTAAAGCTACCCCAAACCCTTCATGATTTCCCTCCAAATTACTATGAGTTCCTACCTGTGTTCGATGGAGAATCGTGTATCATATCTGCTGAAAAGCACATTCAAGGGTTTGAGCATTTTATAGATTTATTCGAGATTGACCATGATGATGTGTGTATGAGAGTTTTCTGTCAATCCTTGAAAGGATACAACAAACACTGGTTCAAACACTTACACCCAGAAACCATCAGCTCATGGGTGGAATTGAAGAGTTTTTTTTTTAAATTTTGGGGAAAGGATAAATCCTTAGAGCTGCAACTCACTGAGTTTTACACCTTGAAAATACACAACAATGAATCTATTTATGTATTCAGTGGAAATTTCTCTAGCATCTATTATAATTTGTCCAAAGAAATTCAACCCTCTAAAGATGGTGCCATGCTCCATTATGCAACTGCTCTTCATCCATATTTTTCTTTCCTCCTGATGGAAAGAAGACTTGGGTCCTTACAACAAATGTTTAGTGATGCTCAGAACATTCAACACAACATCCAAGCATGTAAACAAACCCAAAATGAGGGGTTGAATGTTCAAGGACATGAAAGTGAATATGAACATAAAATAGTTGATTGGAATGTTGAGCATAGAATTGACATTATCATAGGTCCTCTTGAAGTTTCCAATGCTAATGATTTTGCAAAAAATTACATCCCACTTGTTGAAAGAGGAGGTGTTGATCCATCCCATGATGATCAGAGGGCTGATTGTTTTATGTATTCATTTGTAGATAGTCAAGAATATGAGTGTGAAAAGCAGCTTGTTGAAGAATAGGTTGATGTTCTAAGTTTGTTCTTGTTATATGACATGGCATATGTTAATGATTTTCCTATATATGATGAATATGATGATTACGATGTTGACCCCCTGGAACAATCAACCACATGTTCTCTATCATAAAATGTTCCTTTTCAGCAGTATAATGAAATCAATCAGGCTGCATATAACAATTACAAAGAAGAAAGTATTGAATCAGCTAAAGGGAATTCCTTACCTCTATGCTTTTCTTCTTTCAAATTGCTGAAAGAAAATCCTAAAATCATCATCGAAGAAAAAGAATTTGTGCTTATGCAAAGCCACACTAGATCAATGGAGCAGAATGACAAGATGTCACAACATTCTTTTAATGCACTTGAAGACACTATTGCTTGCACTGAAATACAACCATATGTTGGCAATGGAATTGAAGATGGTTTCAAATCAAGTAGGAAAACCCTACCATTATGTTTTGCTTCTTTCAAATTATTGAAGAAAAATATTTGTAGTATCTCAAGATAGAGATCCTCCAAGCATGAACGGAGTGGTGATGATAATTCTATGGACAATCACATAAAGGGTCATGTCAGCTTAGATTTGCAGTCTATGTTCAGCTATCATCCTGAAAAGGAAGAAGAAGTTGCTCCATAAAGTATTATTCAAGGCCATTTTCTCCATCCTGAAATTAGTATGTATTCTCAACGTGAAAAGGTGTTTCATAGTATTTTCTCTTCCCTTGAGAATGGCATCGTGGTTAAATTTTTAAGCAACATAGACATGGATGAAGATTTTGAAATTTCATCTATGGAAGTTTCCAGCAATAAAGAAACAAATGACATAGATGAATCATTGTATGGCATTTGTCCATTAGAAACATAGAAAGATAATGAAGAGGCAGTGGTTTTATTCAAGTCATTTGAAAATCAAGGTTTTGAAAATCCATCCGCGGGAGCTCTAGACTGTGAAGTAGTGCATGAGAAGGAACTTATTTCTTTTTATTCACTGGAAAGTCAAAGTGGTTGTCCTCAAATAAATTTCTAGAAATTTAATGAAACCACATTAGAGTTGTTTGATGAACAAGAGGATAGACTTGGTGCATATTATATGGTTTTCATATTTGAAGATGTTCAAGAATATATGAATATTTTTGTTGATATGCATGGCCAAGCAGAAAAACCTATTGTCGCCATTTCATTCGAATATGTTCTCAAAATAGAAGAAATAGAGCAAAAACAACTAACATTGATGAAAGATACTTGCCTTTTGGTTTTTTCTCATCAGGGAGAAACGATTTTTCATGATTTTCGAGATCTGATGGCCATCCTATTATAGTATTTAGTGAAGGAGGAATTTGCTTCATTCATAAGCTCAACTTTTGGATTCAATTTGTTTTTTCATCCTCTATCCTTTACGTTTTTCTACCAGCTTGAGAAAAATGTGAACAAAGGAAAATCAGGAAGCCGATTGCTTGATTGGATGCATTGGCACTTTAGCATCACTTGAGCGACTGGTCATCCCAATAGTTTTAGGGTAGCTAGGGATGTGAAAATAAGCTTGTCGGTCAAGCATTTTCCAGTTTGAGTTTTCTAGCACTAGATACAGTCAGTTTTCAATAATGCACTTGGATGTCCCCCATGTAGTTGGAAGCAGTGCACAAAGCTTGGTAGGAGCATGACACACACATGTTTTGGGGAAAAACCCCATGGATCAAGAACCGGGTTTACGAATTATTTTCTACCTCACTGGGAGGATAACATCCCTAGTTGGAGCTAATGTTACCACCCTAACAATTTTTATCGATATCTAAAAACTTCTAAAGTTTAGCGATACGCTATACAACAGTAGAGGCACGATAGTTCAGGGTGCTTGGCTATATTCCACGGTGTATGAATGAATTTAGAGGAAGTGGGAAGGGAGTATCTCGATAGGCCATCGATATTGAAGAATCTAAGATCTACGGTCGAAGCCTACATCGGACAAACAAATAGCATGAAACTTAACATCGCGAAGGCATACCGGTGAAAACTACTCTGGTTTTGATAGGAAATGCATGGTGCTCTTACACATGCATCAGAGGAGATGATGGATTGACCGAAACCACTTTTCCTATGGCCCCAATGTCACGTGGTTCAAAACATCATGTCGATAACTCGCGGGAAGGATGGCGGTTGGTCATATCACCTCACTTCACTGGTCTAGGTACTTTCCCGGATGATGTACCAAAAGGATGCCACCACATAACTAACTTAAGGCTCATCATTTGAAGTGGATTGATGAAGCATGGAACACAATTATACTAAGATAGTAATTCATGAGAAAAGTACACAAACCATCAAATCTCATATATGAATCATTTTATCCTATTCTGGGAAATTGTCATCTTATGCATAAGAAAAACAATCTCGGCCTGTGCTCCTGAATTCTGTAAACTCAAAGGGTGGCCAAATCAAGGTCTCTGCAAAGTCAGTAAGGCATGGATAATACCTGTTACACGGTGTCTGGTGTGATTGGGTTCTCAGATAAGGTACCAGGCAGGTCTATAAGTAATAATGAAAGATGGGTCTTGCAGATGCCGGCGACTAAATTTCACACCGAACTTGAAACTGAGATAAAGTCGAGAGTAAAATTAAACCCCGTTATGAGGGATATTTTCATAAATGAACACACAGAAAACACCTGACACCCAACCACAAATAATAAGAGGAGGAAAATGAGGAAATCAGAGGCCAAAACCGAGATGATAGAGAGCGCTAGGGAAAATTTTGATTGGTGAAGTACCCTGGAGGAGGAAATTGCCAAGCTGAGGTGAATCCTCAGGTAAAATTTTGGTGTATTTCAGATAGTTTTGGACAGATGTAGGCTTAAGAGAAGGGAGTCTTGATATGATAGATCGATTACTAACAGTACCTTTAAATGATACAACTATTCTTCCTTTTTGTAACTTGTATCTGTTTTTAGAATTATGAGGAAGTTGGAACATTTTAAATTCCATATGAAATTCCTCTATATATGCTTGGCCTCATGAGTATAGAAGCATGGAGAAAAGAGGAGCCTGCCCTTTGTGCAGGAAAACTTTATAAATCTCTGGGGCTAGAATGGATACATGGGTGTAGAGGCAAATTTTGGGACTTTTTATGAAAAGATTCTAATTGGTGGTGTTATGAGTCTCATTTTCTCTCATAGTGTGTGATTCCTGTTATTCTATATTTTCATTTTGCTTTCTTCTGTCTAAATTGAGAAACTAAAAGTCCAGAATTCATTATTCAATGCTCCCGGCTTGGGGATTTAGACTATGTTCATCTCTTCTAAACCATTTCAAAATTCATTACTATAATGCTCTGATAATAGTTGTGTGTTTCTTTTCTTCTTATACCATCTAAAATTTTCAAGCATAAACTCAGAAGTCACTTCCTCATTTAGAATTTTCCTCTTGATCGTTTTCATGATTTGGAAATGCATCCTACATTCTTGACCCCATAGCCCAAAGGTCATCTTCATCTCTTCAACAACTTTATTAAAACCCCAAAACAAACCAATTCTGGCCATCGATTCCCATAGATGTATCAAGTGACATGAGAGAGCCCTCTCTGAGTTGAGCAGGCTAGTGTCTCAGCTCTAAAGTTGGTTGCAACAATTACCTCTGTCGTCTGTCTATTCAGCTAGACATAATTTACAGAGTGCTAACAGAGGTTTTGTATATCTCTATGCATCTAAGAAAGATCTTCTCTTTCTCTTCCTCTCCCATCCATCTTCTTTCTCTGATACCAGAAGATGTAGCCAATAAAATTTGATTCATTCACAAGATCTAAAAACCTTGAAAACACACGAGAATAGAAAATAAATCTCTTTTAATCCTTCTCCATCCTATCTATTACAATGGATGTTCAACCCCTTGTAAGTACTATCTCAAGAAAACAACTAATTTTATAAAAATAACTAATTTTAGAAAATTCTCGCATGACTCTAAAACTGACAAATAACCAAAAGATAACTATAGCAACACTATTTGTCAACTCACTTTTTTGATTGAGAGCATAAAGTAAGAGATAACTGATAATTACTAATTTAAAAATTCCCCCAAAAAACACTAAAACCCCAATTTAAGTCCTTACATGAAGGAATTTTTCCCTGGAAAATGTCAAAATAATGTCCAATCTAATGGATTAGATTGGCAATGCATTGAAATCTTCGATATGAAACTCCTTATAAAATTTCAGCTGAAATGGATAACTGAGTCAAAAGTTATGACCCTCGGAAATCCTTGTGTCAGAAACTTAGCTTACCTCATCTAAATCAATAAATTTCCCCTTATTCCATATAACAACATGATGCCATGAGGGATCCCTTAAGATCAACCATGAAAAGTTCCATATCAATCTGGCCTAATACTCTTCCCTAACAGAGTAAATTTTTACTCTATATGACAACACTCTATTCAGAAGCATCCAAGGATCGTGGTTTTCACGTGACTATGAGTGTGATCTAACACTGAGCCTAGATAAGTGCTTTTCCCACTTTGATAAATAGATGGTATTTGTTTTATTTAACCGTTGAGATGAATGGATCTATTACTTTCGGGGGGCCAAGTAAGTTTCACCATCCCAAGGTACGGGGGCCCGAAATAATCATCCTCTCAACATGTGGAGACACTATCAATGACGAGGATTATTTCGGGGGGTCACCTCTGGTTTAATGCCCTCACTCCTTCACTACTCGAATTGAGCTATATCTATTGATATCATCCAATATCAATGATGATCCAATGATCGTCGGGCTTCATTGCCTTTTTTCCAAAATGCACCTTTGTCGATCCGACGATTGATTAACTCGACAGGTTTATTCTTGCTTTTGATCGGATGATCTATGCTCATCGATAAACCAAATGGATGATCGTGATTCTCTATAATTTATGGTTACAAGATACCAATGTAACTTTGATGCAAATCAACCAATAAAAATAGACAATACACACAGGATTTAGATCAACGATCTAACAAGATAATTACAGAGAAAAAACCTATGTCTACATTCATTTAATTGGAAACTCCACACCTACAAAAACAGAGTTCTCTACACTTCAAGCATGGAATCCCACACTGAGGAAAATCCACTTCTTTTCAATCCAGCCCAATCAAATCCAATCCAATCCACTCCATTCCAATCGAACGTCTTACAATTGAAAAAATGTATGCTAATTCACTCTGTACCATAACCTAACAATTAATCCCTATAAATATGTCAAAAACCATAGAATCAATCTAATATCCTAAATTAATCAAACAAATCACCACCTAATTAACTAATAAATTCTTCTTGATGCCTTCTAGAGGCATTCAATCCAATTATTACAAATTCAAATAAAATTAAGAGGGCCAACCCTCTTTGGTAAAAGAATTTGACCCTAAGGTCCATGAATTAAAATTCTGAATCAGATGCTCCTGCATCAGACTCCGAAGGAAGAAAATAATGCTCCATTAATCTTTCAGGATCCACATTGTACTTGTAAACCTATGTTGTTTTCATCCAGGTGACATCTTCTATTGGTTGGCCTTAACACTTGATCAAATATTGATAATATGCTTTGCCCCTAGTTTCCTTTGTCATCCTTTTGAAAATTGCTTCAACTTATTTCCGTGTCTTCTTAGGCAATTTTTCTTCCCATTCTAAGGTCTCAATTCCATCACTCATAGGTCCATATGTCACCTCATTATTTGATTCCTTGTAGGGGTACACGTATTCTATATTAAATATTGGAGAAATTCCAATATTCTCTGGCAATTTTACCTCATAAGTATTTGCATAATTTTTTTGAGTATTCCACAAGCCCCAATATTATTCAATTTTAACTTATTGTAAGTCCCTATAGGGAACCTTTCCTTTCTCAAATATACCATAACCAAATCAGTAATTTGGAACTCCACATGTCTCCTTCTTATATATTCCCTTTTCTTATACTTACTACTTCTTTCTTGTAACTTTTTCTTGACATCCTGTTGTAGCTTCTGCATGTCATATACTCCCCTTTGTTGCATTCCATAAACAATTTGTAATGGACTCATTCCTGTACTCCTATTAGGAGCGTCATTATAAGAAAAATCTTCCTAAGCAAGTGCTAAGTCCCACTGTTTAGGCTGTTCATACACCAAGCTCCTCAAAATGTTCCCCAAGGTCCTGTTTACCACTTTAATCTGTCCATCAGTATCTGGATGATAGGATGAACTGAAATTGATATTTGTACCTAGTTTCTTCCATAAATTTCCCCAGAAGTGACCAACAAAATTTGTGTCTCTGTCAAAGACAATTCTCATTGGTAGACCATGCAACTTTACTATCTCCGAGAAAAACAAATTTGCAATATTAGTTGCATCATTAGTCTTCTTACAAGCAATCAAATATGCCATTTTGGAAAACCTATATACCACCACATAGATAGAATCACCCCCCCTTTGAGTCTTGGGTAATCCTAAAACAAATTCCATGTTGATAGAATCCCATGGTCTTTTTGGAATGGGCAATGGATGGTACAACCTTGTATTTTGACTCCTTCCCTTGGCATGTTGGCATATACTACACCTTTCAAAAAAATTATTGGCATCAGTCTACATCCCTAGACAAAAATAAAAACCATTTACTTGAGAATAGGTCTTGTCTTGTCCAAATTTCCCTGAGAGTCCTCCACTATTTTTTTCCTTAATTAAATTTCCCCTCATTGAACACTTAGGATCGAACACTTAGGATCGCACAATTTATTTATTTTTAACAACAAACCTTCTTGTAGCATGTAGTCCAACCATTGGATTTTTTTGTTAGCCACATTATTCTCACAAGCTGCATAAATATCCTAAAAATAGGTATCTTTTTTATACATGGCAATTAACTCATCAAACCCTAAGGTGTTGACCTTAATCTATTGTAAAATAAAATTTACCCCACTCAAAGCATCAAAAACCTTATTAGATTTACCACTTGTGTGCTTAATCACCAAGGTAAAACTTTGCATAAATTCAACCCATTTAGCATATTTTTGGTTCAACTTAGGTTGACTACTTATAAACTGTAGTGCATGGTTGTCAGTGTACAACACAAATTCCTTAGGCATCAAATAATGTCTCCATTTCTTGAGTGCTTGCACAATAGAATAAAATTCTTTATCATAGGATGAGTACTTCTATTTTCTCTCATTTGACTTCTGACTAAAGTATGCTCTTGGTCTTTGTTCTTGACTTAACACAACTCCTATTGCTGTCAACCTGTCACACAAGCATCCGTTTCTACTTGGAAGGTTTTATCAAAATCAGGTAAAGTCAACACATGTTTTTTAATGATCTTTCTTTTCAACATATTAAAACTCTTGTCTACTCCCTCTGTCCATCTAAATGTCTACCTACTCTCTTTTATATTCTCTACCATAGGTGCACAAATTTGACTGAAATTTTTAATAAATTTTATGTAAAATCTTGCAAGGCCGTGAAAGCTTCTTACCTCAAATAAATTCTTGGGATTTGGCCAATTCAAAATTTCTTGTACCTTCTTTGGATCCATTTTCAACCCTTCTTCTAAGACTAAAAATACCAAATAGATCAATTCCTTATTCATGAAGCTACACTTCTTCAAATTTATCAACAATTTCTCTTTCTTCAGGGTACTTAAGACCATATTGAGATGCCTCAAATGCTCCTCTTTTCTCCGACTATAGATCATAATATCATCCAAGTAAACTATAACAAACTTGCCAATGTATTCTTTCAAGAATTAATTCATTAACCTCATGAATATACTTGGTGCATTTGTGAGCGCAAAGGGCATCACCAACCATTCATACAACCCATTGCTTTTCTTAAATGTAGTCTTTCTCTCATCCCCCTCTCTAACCCTTATTTGATGGTAACCACTCTTTAAATCAATTTTATAAAAATATTTGGACCCACTCAAACAATCCATTAAATATTCTATATAAGACAATGGAAACACGTACCTGATAGTGATTGTGTTGATGGCCCTGGATTCAGTGCACATGTGCCATCCACCATCCTTCTTTGGCTTGATTACTGTTGGTACTGCACATGGACTAAAGCTCTGTCTTACCAACCCTTTGTCCAAAAATTCTTGAACCTGTCTTCTCACTTATTCATTATTTGGAGGGGTTAATATATAGGCTGCTTTATTAGGTAAACTTGCTGATCTAGGAGGATCTAGGTGGCCACCCACCTTTTCCAACTGGCTCAAAACAATTTTTTGGAAACATACTGTTTTTAGTAGTTTTTCAATTTCTGAATTGTCGGGGCCATTTTGAGGGAACAAACAATTATTTTTCATTATTAGGCACCTCAATGATAGTCGAAGGCTATGATTAAGATTCCTAAATGAAGATCCTTGTTAATACCTTTCCAAAAAGCTACCATGCACCCTAAACAAAGATCGTATGCAAAATTTACGACCTCGGGAAGTTGACATACTAACTTACCCCAACGGGGCCCACATGAATTTTGTTGGTTCATCTCCTATGGTTAGGTTTTTGGATGTCTAGGGTTTTGGCATTTATTTTTACTGTAAAAATTCCTTTAGAGACTCATTGTACTCATACTCTTGCGAATGAGTGTAGCCGTCACATCTCTTATTATAGATAAGTTGCCACCATTCTAGCAAGCTTGTTTTCAGTCTACATTTTATAGTTTTCAACATATTTATTATTTAATAGAAGTCAAGTTTTATTATATATCTGTTATTGTTCACTGTGTCTTTGTGTTAATATTATAAATATGTGGTTTCATTTCGTTCTGATCATAAATATGGATTAGTGGTATCAGAATGGTTTGCTCCTTGTTGTTTTTTTAATGTATGTCCCCGATGCAGTTAGGGTATAGAGAGTTGGGTCTCAATCTTGTTTCTATTGAGGAAAAATAATCTCGCACGCCCAAGAAACTGTCCATGGAAGGAAAAAATAAATACGATGTTACATGAGATACTTTCAAAATTTTGCTCGAGGAATCCCTTGAGCGACAGAGGAATGAGATGATGGACAAGTTTGCACAAATCCTTCGATGACTACCGACAAGCGACGCATCCACCTCAAGTGGAGGCACCACCCCCTTCAAGGTACACATAAATTTTGATATTCATATATTTGAAGGTCAAATAGAAGAAGATTCCATATATAAATGGTTAAACCTTCTAGAAGGGTATTTTTTGTCCAAAAATTCTCCGATAGACAAAAGATTACATTTGTGTTCCTCAAGGCCACCCCCCATGTCAAATATTGGTGGGAGAATTTCTGTGAGCAAAAGGAAATAAAGGGATCCAAATTATTTATAGTTTCACCCACTTGGGGTTCCTTCAGGGATTTTATTAAGGAACAATACTACCCTATTGGAAGTTATGATGACTTGTATACAAGATGGACCGCACTGCAGTAGGAAAGAGACCAAACTTGAAACAGTGCCAGAGTTCAGTAATGTCTTCCATACCTTGTGCACCAAGATGGGTATCAAAGGTTTCGAGCGACATCTAGTGCTAAAGTACCACAGTGGTTTTCATAGATACATATAGATAGAAATGGAGTTTTTGGACATCTCATACTTGGGTGCGACCTATCGATATGTCGTCAAAATCGAGCAGAAGATGAAACAAAAGACATAATAGTTTGGGTCTGGGAACCCCTCATAGAAGAAGCATGCCAAGGGAAGACCCAAACCATAGAACAAAGGACAAAGAAAATATGCAAAACCTTAGGAAAACCATTCCAAGCCACAAGGAAAGAAGGACAATGGGAAGATAAAGAAATATACCGGGAAGTGGTGTGACTTCCATAAGAGTCCCTGGCATAACACTATTGATTTATGCTCAAAGCCGTCATTGGTGGCTGAAGTAAAGGACCTTGAATCATATGCAGGTTCCGACTCTGATTCATAACCAAAAAAGGGGAGATGGATCATTGATGTAGAACCCAGTGCCACTGTTGCTACCACCAAGATCCATCCCGGTGGACCTGAAGAGTGAGAGGAAGGCGAGTGCCATAGATGTGGGTAAAATGCACTCCAATGTAGTTCATCGTTGATAGTGGTAGCCATAAGAACCTCATGTCAGCAGAGAATGTCAAGTGTCTAGCCCTGCTGACAATGCCACACTCGTAGCCTTACACCATCATATGGCTCCATCAAGGAAGCGATATTCGAGTCAGCCAACAATGTTTCTTATCATATGACATCAAGCCATTAAAAGATGAGGTATTATGTGATGTTTCTCACCTTGAATTTTGTGATGTTCTTTTGGGACAACCTTATTTATGGAAATTCCATGGTATATATGAGTCTAGGCCTCACATTGTTATTATTACTTTGAACATGAAATTGTAGAGGATACCCGAGGTAGTCCCACCTAGTGATATTTCCATGATCTCTGACAAGCAATGCAGGAAGGTCATTTCTTAGACTGGGAAGTTTGTCTTCTTCATGATTTTCTCTTAAAGTGAGTGAAAGGTTGCAGACACATTCATGGCCTCCACGACCGATCTATCCATGCAAGAGAAGCAAGTGGATAATATTGTGGAAGAATACAAAGACATCTTCTCATCACCTACTGGGGTACCTCTGCACTGTCAGGTCAAGCATCCCATTGATATGATCCCTAGTGCATTGCTACCTAATTGGACAATCTATCACTTCTCTCTGCTAGAAAATGAGGAGATCAAGCATCAGATCCAAGAACTGCTCCACAAGGGGCACATCCAACCTATCTCATCACCTTGTGGAATCCCAATCATGCTAGTTCATAAGAAAGATGAGACTTGGTGACTCTGAATTGATTACTGGACTGTAAATAAAATCATAGTTAGGAATTGGTACACAATTCCCTGAATCAATGATCTCCTTTATCAGTTCAAGGGGGGGAAACAATTCAATAATATTGATATGAAGTCTGGCTACCATCAGGTCCCAATAGAATCGACATATGTATGGAAAATTGCCTTCAAGTAAAAAGAAGGTATTTTTGAATGGTTGGTTGTTGGCACAAGGACAGACCCAGGGTTCAACGCTTCAACAACGCACCAACAAACCCTAACTACCGGCCCTTTCGGCAACACCTACGAAGCATATGAAGTCTCACCCAAGGTAGAGGCATGGGTGGTTATAGGAATCAAGTGTCTACAACCTAGATGGAACATGGATCTGTGATTATAAAACTTAACATAACACTTAGAAATTAACATTCATCAACATTTAACCCTTATTCACATCGCAGATTGAAATCCTAGTTACAGAGCAATGCAATATTCACCAAGATCTAATACATCCAACACTTAACAAATAGACATAGATCAGATCTAGCATTCATTCACATTACTAAGCAGTAATATATTATATCATATGCATCTAATACATATCATTGCACTAAGAATACATCACATCAATAACGTAACAACTATAATGCACAAAGCAACTAAAACACATGATATACATGGTTCACCCCAACGTGGGGACATGTCCACCAACTCTTCTCTTCTATATTGTCTTCTTTCAATCTTCTACAAGCACAGAGCCACAAGAACCCACTCCACATAGGATAGGAGATATGCATGCACCTCACCAAATCCTCCTTCCCCGAGCTAGGTTTAAGCGCAAATCCTTCTTACAATATGCACAGAAGCTTCTTGCAATCACTTGCACTTATCTCTACAACTTATTAACACACAGTATGCATGAAGCATCCACAACTGTTTGCACTTAGCTCACCAGCCACATTACACACCTATGTCTCTCTTACTTACATTGCCTAGCTTTCTATTTATACATTACAAATGGGCCTAAACATGGGCAAACCCATGGGCCAACATCCCATACCCATTACATAAAGCCTAAACCCAAAAACTCCCTAAGAAGGGGCTGAGATCCCAGATCTTCACTTTTCCTTGTGTTCCACCTTTGACCAACCTGTTGAAGTCCCAAAATTGTTCAAACGTGACCAAGGTTCTCCAAAACTTGGTCAAGGGCGAACAGGCCCCCAACACTCACCCGTGACTCGTCCCGAGTCACTCTGATCCGGGTAAATATTCCTCAAATGCATCGAGCTTCTTCAACCTATTTCTTCGCCAGAGTCTCCTACTCGACGAAATATTGAATAACTTTTTTTTGTCATAGGCCCTTCCAAGCACTGTTCCACTGTGGTGACCACTTGTTCCAGTTCTGCACCTCGTCCTTCAATCTCTTAAAAAAGTATGGAAGTTGCATCCTGCACTGGCTAGAGTCACCGAGTCACTTTCATGACCTTAATTTGTATGGCATGGACTTGTTTCTAAATTGTGTACTATTCCTGGGATCATTTCATCCTCTCAACCACTGGTAGTGGCTTCAACTACGCTTGCACCATTGCTGCTTGCTTCTTGGCCTCCTGAAGTTGTGACTCGAGTGTCCTTAGTTAAGGGTCCTTTGTAAGGCACTCATAAGTCTAAACACTTCAACTACTGAGATGCTTACATTCTAAGGCCAATTCCTTGATTCTCTAGACTATACTTCAGGCAGTTTCTTTTCTTTGGTCTTGCAATTCCTGCAGAGTACTTGGCATTTCTTGTAACTCTAGTTCTTCTATCCTCTGTTGGAGCTACTAAATGGATTCAACGAACTTACCTACTTGGATTTCTACTGGATCTTCTTCCATTTTTTCTAATCCTATCACATAGAGAAATGCTCTAGTGATTGCCTCTTTAACTCCAATCTGCTCTACAAGCAGTTGTTCCTTCTCCTTCTGGATCTACGCTCTATCCTCTACAAACTTGGCTTGGATGTCATCTTTTTCTTGTTGCGCAACCTGATGTTGTTCTCTGGCTTCCTATTTTTCTTTCTTTAAGGCCTCTGTGGCCTTTTGTTTTTCTTCCTGAACACGATGAAGGCAAGCTTCGGTCGTATCTGCTATTCGACATAGCTGGGAAGGCTAATCTCCCAACTCTGTTCCTTATGATGATGGGGGTGCAGTAGACATTGAACAACTGGAGTAGAGGGCTTGTTGTACCCCTTTCATCTCTACTTCAATTAATTCATACATGGTCTCTTGTTTGGCTTCATTGTGCTGTAAGATATCTTCTGAGGTATCTGAGACAATGGCGATGATGAAATCTATGTCATCCATCGTGAGCACAGGCTACATATGTGGTTTAGTATCTTTGGACTTCTTCCGTGATGTAGGTTTCGTGGGGGAAACCTTTCTTTTATTGGAGGTCTCAGGTTCGTCAATAAGGTCCCTACGCGGTGTTACTTCGCCTTGTTTCTACTTGTCTTCTTCTTTGTCTACTTCGTCATCACCTCCCCCTCCAGGTGAGTCTGAAGCAGTCTCTTCTGATGCGCTATTCAGGTCCTATACCTCTTCCTTTTTCTTCCTTCTGCTATTGTTGGGTGCATCATACTCTTCACGAGTAACCATCGGACTTGTGATGAGGTGAGGGTCGAACAATTCTGCCTGGTCGACTAGTATAAGGAACTATGCAGGCCATTCCTTAGTGATTTCTTCCATGTCCTCCTATATGAGTTTATAGTAACTCTGCAACTCTTCTTTATGTTTGTCTTTGCGTGCAGTAATATAAATAAAATGTCTATCTATGTGGAACTTCACAAATGGTCTGAACCTATGAAGGGTGTTCGGGGTCATCCGAGGGAAAGACTCAATAACCCTCTTCAATTGCAGGTAGTAGGTGTGGAGCTCCGTGTTTGACTTCCATTGTGTTTCCATGTTGCTCGAATACCAGAGTGTGGTGAACTTCATAGCTAAGGGTTATGATGGCTCAGTCTCAGGGAATATCGCACCTTCCAACATTTCCCAAGTAATGGAAGCGATGAAGATCAAAAACCAACTGAAGTGGAACTCGTAGCCTTGATCCCGAGCTTCATGACAGTCTTGTTCTAACTAGTTGACGAGGTAGCTCACCCAGTTCATTTGTATCCCTTCCACGCATTTTCCCACGAGGTCAACAATGAACCTTGTGACGTGTGTGGGTCTGTTCTTCCTTACTATCTTACCAGCGATCAACTGGAAGGCTAGGCACACTGCACCATTCTGAATGGAGGCTACCTTGTAGCCTCGCTTCCCCTTTTCCACATCGCCATAGGTATCTTTAATTTTCTGTGCCAGGGCACGATCTGCAGCCTTCTCTAAATAAAATTATTGTGGGTCTATTCCTTGCATGCTTAATCCGGTGATCTGATGGATCAACGTCGGATCTACAATGATGTGTCTGTCCAACCACATATAAATACCATGGAAGCAAGACAATAAGAGTTTAACACACGCGTAACCTCATGATACCTTCCAAAGTGTGGTATCTTCATCACCTTCAGGATAGTGGAACTCGGGATGTCCATATTCCACGGCTGGGGGATGATCTTCAACTTCTTCTCCTTGGTCCTGGTTAAGTAATTGTGTGGGGTGAGAATTCCATGGTTCTTGTGATATCCTAAGTTGAAATCACTAATCTTCAACATCATGATTTGTCCTAACTACAACCCAATTGTGTGTATCCCCTTCAGGAAGTACGCAGTGACCAAGGTGTATTCAAAGTCCCTTGGGACACTGTCACGACTCACTGCACCAGAAAAATGAGTGATATAATCGGGTAGGATATATGGGATGAGATTCACATTCTCCAAGTCATCACGATTCTTGGTTCATTTCTCTGTCCAAGCTCGGGATGGTCCAGATCCATGAGCAGTCTACGAGGATGCTTGCACTCCTCTCGTCAAAGAGGCTTGGACTCCTATAGACATGACCTTCTCAGTCATGAGGTCTATGAGGATATATTTGTCATATTTCTCTACTTCGTTGAAGTCACCCGACATGCACGCTTGAGATAAGGTATCATAGGATGGTGAACAAACAATCATAGTAACAGAATGGATGGCAAGCTCTTAATCGACACTCTGTGAAATAAACTAGTTCTTTGTGAGCTCAGATAATCACAATGGGAAAAAATTTTCTTGGTGCAATGCTTGATGGGATAAATTGAGAACATCGTAACAGACTCCTCCAATGGGTAGGAATGCCTCAATCAATGCAATTCCATCCGTTATGGTGCGGTCCCAACAATCCAATGGCGATCTTTCTGGCCATAATTGTGGTTCAATCCATTATGGAGCATCGAGATAACGTTCAATATGCCTCCAATGGTCAAATAGCTTCACCATGGAAAAGTGCCAATATTCAATGTTCTGATATCCCGGTGAAGTTCCATTTCTACAAACCTTCCTTCTATGAAGTCCTCCCTGGAACTTCCTGCAACTTTTCTAACTTTGCTTTCTTCTTGCTGAGAGTTCTGGCTTTCTTTCCTGTAATCTGAGTCACTAGTTTCCACTTTCCATTATTGTTCTTATATCCTCTTGGCATTGTAACTTTGCACTATGGATGGTCTTTCATAGGGTTCGAGGGTAATACTTCTTCTCTTTCTGGGGTAGGTGCTCTACTCTCTTGTACAAACAGGTGTTTCCATTCTTCCCGTGTTCTTTCAAATTCGATGTCCAGATCTCTGGTCCTTATTAGCTTCAACCGGTCCTCTTGTTATTCCAGTAAGTGTGCTATTATCCTAGCCATGAAATCCCTTAGTTCTTTCTTTTTCTGTTCTAGATCCTCCTCTTCTTGTTTCCTTCGTATATGATCTTTTTCAATCCAGGTTTTTCCTATCAAAATAGCAAATGGGGCATTGTTCTCAACAAATTTAATGATCTCAAATTCTTCTTCTGTTGAAGTTCCATGAACACTCATATATGCCTAGGTAAGTCTTCCACATAGGGTTATTAACTTTCCTCTAAATAATCTTATTCCTCCTAATGAAGGAACCATAAAAAGTTTTCCCAAAATTTGCCAAGTTCTTTTTGTCATGATATTCACCTATGTTTCCTCATCCAGAACACAGTCTATGTTGAAGTCTCCTATTATTGTTTCTATGTACTCATTCTCTTTTAATATCTCTTATAAGTTGATATCTCTTTGATCACTCAAGGTTTCTTTCATCTGTAACAATACAGTCTTTGATTCTTTCTGGGGTTTTATAATATCCTTAGTTTCTTGGCTTGTCTGATGGTTTTCTTGTCTCATATTCATATTTTCAACTTTAGCAATCATTCTAGGGAAATCCAAAAATTCATGGTCCATAGATTTACAACAAATACAACTAGGACTTCTACCAAGACATTCCTTAGCAAGATGTCCCAGTCTTCTGCAGCTATAGCAAAGAGTTAATTCTCTCTTTCTTTTAAATGACCCCCAACCTTTCCTGTACTGCGCACTGGGATCACAATAACTAACCTGCAAAAAATTCTTTCTAGGATCCTAGATCCATTTGTTAGTCCAATCATTCTTTCTATGCATAGGAATAACATATCTTTCACTATTCTTATCATATATACTCATATCCAATCTTCTTTCTTCTAGTTGTGCCCTAGTTTTCAGACTAGGACAAAATCTATTAGACATACCTAGATCCATTCTTTCAAAACACAAATGTTCACTTATCTTACCTTTCTCAGAGCACAAAGCTTTAAGATATTACCTCTTTTCTTCAGATCTAATTCCTTTCTTAGCACATAGCTTCACAATCAAGTAGAATACTGTGCACTAAAGAAGAAGATCTATGCACATAGCTTTCTTTTCTTCAGTTCCTAGCAATCACAGTTCCAGGTCCCAACAACAGAACCATTTGTTGGCATAGGGGCAAACCCAGGGTTCAACGCTTCAAGAACACACCAACATAACCCTAAATATCGACCCTTTATGCAACACTTTTAAAGCAGATGAAGTCTCACCCAAGGTAGAGGAAAGGGTGGTTGCAGGACTCAAGTGTCTACAACCTAGCTGGAACATAGATTTGTGATTACACCACTTAACAAAGCACTTAGCAGTTAACATTCATCAACATTTAACCCTTATTCACATCGCAGATTGAAATCCTAGTTACAAAGCAATGTAGTATTCACCAAGATCTAATACATCCAACACTTAGCACATAGAAATAGATCATATCTAACATTCATTCACATTACTAAGAACTAAGCTATTATATCAGATGCATCTAACACATATCATTGCACTAAGCATACATCACATCAATAACATAACAACTATAATTCACAAAGCAACCACAACATAGGATATACGTGGTTCACCCCAGCATGGGGATACGTCCACCAACTCTTCTTTTCTTTATTGTCTTCTTTCAATATTCTACAAGAAAAAATCCATAAGAACCCACTCCACATAGGACAGGAGATCCGCATGCACCTCGCCAGATCCTTCTTCCCCGAGCTAGTTTTAAGCACAAAGCCTTCTTACAATATGCACACAAGCTTCTTGCAATCACTTGCACTTAGCTCTACAAGTTCTTAACACACAGTATGCAGGAAGCATCCACAACTGTTCGCACTTAGCTCACCAGCCACATTACACACCTATGTCTGTCTTACTTACATTGCCTAGCTTTCTATTTATACATTAAAAATGGGCCTAAACATGGGTAAACCCATGGGTCGGCATCCCATACCCGTTACATAAAACCTAAACCCTAAAATGCCTTAAGAAGGGGCCGAGATCCCACGATATCCACTTCACCTTGCATTTCACCTTCGACCAGCCCATCGAAGTCCCAAAATTGGTCAAACATGACCAAGGTTCTCCAAAACTTGGTCAAGGTCCAACATTAGTCATGCCCTTTGGTTTGACAAGTTCTTAAACAATTTTCATGAGGATGATGGATGATATCTTGTGGCCTTTCACTAATTATTTTATAGTGGTGTATATGGATGACATCCTTGTCTACAACAAGAATTGGGTAGAACACTTGCATCATATTCAATAGTTTCTACACACTCTGTGACAACACAAGCTATATGCCAACTTGGAAAAATTATCCTTCGACATGGACAAGGTTCAATACCTAGGATACATTGTTGATGTGCATGGTGTGCATGTTGATCAAACCAAGATCCAAGTCATCTGTGACTGGCCAAACCCAACCACACTCACTGAGTTTCAGAGCTTCTTAGGCCTTGTGAATTTCTATCGAATGTTTTTGTTGGGATTCTTCCATTTTGCATGGGCCCTCATCCAAATAAGTAGGGGTGGTGGTAAGGAAAAATTTGTGTGGGGCTTGTCCCAACATAAAGCGTTCTATGATTTGAGGCAACGCTTGTGATCTGCCCCAGTGATTTAATTACCTGACCGGTAAGAACCATTTGAGATCAAGTCAGATGCTTCAGACTATTCTATGGGTGAAATCATCACTCAACATGACCTCCTCATGTCCTATCATAGTGAGACAATATCCGATGTTTTCCATAAGTATCCTGCTTATGAAAAAGAAATGTACTCCATTGTGAAAACCTATCGCTAGTGGAGGCATTACATTCTCGAGAAGGAGACAGTCATCTTCACTAATCATAAGCTACTATAGTTCATGCGGACATAAGGAAAATTTCAAAATGACCTCCATCAAAAGTGGTCCACATATTTGCAACAGTTCCACCTCAACATTAAGTATAAAAAAATAACTACCAACTGAGTCATTGATTGCATCAACCGACTTCCAGTCACAAAACTCACCAAAGTGATCGATTCTTGTAGCCACGAGACCTCCAGATGGCCCCACCTCTATGAGACAGATCTTGACTTTGCCAACACCTACCAAATGTTGGGCGCAAACACAACTATCACTAATTTCCATCGTCAGGACGATCTATTGTGCCATCTGGGTCATCTATGAATTCCATCAAGTGAGCGGGAGAAGTTGATTTGGGAAGCCCACTACAGTTGGGTGCCAGGACACTTCAGCGTGGAAAATCAAAACTTCGACAAGATTTCAACAAGTATATCTAGTCCTACACTGCCTATGCTATTGTGAAACCAACCATTAAGAAAAAAGGCGTGTACACTCCTCTGCCTACCCCTAATAGGCCCTTGGAATCCATATCAATAGAATACATGTGGGGCCTTCCATCCACCAAGCGGGGAAATGAATGTATTTTTGTGGTTGTTGATCGCTTTTCCAAGATGGTGATTCTGGCCTCCTGCAAGAAGAGCATCACAATGGAGAAAACTACCAAGCTCTTCTTTGAATGAACGTGGGCACACTTTGGGATCCCACAAACCATTATCTCATATTGGGACAACTAATTCCTCACCACATTTTGGTCGAGTCTCTAGTTACCGTTGGACACCAAGCTCACCAAGTCATTGCCTTTCACCCCCAGATGGATGGCCAAATTGAGGTTGTCAACCAGATGGTCATGCACATCCTACACATGTACAATACCAAGCACCCCCACACTTGGGATGAGAGTCTTCCTTATGTTAAACATAACTACAACAAAGAAACACATATCTCAACCTGTCACAACCCCTTTCAGGTGGGGTTGGGATTTCAATCATTGGGTCCCATGGATTTTCCACTACCCCTTGCGACCACCCAGGAAGACTCATCGCATGCTCCAATTGGATCTTTCAAAGCCACTCGGTTCATTGATTGGATCCAACACATCCACCAATAGGTTCAGGATATTTTACATAATTCCAATTCCAAGTACAAGAACTGCCATGATTAACACAGGGTGCCACACCAGGTTTAGGTGGGAGAGAAAGTTTGGCTGCACTTGCAGAAAGAATGCCTTACAGGGCCTCATAAAAATATTCTTCCACTCTGTTATGGACCCTACACCATCACAAAGGTTTGCGTGACAATTATTTTGAGCTCAAGATTCTTCCTTGGATTGCACCCAGTATTCAATGTGGACCTCCTTCGACTTTGTTTTCCACCATTACTGGACACCTCACAGATAGCAGAAAAATTGACACCAATAGAGATCAAACCTGACTGCATGGAATATGAATCCACTAATCATATCATTGACACATAGGTCAAGGGAATTCACCAATAGAGGATACAACTTTATTGGGTTTTCAAAGTAGGGCAACTCGTGCACCAAGGCAAGTGGCTCACCCGGGGCCAAATTCAGTAGAAATTTCCTCATCTGATGGGGTAACTCAACGCAATGGAGAAAATTAATTCTTAATGGGGAATTATTTATCCTGGAGGATCTTGGTGGCCACCCACCTTGTCCAAATAACTCAAAACAATTTTTTGGCAACTTACTATTTTTATCAATTTTTTGGTTCTCGAAGTTTCGGGGCCATTTTGAGGGCCTAAAAGACGCTTTTTCACGACCATGAACCTTCATGATGTTCAAAGGATTTTATCAATCCCACTAAATTAATATACACATCAATACCTTTCCAACGAGCTATCTTTTACCCTAAACAATGATCGTATGCAAAAGTTACGACCCTGGGAAGTTGATGTCCTAACTTACTCCAATGGGGCCCACATGAATTTTGGCGCTTCATCTCCTAGGGTTAGTTTTTTGTATGTCTAGGGTTTTGGAATTCATGTTTATTGTAAAAATTCCTTTAGAGCCTCATTGTAATTATATTCTTGTAACCATAACCATCACATCTCTTCTTAGAGATAACTTGCCACCATTCTAGCAAGCTTGTTTTCAGTATGCATTTTACAGTTTTCAACATATTTATTATTTAATAGAAGTCAAGTTTTACTATATCTCTGTTATTGTTCATCGTGTCTCTATGTTAATATTATAAATCTATGGTTTCATTTTTTTCCACTAATAAACACAGATCACTTGCACACAGATCACTTGCACTAGGTATCAAGCAATTTGGTGACTGATACTTCTCTCAAGAGGCAAGGCATTAGGTAGTTCATCCACAACTATATCAACAAATTCATCAAGCATAATTTTAATATCATCAGGAAAATCATCTAAGTTTGTAGAAGTCGAAATTACCTTGGGTTTTCCAATAAGAGAGAAATGTAGCTCCTCCTTCTTTTTGACTTCTTGTAATAATTCTTTTCCACTCATCAACAGAATAATAGGTCCAAGTTCCTCTTTGCTTGCCTATTTCAAGGGTAGCAGTACATCCTTCTTCCCATCCTTCTCCAAGGAGTAAGTGGTCCTTTTCCGTCATACTTCCAAGTTCTTCCCAACAAGAAATGGCATACATCCATAGGCATTATGTCACATAATACCAATTCTCTGTAAATCCAAATCCGAATCTCCACCTCACATTGCTCATTCACTAAGAGATGATGTCATTGACACTCTGTAGGGAGTGAGATGTGCCATTTTTTTCAATCCCAACTTCTCTACCATCTCTGTGGAGACCAAGTTATCAATAATTTCACTGTCAATTACTACTTTGCAACACTTCCCCTTAGATTTACGCATAGTCCTGAATAGACTCTTCCTTTGTGATGGTTTATGTACCTCCTTTTCCTCCTTCACCAAAAATATTTTCATAATCAAAGACTCTCCTGCCTCATGTGTCTCTTCTCTTTCCAATTCCTTATTTGGTTCTTCTATGGCTTCTGCAATATCAACAATCCTTTGGTTTGTTGGTTTATTCCTTGGATAGTCCCAAGACATGTGTCAAATTTCACCACACGTGTAACATATAAATTCTTTACCACTTCCTCTTCCTCTTCCTCTTCCTCTCGAGCCAAATATCCTTCCTCTAAATTCTTCTCTTTGTGGTGATTGGTTGTTGGAATTATCTCCTTCACTTTTAGGGGTTGGAGTCCTTCCTCTGTTTGAAGATCCTCTTCCTCTTGTCACACCCTTTCCTCTATTTTTCAGACTCTACTTCCTTATCAACTTCTCTTCTACCTTTAATGCTTCCTGCTAAGTATCATAAAGAGTCACGATATTTGGCAAGATAATATCAACATATATATCATATCTCATCCCATTAATATACCTGGCTACTCTCTCCACATCTCCTTCTATCTGCCCATCTCTTATAATTATCTTGTAGAGCTACTCTGTATACTCTTTGACTGCCATAATTTTCTGCCTTAGGTTTTGTAGCTATCTGAAGTGTGTTAATTGATAATCCTTGGGCATACATTTACTTTTAATTTTGCTTATGATTTTATCCCAATTCTTAATTCTGGATTTTCCTTTTATCTCTCTATGAATTTGCAATTCATCCCACTAAATGGATGCATGTCTCTTCAACCTGGTTGTTGCATATTTCACCTTCTTTCTATCCTCAACCTCCTCAAATTCAGATTATTTATCCATGGTGTTTATCCATTCCATGAGTTATTCAATATTCAAATTCCCGTCATACATGGGAACCTCCACTTTAGGTATGCCACCAACTTTAACCAACATTCTTATCACTCTGTCTTCTTCTGTGACCTCTCCTTGTTCTTCTTTATAGGTTTCTCCTTTACCGATGTCACCATCATTAGGGTATCTTCTTTGTATAGCCTCCATTTCTTCCAATTTAGATTTAAGCTGCCTCATTTCCTCCTGCACGACTTCATTTCCTATTGGTATTCCTTAACCTACTTCAATAAGAACTCCTTGTCCTCTTCTTGGAGGCATTTCCTTAATTTACGAAACCAAATTGATGCTTTGATACAAAAATGAGGCCCCGAGGGATCCCTTAAGATCAACTGTAACATCCCCAACCTTCCATTCCGGGCCATGCTACTTCATTGTAACATCCCCAACCTTCCAGGTTGGGCCATGCCACATTTAAAAACTTCTCACGTTTATGATAGTCAAATTGTAACATAGCCAACCATAGACCTGTCGGGATATGCCGCTTAGAAACTCTTGCAGGCCTTGATATAGGTAAAACTTAAGCCGACAATTACATAATTATAATACATAGATTAATGAGAAAATAACAGTAAACATATACATACAACATACACAGAAAATACCCATAAATATAACACATGTATAATACACAACATGCAATTGAACACATAATTGATACTTATCTTGTTATATAAGATCACCAACTGTGTGCAAACCTTCCATGATCCTCCCATCCTTAGACCACAATGTTGATCACTCTGAGCAGTGGGTCACCCCCATGCTAGGACTAAACTCCACCCGGGTAAAGGGATTCCTAGGCTAGGCTGAGAAAAATCAGATAACAGGAAGGATCTTGTTCAAGGAGCCTACTGAACTAACATCCCACAACCTCTCATTCCCCACATGCCTGCCCCACCCCAGGAAGTGTGCTCCTTCTCTACTCAATAGTCCTTCAACTGCCCCACTTCCCTTCCAGGGCTTCAACAACAGGCCATACAAGAATTTTGAGAGCACTATAGCTTCATTTGGGCTCCATAAGGAAACTCACCTCCCCAGCCAAATATCTCACCTGGAGAGAGATGCTCACAACCCCGATGACCTGCCTCTTTAACCTAGCACTTAAGTCAACCAGATACAGGTAACAACAAAATTCAACTAAGGCATCAACATAATTCATGTATGGAACACGTGATGGAAGTAGCATCAACCTTTGAGTTTGGTTTAGGCACTGCCCATAACAACAAGGTACATGTGCACTACTCCTCCCAGGACAAGTACAGGTTACTGCTAGTAACATAAAAATATGGGGTAGCTTCAGGAGTGTGTGTATGATGGAGGGGTTTGCATCATGTAGAGATCGAATGATGGATAAAATGGATGATTGTCCGAATGTGTGAGTCCAAATGGGAAGGAATGGGAAAATAGACTAATTTCCCCACATATATTTGCATGCGCCCTGATTGACACATGGACTTCTAGGAATTAGTTCCTCTCCTCTTGTATATCATTCTTCCTCCATAAGAACTTAGGATAATATGAAATTTATCATTGCCTTAGTCTCAGGGAATAATAATATAATATTCCCTTGGAGACAAGCCCTCTAGCTTAGCCCCCTTTCTAGGCTCTTATCCCTCCCTTTCCCTTCTTGGTGGAGTTTAGTCCCCCATACTCTTTTATCTTGGTCAATATACACAAAATGATGTATTATATTAATAATATGAGTGTTTACATATACAAAAGTAGGATCACTGGCCTCTAGCATCTAGGCTCTCTGACCTAATCAATACATAAGCCTCCTAACTTATAATCACTTGGGTCACTATCCTATAAAACATATTTACAATTCAACTAGGGCTTAGTCTTGGGGTATTACAATCCCCTCCCATTATTTTTGCATTGTCCTAAGTGAAATACAAATACACATATACAACCAAAAGTTTCAAAAACTTTCAAATAGATGCAGGTATTATGTCCACATAGCATCCTCGTGCTCCCAAGTTGCATCCTAAGCATCGTACCACATCCATTGGACCTTTATGAGATTTATGGATCGATTTCAAAGCTGCTTGATCTTCCGATCTAGTATGCCCACTAGATGCACTTGAAAAGATCCTTCTTGCTCCATGTGAATCACATTCCAATCAATAACATGATTAGCATCATGTATATACTTTTTGAGCAATGACACATGGAATACATTATGAATTGGCATTTATGTATGTAATGCAAGAATATAAGCTATAGGTCCAATCCTATTTAGGATTTTAAATGGCCCACAATAACAAGCTGCCAACTTTGAACAATTTCCCAACTTCAGGGAACTTTTGTTGGCCTTCACTTTCAAGAATACATGATCACCCAATTTAAATTCCCTATGAGTTATTCCCTTATCAACATAAATTTTCTATCTGTCTTGAGAAACCTTTAAATTCTGCCTTATTTTTGACATATGCTCTTCCATTTCCCTGAGCAACTTTGGTCCAACCACTTCTCTATCTGCTAGGTTGTCCCATCTTACTGGTGTGTTGCACCTTCTGCCATAAAGTGCCTCAAATGGGCTCATCTTCAGAGATGCTTGGTACCCATTGTTGTAAACAAACTCTACCAAGTGTAGATAATCTTTCCATTTTGATGGTTTATCCATCACATACATCCTCAACATATCCTCAATCACTTGATTCACCCTGTATGTTTTCCCATCATATTCTAGATGATAAAATGTGCTAAAATTAAGATTTGTTCCAAATCCTGTAAATAATCCTTTCCAAAAATTTGATGTGAATTTTGGATCTCTGTCAGACATAATTGTGTTGGGTATACCTTGCAGTCGAGCGATTTCCCTCATATATTTATCAACAATGTTAGTTTCTTCGTGAGTAAGATTCACTAGAATGAAATGGGCAACTTAAGTAAGCTTGTCCACCACTACCATGATCGAATCATGATTCTTTCTTGTTCTGGGCAGTTTGGTGATAAACACTATTGTTACCACTTCCCATTTCCACTTAGGACTCGGTAATGGCTGCAGAAACCCAATTGGGTGTCTACGCTCATCCTTGGCCTTTTGACACTCCAAACATTTAGCAATGTACTCATCGAATTCTTTCTCCATGCCTAGCCAATAATATTGGCTCTTGACAGCTGCAATAGTTTTCTGATACCCTGTGTGTCCAACATAAAGTACGTTATGAATTCCCCTCAATATCATATTTTTCAATTCTTGAGAATTGGGTACATATATTATGGTTTTGTACATGAGAATTTCATCATTTCCCAGCTTGTAGTCTTCAGTTTTCTGCTAAAAATTACCTTGATGTAATTTTCCCACTAATTCCATGTAATGCAAATCCAATTTTGCATCCTCTGAGATTATGTCTTTCAAATCAGATTGGTACATGCTAATGTCTATAACATGCAACTCATCCACTCTTCTGTTGAGTGCATCAACCACCTTATTCTCTTTCCCTTTGATATGATTTATATCAAATTCGTATTGACTGAGAAATTTCAACCACCTACTTTTCCTAACATTTAGAGTTGGCTGATCAAAGAAATATTTCAGACCATTATGGTATGTCTTCAAATCGAACCTTTTTCCCATGAGTTTATGCCTCCACTTCTTCAAGGCATGCACTATGGCTTCCAACTCAAGATCTCGAGTGACATAGTTTCTTTCATGCTCCTTCAAATTCCTTGATTCGTAACACACAACAAACCCATTTTGAATGAGGACTCCACCAAGTCCTTCTTTGCATGCATTTGTGCATACGATGAAATATTCATTTGGATCAAAAATCATTAGAATTGGAGCACTGGTTAATATTTTTTACAAGTGCTGGAAACTCTTTTTACACTACAATGACCACTGAAACTTCACTCCCTTCTTTTGCAATGAAGTAATTAGGTGTGCAATCTTCGAGAATCCTGCAATAAATATTCTGTAGTATCCTTCAAGGACCATGAATGATCTGACTTCTGTCACATTCTTTGGTGCTAACCATCCTCTAATGGCCTCAAGATTTTTAGGACCCACTACTATCCCTTCCTCATATATAATATTCCCCAAATAGTAAATTTCGTTCTGATAAAATGAGCACTTGCTCAATTTGGCATACAACTGATGCTCCCTCAATACTTGTAATACCATCTTCAAGTGTTTATCATTCTCTTCTTTAGACTTGCAATATATAAGAATTCCATCCAAAAAGACAGTGAAAAACGTATCTAAGTACTCTCCGAAAACACCATTCATTAAAAACATGAAGAAAACCGATGCATTTGATAACCCAAATAGCACCACTGTGAACTCATAATGCCATACCTTATTCTGAAGGAAATATTACTAATGTCTTCATATTTAATTCTTACCCTATGATACCCCAATCTGAGATCAATATTTGAAAATATTTTTGCATTCTACAATTGATCGAAGAGGTCATCGATCCTTGGAAAATATACTTATTCTTCACAATTACTTTTTTCAATTTCCTGAAGTCAATACAAAGTCTCAAAGTTCCATCCTTCTTCTTCACAAATAAAACTAGGGCACCCCAAGGTGACACACTTGGGATTATATACCCCTTATTCAGAATCTCTTCAATGTGCATTTTCAACTCCTTTAGTTCCGGTGTACTCATCATGTAAGGAGTCTTGGATACTGGAACTGGTCCATGCATCATATTTATGGATAAATCAATGTCTCTTTTAGGGGGATCTTGCTATTTATTTAAATACATCCCCAAACTCCTTTAGTATTGCATAATATTCTATATTAGACACCTTATCCTTAGGTGTCTCTTCCATATGAGTTGCAAATATTTGACAACCCTTTTTGTAACACTTCTTCAATTGCAATGCTGATATTTCTCTGACAGTTACTACCGTGGGAATTCCTTGCACTATCCTTAGGTTCCATTCCTCATCTAGGCAAGTAAATGTCTTATTATGATAGTCTAAGACATCATGGTGTTGGTCCAACCAATCCATCCCAATTAGACAGTCATAGGAACCTAAAGGCAATATGTTTAGATATGCCCTGGTGCTTAGTCTGTTCATGTCTACCAGACATGACTTAACCATCTCATTAAAATTTATTTTGGCCACGATAGCCCACTGCACCAACCAATATTTTCCATTCTCGCTTCTTGGAAAATGAAATCTTTGCACCATCTTAGGATCTATGCAACTATGACTAACTCCTGAATTAATTAAAATTTCAATGGTTTGGTTGCTGATCATGCCTTCCACTTCAATCATGTGTGACTGAAACTCAACTTGCTTGTTGTCCAGGGCTGCATAGATCCCGGGTTCATTTCTTCCAATATCCTTCATTGTTTCATATTGTTGTACATTGTGAACATCTCTCATCTTTTCAGCTCTGTGGGGACAATCTCTATACATAAGATTTCCATGACAACCCCAACATTGAATAAATGGTTTCCTTGGCCTTTGTCCACCTATATCAATCGATATGGGCTCTCTAGAAGTTGGTTATCCCTTAGGACCATTTCTGAAGAATGGTGGTTTATTTCCCTTCTTCCTTTGTTCCATATTGAACTTCTTCTTGTCTTCCCAAGATTTTTGGAAAGTTGGCTTTCCTTTCTGCTGATCATATATAAATTTAGCTCGCCTTATGGTCTCCTCCAAAGTCTTGGGATCATCATATTGTATCTTTTCACTAATGAATGATGGCAGCTCAGATGAAAGAGACATACTTCAATAGTTCTAAAAACCTTCTTTTGTATTCATCGATGGTCATACTTCCAAGATTGAGTTCAAATAAATCCTTCATTTTCTTGTCATAGTATCTCTTAGTCATGTATTTATTTTTGAAATACTTCTTGAATTCCTTCCAAGTAACATTTTTGTCTTTAAGGTGTTGCACCTGCACAAGTTGATCCCACCACATGGATGAATTTCCTTTGAGATGATAGATAGCAATTCTTCCTTCTGCATGTGAAGAATAATTATGCAATTGAAAATATTTTCTCATGCCCAGTAGCCATGTCTCTGCATCTTCATCCTTCTTGTGCTCACCATCAAATGTAGGAGGTTTGATTTTGTTCATTTATCCTCGTAGTTCATCCACCCCATACCTCTTTTTATGCTTTTTGAAAAGGGATGAACTTGAGTTGTTGTGTGATCTCTTATTGCAATGCCTTGGGGAGTGATGGTGATGTATGGTAACACTCCTTAATATTCCTTTCCAATCAGGAGACCTATTATTTCCTGATTGGCTTGAGTCATTATCCTTATCCTATTTCTTCTCAATTATGTCCATGCTCTACATTAACTTCATGTTGAAGTCCTCCTACTGCTCCATGGATTTCATAAGCCTTTCATTATCAAATTTATGACTTTGGACATCTTTCTGCAAATTTTTGATGGTCTCTACCATATTCATGTTTTCTTCCTTTCCTTCTCCATGTCCATTGGAGTTTGTTCCTTCAATACCCATATGGAAATCCATCCCTTTGATCTCATATTCCTAGATATAATCCCCCTGTACATATTCCATCTATTTGTACTCTGAGATGATCTTGATTCTAATCTTACAGCTGTTATCTCTGCAAAATGTACAACCAACATAATTTTGTTAGGCTAATTGATTTAACAAAATCAGGAAATTATGAACCATTCTGGTTCAATAATATATCATACTTCTTTCTTCATATTTTATGAGAAATTGATTGTTCACCTCAATTTGTTGGGTGAAAAATTATGTTCTAATGTCCAATATCGTTCCAAAGACTACTTCCTTGCTCAATTATGAGTCTTGAGCTATAACTTATGGATATCTGAAAATTTTGTCCTTGTAGGCCCTTGACCAAGTTTTGAGGAAACATTGGTCAGGTTTGACCACCTTTTTGGACTTCGACAGGCTGGTCAAAGATGGAGCACCCAAGCAGAGCTGAGATCATGGGATATCACTTTATTTGTGGACCTAACAAAGGGTTCATTAGGTTTTATGGGATGTCTTCCCATGGGTTTACCCATGATTAGGCATTTTTGTAAGTGATTGTAAAAGTATAAATAAGAAAGAATGTAATGTAGTGAGGGAATGTAATTGGCTAAGTGAAAGAGGCAAGTATTTTTGTGTTTCTTTGTGTAATATAACATGTATGTAAGGCTTTGTGATTGATAGGGGAGTTGGCTCTGTGCCTTGACCTAATTTTGGGAAGGTAGATCTGGTGCTTAGTGTGCAGATCACCTGTCCAGTGTGAAGCTTGGCTCTGTGGCTTAGTGCAGAAGAAAAGATGAATGTAATATATTGAAGCCTAATAAAGAAGAATAATCCATTGGTGGACGTAGACCCACACTGGGGTGAACCATGTATATCATGTGTTGATGGTTTGATTTGTGCTATGATATTTATGTTGTGGATCTTCTTAGTGCATGGATTGTTATGTATGATATATAGATCTATTAATTCTTAGTGATTTATTTATGTTGAATGGGATAGATATACTTATGATGATAAGTGTGATGTGTATTTTGTTGTTATTTCTACACCGATCTATCCTTAGGGTTTATTATGTGATGTGAATAAAGTTGGTAAACTAATACATGTTATTTCTAAGTTCTCTGCGAAGTGTTGTGATCAGATATCTGTGTCCCAACTTGGTTACAAACACCTAAGTCCTGTAACCCCCCCCCCGCTTCTACCTCAGGTGAGACTTTGTCTGCTTCATAGGTGTTGCCGAAAGGGCCATTAGTTAGGGTTTTGCTGGTGTGTTTTTGAAGCATTGAACCTTGGGTCTGTCCCTATGCCAACAAATGGTTCCATTGTTGGGACCTGAAACTTTGATTGTTGGGAACTGAAGTAAAGAAAATAGAAGCTCTGTGCATAGATATTCTGCTATAGTGCACAATACTCTACTTGATTTGTGAATCTATGTGCTAAGAAAGAAATGTGATCTAAAGAAAAGAGATAAGATCTTGAAAGAGGTAAAGCTTTGTGATTTGATAAGAGTAAGATAAGTGCAATTTTTTGTTTCGAAAGCATGAATCTAGGTATGTTTGATAGATTCTTTCCTAGTCTCAAGGCTAGGGCGTAGTTGCAAGAAAGAGTTGATATGAATAAATTTAATAGAACTGAAGAAAGATGTTATTCCTATGCATAGAAATAATTTTTGGACAAATAAGTGGATGCAGGAACCTAGAAAGAAATTTTGCAGATTGCAGGTCCAACATTGTGATCCTAGTGCATAGTACAAAAGATGTTGGTGAACATACAAAAGAAAGAGAGGATTGACACTATGTTATAACTGCATAAGATTGAGACATCTTGATAAGGAATGGCCTGGTACAGGTCTTACTTGTCTTTGTTGTAAAATTGTTGGCCATGAAGTTGAGGATTGCCTAAGGATGATTGCTAAAGTTGAACAAATGAACACGAGTCAAGAGAATAAGAGCATGTTAGAGAATCAAAAAGAGAAAGGATCAAAGGAAGTTCAAACTACATTAGTATAGTTAAAAGAAGCAACGAATGATCACAAAGATGTCAGTTGACCAGAGATCATGAAAGAAAAACAACACATAGATACAAGAATAAGAGACTTCGACATAGACTGTGTCTTGGATGAGGAAACGCAAGTGAATATTATGACAGAAAGAACTTGGGAAATTTTGGGAAAGCCTACTATAGTATCTTCATTGGGAAAAATAGGATTATTCAAAGGAAATATGATAACCTTATGTGGAAGAATTACTAATGTACTTGTTATTATTCATGGAACAATGACTGAAGAGGAATTTGAAGTCATTAAATTTGTTGAGAACAATGCCCCTTTCCCTTTTTTGTTAGGAAAGACATGGATTGAGAAGGATCAGATCATAAGGAAAGGAGAGGAAGAAGCTACATAAAAGAAAAAGAAATAACTAAGGTATTTATTAGCTAGAAAGATAGACCGACTAATAGCAGAACGAGAAGTTAAGTTGAAGAAATAGAAGGAAAGAGAGTTAGATGTCAAAGTTGAAAGAACACAAGAAGGTTTAAAGGACCTTTCCATGCAAGAAAGAAGAATTCCCACCTTGTAATTAATAAGAGAAGGACTATTAAATTCGAAGCCTTTAGAAGCACATCAACAGTGCGAAGTCACTATGTTAGGGGAAGATAAGAATACAAAGGGAAAGAGAAATATAGAAATAGTTAGAGAGACTCGGATCACTGGAACAACGCATGGTCTAGCAATAGATTACTGCCATCTAGGGTAGAGTAATGGAAGCCACACAGAGGCTACAACTAGTGCAGGATGAATCTTGCACAGTGTTTGAAGAGATCGAAGGACAAGGTTCACAACTGGAATAAGTGGTTGGGATAACTAAACAAAGCTTGGAAGGGCCTGTTATAGAGAAAATGATCTAGGAGTTCGCTGAGTAGGAAGATCAAACAAAGAAGCAAGTTGAGGAAGCTTGAGCTAAGGTTGAGGACTTTGAAACAATGTTGACCAGATCTGAGTGACTCGGTATGAGTCACATGTGAGTGTTGGGGGTTTTTTGGACCTAAACCAAGTTTTGAGGAGACATTGGTCAGGCTTGCCCACCTTTTTGGACTTCAACAGGATGGTAGAATATGGAGTGCCCACACGGAGCTGAGGTCATGGGATCTCACTTCATTCGTGGACCCAACAAGGGGTTCATTAGGGTTTTTGTATTAGGTTTTATGGGATGTCATCCCATGGGTTTACCCATGATTAGGCCTTTTTGTAAGCGATTGTAAAAGTATAAATAAGAAAGAATGTAATGTAGTGAAGGCATGTAATTGGATAAGTGAAAGAGGCAAGTAGTTCTGAGTTTATTTGTGAAACATAACATGTATGTAAGGATATATGCCTGATAGGGGAGTTGGCTCTGTTCCTTGACCTAATGTTGGGAAGGTAGATCTGGCACTCAATGTGCAGCTCACCTATCCGGTGAAAAGCTTGGATTTGTAACATAGTTCACATGAGAAGATGAATGTAAGAGATTGAACACTAATAAAGAAGAAGAAGTCGTTAGTGGATGTAGCCCCACACTGGGGTGAACCATGTATATCATGTGTTGATGGTTTGGTTTGTGCTATGATATTTATGTTGTGGATCTGCTTAGTGCATGGATTGTTATGTATGATAGATAGATCTATGAATGCTTAGTTCTTTATTTATGTTGAATGGGCTAGATCTACTTAGGATTCTAAGTGAGATGTGTATTTTTTCATTATTTCTGCGCTGATCTATCCTTGGGGTTTATTATGTGATGTGAATAAAGTTGGTAAACTAATACATGTTATTCCTAAGTGCTTTGTGAAGTGTTGTGATCATAGATCTGTGTCCCAACTTAGGTACAAACACTTGAGTCCTGTAACCCCCCCGCTTCTACCTCAGGCGAGACTTCACTTGCTTTGTAGGTTTTTATGATAGGGCTAGTAGGTAGGGTTTTGTTGGTGCATTGTTGAAGCATTAAACCCTAGGTCTTCCCCTATGCCAACAATCCTTAAAAAAAAAAAATTTGGGCACTAACCCTTTTTCTTTAGCCCCCGATCTCATGTGACCATGAGCTATGACCAAAATCTTAACTGAAAGGTGCTTATATGGATATTTGGGACTTCAGGGCTCTAAATATTCTAGCTTTAGAGGCTCTTACTACCTCACACCTTATTTCTCCCAAACGTCGAACTGTAAAACTCTTGCACGATACATCTTCAGAGTTTCAGGGATTCATAACTTTAGACTTTGGAAGTTCTACCTACTCCACACATTGTTCCCTCCAAACGTTGGACTGGTGAATTCCTGGAGAAGCTCTCAGGAGATTCACGCTTCAGAGGTTATTACATCAATATACTTACATTTCCTCGAACATCGAATTTCTGAATTCTCAGCGCGCACTTTGGTGTTTCATTACTCTAGCACTCTGCTGCTTCAGGATTTAGAGGTTTTACCTTCATCATACCATGTTTCCTCCGAATGATGAACTGGTGAACACCTAAAGAAGCTCTTCATAGCTTCACGCTTTAGAGGTTCCTACAACCACATACTCCTATTTCCCCAACTGCTGAACCTACGAATTTTGGAGTATGAACAATATTCATGCACTAGGGGGTGATACGTGGCAGAAGTATTGAGATAACATCTGGGCCAATCTGATGGGTGACAGGTGTGGAATTCTAATTGGCCCAAATGGTATTTGAAAAGCATGAAACACGATGACACATGAAAAGAATCAAGTATGTCCATGTCACCCTAGGTGACGTTAGCAGGCCATGCCACTCTAATGGTTCATGACTTCAGAGCTCTGGGCTTCAAACGTTTCCTCTACAACACCCTTTAAAACTACCAAACGTCTAACTTTCGAATAGGTCCATGTTACTCCAGGTGACATCATCATGCCATGTCATTCCAAAATTCCAGGACTTCGACACTTTGGGATTCAAAATATTTTACACCCACATACTTGATAACTCCCAAATGCCAAACTTCAGAACTTCAGAGAATTCCACACCAGTGCACATAAAAACACTTGAACGCCAAAATTTCGAACAAGTTCTCCTTGGAGCTTTGGGACTTCAGAGCTCCATAACTTTAGAACTTTTGGATTTGGAGGATTTCGTTGCTGAATACACAACCACTCCCGAACTGCCAGATGCTGAAATTCTCAACACTTGCTAATCTGAAGACACATGTCTCTGATAATGGGCAGTCCAGATTGGTTTTGGAGTTTGGGATTTCAGGGAAAACTACACTTTATGTATCCACAACCTGATTCCCTGAATGTCGAACCGTCAAACCACTTGGGGGATCAAACAATCTACCTTCTCCCAAACGATCTACAATGTAGATTCAATTCGGGATTTTGGAGCTTTGGGTATTTTGCGTCCTTTTTGTCAAAATATTTAAAATTACTGAAGCAATGAATTCCAAAGGGCTTGAGGGGTTAACAAATGTGCTACTTCCCCATATCCGACGACTATGAAGGATATGCCTTTCCCCGAACAGATCTGACGACCCAAATATTAACTTTGTGGCCCCAAAACCACAGTTATTGTGGTTTCTTTCCTTTGTTGGATTTCTTGAAACACTACACCTTATGATATTTCATACATAGTTAAGGTGTGCTCTCATCTCCCTCATGGAAATTATGAAAATCAAATTTTTTCCATTTCGACAACAATTCACTCTGAAACTTTTGCTTCAATTTCCACTTACACAACCCATCCTGGCTCACTGTTGAAAATTGAGGCTTTAATACGATATTTTAACATCCCCATCCTTCTAGGATGGGCCATGATACTTCATTGTAACATCCCCATCCTTCCAGGCTGGTTCATGCTACTTCATTGTAACATCCCCAACCTACCAAGTCGGGCCATGCTGCATTTAAAAAATTCTCATGTTTTGGATACTCAAATTGTAACATGCCCAACCATCGACCCGTCGGGCTATGCCACACAAAAAATCTTGCAGAACTTAATATAGGTAAAAATTAAGGGACAATTACGTACTGCTAATACATAGATTCATGCGGAAATAACAGTAAACATATACATGCATCATACACAGGAAATACCCATAAATATAACACATGTATATTACATATAATGCAATTGAACACATAATTGATACTTATCTTTTTATATAATATCACCAACTCCGTGAAGACCTTCCATGATCCTCCTAGCCTTAGATCACACTGCTCATCACTCTCAGTAGTGGGTCACCCCCGAGATGGGACTAAACTCCACCCGGGTAAATGGATTCCTAGGCTAGGCTGAGACAAATCAGATAATAGGAAGGATCTCGTTCCAAGAGCCTACTCAACTAACAACCTATAACCTCTCATTCCCCACATGCTTGTCCCACCCTAGGAAGTGTTCCCCTTCTCTTCTCAACAATCTTTCGGCTGCCCCACTCTTCTTCTAGGGATTCAACGATAAGCTGGACATGAATTCTAAGAGCACTATAGCTACAGTTGGGATCCCTTAGAAAAATCACTTCCCTAGCCAACTCTCTCACCTAGAGAGAGCTACTCATGGGCCTAATAACTTTCTCTTCAACCCAACACTTAAATATGTTGAACAGGATAAGTCAACTGAGAGGGGGGTGGGGGGTGAATAAATTGTATAAAATTTCTTTCATTTTATAAGAAGATTATTCATTAATCAATAAATCATGCCTCTAACATTTAACTTGCAGTAATACATTTAACCAATAAATATACAATCACATAAATGAAACAGTGACACAGTGATTTTTCATGAGGAAACCCAAAAGGGAAAAACCTCTTCTTCTTATGAATGAAAGGCAAGCTCCAACTCCTCTTTACATTCTTATTTTATCTGAGCTACAACCCAGATGAGGCTGCTACCTCTGTTTCTTCAACACCTATTGAATGGAAGCTACAACTCCCAGATGTACAAGCACCAACTTGTACAGGATAATTTTACAGTCTCCCCTTTCTCCTCCCTACCACCCTAGAATCCTTCTCTGTCACTAAAAATATGCAAACCAACTTATCTTCTCTATCAAAGATTAAACATTAAATTTTCTCCTCAAATTTTACAGAGCCATCTTTCTTCCATAATCCTCTTGCCCCATCTTTTCTCCTCACTGTCCCTGTATAATTTTATTTCAGATTTATCTTCATTTACATAAACAAAATTTTCTTTATAGCTACGACTGTACCAATAATTCCATACACACTCTCTCTTCATCTCACCGAATTTCACTTATTTCTACCCCGTACATTTAGGGCATACACTCAAACCCTCAAGCTTTGAAGATTCAATTACTATAATTGAATAACTATCTTACAGTGATTATTAATGTCCAAGGCATCTAGAAGAACAACAACCACTTGATCAATTGAAGTATTTAATCTGCATCGTTCGATGTAGAATATGGGTCTCATTCTTACTCCATATTCCCATTGGATGTGACCATGAGCCTTTACAAAAAGGTGCTTTTGCGATTCACATATCGACAATCCTAAGGTGAAGACATCTTGTCTCTTCATGTTGCGATCTATGAAAAGGAGCTTTAACTTGGTGCTAGCTCCTCCTTCTCACATGACCAATGGCGGTGACTATAGCCTATACAAAAAGGTATTTCGACGTTTCGTATTTCAACATTTCAACATTTCGGATTTTAGTGTTTCGGCATTTCGGCGTTTTCACATTTCGGCATTTTGGCGTTTTCGCATTTCGGCATTTCGGTGTTTCTATGATGAAGTGTTTTGACACTCCAAGTCATGATCCCCAAAATGATATGATGTGTGTCCCTTTCAGTATTTTGGCATTCGAGACTTTGTGATGTTGGAGTTTTTTCTTACCATGCAAAAATCCTGAAATAGAAATTCCCGTAGTGACGTATCATAGTGACGTTACTTAGGATGACGTGTCATGTGCTGGTCAATCTCTGATCTCCGAAATTCAAGCTAAGGGTGTCGAATCCTCTTCCAAGGCTCGTTTCACATGTGACCTCGAGTTATAACCAAAGGCTCACCTCCTAGGTTCTTCACAGTTTCGCGTTTCGATATGTCAAGAGGCATGTTGATGTCCAAATTAGGAACCACCGTGCTTGTGTAAACTGATCCACGGTGCCTGTGCAAACTGACCAAAAAAATCCCCCTTTGGCATTTTAAAGTTTGACATTAATTAAAAAACCAAGTCTTGTGAAAACTGTGCAAACTGGCCTACTGTGCAAACTGCAAGCCCTACCAACAAACTCCCCCTTTGGCATTGATGGAAACTATGCAAACTGCCCTATGCAAACTACAATCCTTTCTAACAAAGTCAACTAGATACATGTAATGGTGAAAAAAACATCATTCATCTAAGGAATCAATAGAATTTAGGTATGGAACATGTGATGGCGGTAGAAACAACCTTCGAGTTTGGTTTAGGTGATGCCCATAAGATTAAGGTACAGGTGCACTACTCCTCCTAGGATGGGTACGGGTTACTGCTGGTAACAGAACAATACAGGGTAGCTTCAGGAGTGTGTGTAGGATGGAGGGGTGCACATCATGCAGAGGTGGAATGATGGAGAAAATGACTGACTATCCAAATGAGCGATTCTGAATGGGAAGGAATGTGAAAACATTCTAATTTCCCCACATATATTTGCATGCACCCTGATTGACACATGGAATTCTAGGAATTCATTCCTCTCCACTTGTATATCATTCTGCCTCCATAATAACTTAGGATAATATGAAATTTATCCTTGACATAGTCTTAGGGAATAATAATATAATATCCCCTTGGATAAAATCCCTCTATCTTAGCTCCCTTTCTAGGCTCTTATCCCTCCCTTTCCCTTCCTAATGGAGTTTAGTCCCCCATACTCTTTTATCATGGTCGATCTACACACAACAATGTATTATATTAATGATATGAGTGTTTACATATACAAAATTAGGCTCACTGGCCTTTATCATCTAGGCTCTTCGGCCTAATCATTACATAAGCCTCTTATCTTATAATCGCTTGGATCACCATCATATAAAACATATTTACAATTTAGTTGGGACTTGGTCTTGGGGTATTACATCAACCAAGACAAATTCTAGATCATTTTTTCCTAACATTCTTCCCTGACAGAGTAAATTCATATTTTGTATGATAACATAGTATTCAAATGTGTCCAAGGATCATGGTTTTCATATGACCACAAGCGTGATCTAGCACTAAGCCTAGATAAGCGCTTTTCCCACTTTGATAAATCAACGGTATTTGTTTTATTTAACCATTGATATGAACATATTTGGTACTTTTGGGGGGCCAAAGGCCTTTCACCATCCCAAGGTAATGGGGCACTAAAATAATCGTCCTCTCAATAGATGGAGACACGATCAACGATGAGGATTATTTCAGGGGGTCACCTCTGGTTTAACACCCTCGCTCCTTCACTACCCGAATTGAGATATATGTTTTGATATCGTCCAAGATCAACAATGATCCAATCATTGTCGAGCTTTGCTTCCTTTTTTCCACAATGCACCTTCATCGATCAGATGACTACTTAACTCTACAGGTTTATTCTTTCTTTCAATCGAACAATATATGCTCATCGATAAACCAAATGGACGATCACGATTCTCTGTAATTTGTGGTTACAACATACCACTGTAACTATTATGAAAATCAACCAATAACAATAGACATTACACATAGGATTTAGATCAACAATCTAACAAGATAATTATAGAGAAACAACCTTTGTCTTCATTCATTTAATTGGAAATTGCACACCTAGAAAAACATAGTTCTCTACACTTCAAGCACGAATTCCCACACTTAGGAAAATCCACTTCTTTTCAATCCAACCCAACCCAATCCAATTCGATCCACTCCAGTCCAATCAAACCTCTTACAATTGACATAATATATGCTAATTCACTCTATACCAGAAACTAACAATTAATCCCTATAAATCTATCAAAATACCTAAAATCAATCTAATCTCCTAAATTAATAAAAAAAATCACCATGTAAGTAAATAATCAAGTATTCTTAATGCCTTCTATAGGAATCCGATCTAATTATCACAAATTCAAATAAAATTAAGAGGACCAACCCTCTTTGTTAAAAGAATTTGACCCTTAGCTCCATGAATTAAAATTTTGAATCAGATGCTCCTTCATCACAACAAGAAGCTTAATGGAGGAGGATAAGGATGAAACTATATCTATCAACCCATATATACATTTCATTTCATGATTATAGTGATCATTTGGGTTTTCATCATTTGGTGTGATTCCTATTTGACTTCTCTAGACTTCAACATTATATGGCAAGGGACATTTTGTTGTATTTTTTTACTTCTTATTCTCTTAGAATTTTCTATATCTGCCTTATATTGAGCCGTTTCTTTCACACTTGGTTCTCTATTATTTTCTTCAACTTACATATCATTTTCAACACACAATTAGTTGGATAGACAAATCAAAATGCATAGCATAGTGTACAATATTCATCTAAAAATTCATATACTTACAAATTTGAATTTTTTTGCTTGCAACTTGCCTCGACCATAAATATGTTGAACCTTGAAAGGATCTCTTGATTTATTCCCTCTTATACTCTTTGTAAAATAATATTCAAAACACATACTTTCCTTCAAATCTACCCATTGTTTTGGAGTTAAACTTCTCTCCTGATATTTTTCATCTAAGATTAATTTTCTGCATTTAAGCATGAAATGATTCATCAAAATTCTCATTCTTTGCTTGTAAAATTTTCTGAATATGCTTCCACCAACAATATTATTTAATTTTTTTTTCGTTCTCCGTATCACTTAATCAACATTTATTTCATCTTGATCTAAAATTTTTGATTTGGTAACATCCAAATCAGACTTGCTTCTCATGCCTAACTCTATGGCCCACCTTGAAGCATGTTGGATAGTAGGCTATCCATATTTTGCCTCCACTAAGAAAACATTCTTCCCTTCTAATTTTCTTTCTTTGGATTGCCTTTTTGTACACATATAACCCTCTTGATGAAGTCTTCATATTTTGACAATAACTTATACATATTTAGAACCACACTAGTACATTGGGCCCATATTATGACAATTTACCAATGCAATTTCATCGCCAAAACATCTCAAGTACGACGAAGAATACAACCTATTTTTTGTTGTGTCACATTCATTGCAAGTATGAAAATCCTCATTTCATTGCAAGATAGACACAAACGTGCGTCATACCATCAAGCACCATATGTCCCAAAACTAGTTTTTTCTCATTGTTAGTGTTTCATAGGAGCGACCAACCTATGATGAACGTTGATCACAATCGACCAATGTCCACAACCATTGTCATAGTAGGTTGTTCTCATGATTAAAAAATGTCTGTTACCAGTCTGTCATACCATTGACCATTTTTTTTATCTCAAATCCAATACATTTTTGTCGCTAGTGCATTGTAAGAGCAACTAACTTATGAATAATGTGTATCACAATTGACCAATGTGCACAACCATTTTTGTCGTAAGTTCATCATACGATCAACCAATGTCCATCATACAATCGACTATCGATTATCCCAAAACTAGTTTGTTTTTGTGATAAGATCAACTAGAGTTTTTCGAACCATTAATAATGTACCGATGAACTTATTGTGTTTCCAATGATGGTTGGGTTAGATGGCTAAAGTTCCATTATTCGTACGATCGATGAACACCTTCGTCGATGGTCCGATGAATATTTCATTAATTAATTTTTTTTTTTTGGATCATGTTGAGTTGAGTCATCCATGTTGAGAAAGGAGTTTCGTAGGTCCTAAGCACACTATTAAGATCTCCATCACTTTGGATAATAATTGATATCATAGCATATTTGGAATCAAGGGGACAAACTTGTCATCTAGTTGAGGAAACTGATGATCCTAGTTTGTTGTATTTAAGGAAAACTCATGTCTTTGAAGCTGTGGTGTTTCACTATGCATTCTTGTTGAGGTTATTACACTTTTGATGGTATATTTATAGTTATCTATTAACAATAAGCTTAAGTTTGGTGTGCTATAGTTAGTTCAAGTTTAATGGGAGTTTGTGAGGATTTATGTAGTAGACAATGTATTGTAACCACTCCAGGATTGATAAATTTACTAGTCAAGATTTCAACCTTTGGAAATTGAAAATGGAGTATTTTCTTATTGAGAAAGAGTCGAAGGATGTCTCTATGAAGGAAAATAAGCTTGATATTATGAAGTAGAAGGATTGGGACAAGATGAATGATAATTCCATTGCATTTTGTAATACCCATATTTTCCCCAACCTGTAAATATAATTGTATTTTTCTAAACTACTATGGGAAAAATGGTTATGTGCTAATTTTGGAAATGATGAACTTTTTCTATAGAAGGTAATGTAAATATTTCTGTTATTAAATAAAATGGAAATTGTTTCACAACTTCTGAAGGTGTTTCCAATGTAGAACATGATGCATGAGAGGGAATGGTTATGGGAACTAGTAATTGTTGAGATGACCCCTGCTAGGACAATACTCTATTGGATTAAAATTGCTTAGACCCAGAACATTCCTCTGACCCAAAGAATTTAATTACTAGTCAATCTTGTAGTTGGGAATTCTTCCTCAAGAGTCAATGAGGAGATGGACAGAGTACCTACCATAGAGTTATTTTCCACCTAAACATTAGATCATTATCACCTAAATATCACCTATCAAATCCAACAACGTTCACCACTTCTTCATTGAGATTCTAGCCTAATTTCCACTTGGTCGCTCTTATCCTTTACTAAGGGTGCGACCAAAAAGGGTTTGTTCACATTTTTCCTTCATTAGGCGGGTGTGTGTTATATTCTTTGTGCACAAGTAGTAGTGTTTGTGCGTTGCATTGGGTGTGCAAGGGGGGAGAATTCCCCCTGCACAGGGGCTCAGGTCTAGCGTCCCAAAGAAAAAAAATTCTTCCTTAGAAAATGTGTCACATATTTAGGTGGTTTTTCGTCACATGGTTTTATATTTTTGGTTAAGGAATTAGGGTTGTTGACTAACCCAGGTCATTGGGTTAGGGTATTGGATGTCGTTGGCTCCTATATGTATATTGTATTGTAAACAATTTATCACTATGAATGAATATAGAATATGCTGGTTTTCCTTGTTTGGGTTTCCAAAGGAAAAATCTCTGTGTAATGTTTGTATTTTCCATTGTATATTTTGTGTTCTTTTACAGAAAATCTGTTTGCAACAAATATTGTACAAGGTTAAAATCTACAGGGTGACCAAAGGGTTTGGTCACCTTTTTCCTTCATTGAGGGTGTGTCTAAAAGGGTATTTCACTCCCTATGTCTTGCCAAGAAGTGATCGGTCTCTCTATCTGTGTGTATAGGTCGCGATCGAGCCTATTCACTCATATTTTTGGATTTGGTTTCAAAGGATGAGATCTCGCTCTGATTTCTTGGGGTTTATCCTCGATAAGGCTTCCATTATGAGATGGCTAATGTTATCCTAATAACTATATGGAATTATCCCTAAATCCCTATAAGAACCAAGCCATTTCCTATGGGAAGGAAGGAGGAAAGGAGTTAGCAAAGTTACTCTGGTGATTTGGTTGCAAGAGTTGGGAAAGGATCTTGGAAGGAGGCCATCTCTTCAGTATCCTTATGTAAGTTTCAATATTTATTCTTTGATTAATATAACACATACTCGTTGTTTCTCTCTATCTAATTGCTCATACAAGTTTATGTATTCATTGGTAGAGAATTAATATAATTATGTGTTATGATATACTATTGGATCTATTTTTAATCCATGTATGGTTGCTTCTTTGGTTGTTTTCATGTATGAATCATATATAGGAACATCCTTAGTTTATATCTCTATTCCTGTCTTAGGTGCCGGTAGAACCTAAGGGAGCTCAACTCTTGCAGGGTGCAAAATCCCTACAATAGATTGGCGACTCCATTGAGAATTTTTTATCCATGTATTAATCCCATTAGATTGTTGAATTATTGAATATTATTTCTAAATATCTCTTCCCTTTTAAGTGCTCTTGTTCCATCCCAATAATTTCCCCTCTCTTTTCTGATTTTGGTTGAAGAAACCCATATCCCAGATCTGTTAGATCTCACCTAGATCCACCATTTTTTCACTTCCCAGGTTTGGTCACACCTTTCTTGTGTACACAAAGCGACCAAAATAATTTGGTTGCACATTTTTCTCTACAAGGGAGTGACCAAACTATTTTGTTCACACCTTTTTCTCTTTAAGGGAGCGACCAAACCTTTTGGTTTCCCTTTCTCCCTTCACATGGAGTGACTGGTCGCTCTGTCTCCCTTTTCAAGGAGCGACCATTATTCTGAGACCCAATTTTGAAGAGTTATCCTTCAAATTACTCACTCAAATATGTTTTTTGTGACCTCTTAAAAACTCTAGATCCACCTTCAATCCGCCTTAGATTCCTTGCTATGAATTTTACAATTTTTTGTTTTTTTCCTAAAAATGTTTCCTCTCTTTTTGTATGCCACTCATCTGTAATCTTATTGAACTTATTGTTGCATTGGTATGACCAGAACCATCTGCCTTGACTTCCTCAAGTAGTCTACAGATCCTTGGAATCCCCATGAGAGATTGTTTGGAGAAATTTCTCTTTGATTGTTTTCCCACTCTTGCTTTGATTGCCTTGAGTGTTTCTTTTTAGTAATTTGGAATACTTTTTTAGTTTTGAAGCCTTGCATTTTGCGTTTTTCACTTTGGAATTTTTTCTTTCTTCCTTCTTATCTACTTTTCAGTGCATTACACATTGCATATTGAAAGAAAATAAATAGAAGGAATTCCTTTCAAATTGCATTTACTTGAAAAGAAAAAGAGAAAGTATATAATTTTGTTGGCATGTTTTCAAAAGTAGATTAGGAATTTTTTTTATTTCATATTGTAAGAAATTCAGTTCATCATTTGGCATTGTTGTCCATTTCATTGAAAAGAAAATTAAGATTGCATGTTGTTGAGTGCTTTGTTGTCATTATAAATGAGTAAAGAACTCCCCGGCCTGCTTTAACTAGCTTCATTGAAAAGGAATTATTGCATTGCTTAATTCTTTGCACCTTTTTGGAGTTGAGTCCTTTACACATCATTTGTTTCATTATCGCACCCTTGAGTAAACCAACAACGATAAAATCAAGCACTTAATAAAAATTATCTAGTAACTTTTCTTTTTGGGCCTGTACATCAAAAATAGATCATGACAAAGCTTTGGAATAGGCTTTGAGGTGAAATCTCCAAAGAAACTAAAACCAACTTAGAATATTGTGATAGGGAGAGAAAATACAATTTTCATATAAGCATAGCTAAGACCCCCCTCTCACACAAGGGCTAAACACGAGGTCACATGTGGGAGAGCAGTGAAGATTACCCCTCAGAGGCTTAACCAAATGTAGTGGAACGTTAGTATATTGGGGTTCTTCTTGAAAATCGACTATTTTCATTTGGTCTTAGAACTTCGTGAATCCTAAATCTATTCAGGGTCCTCTGGAGCTTTTTTTGATCCTCTTGTTCTCAGTCCTCTTGGAGAATTTCAGACTTGATATCCTACCCATAATTTCATACCCGACTATCGACTGTACCTGCCTAGAGGCTGAATGCAAGTTGGTGACCTTAGTTGCCATAATATTTAGGGTCTTTACATGAGGTGATAGTGAAGGGGAATCTTCGTTGTACCTGGGACATATGTTGTTCAAACTCACTTGGGATCCTTGGAAGGTCACCCGTGACTCTAGCCATAAAGGGACTTGTACCAGGGTGTAAGTCTGTTAAGTAGGTTTCCAATGTAGCTGATCCACCTGCTCCATCCCTGCTCCTTCTCATATTGTTTTGACAATTTTAGATTTCATCACCAACTAGTAAGTTCATTGTGAGAAGTTATTGGTTTGTTTGGTTTGCTTACTAGATTTTCTAGCGCGCGCTTTTTGTTTTCTTAGTGGACCTTAGGGTTGAGTATGTATCTATGGCAGTAGTTCCTAGGAATACCAATGAAGGAATTCCTTTTCCAGGGATGCCATTTGTTTCTCCTTCTACGGGAAACGTTGGTCCACCTTACATCTCCTCTTTGACTCTTCCTGGTCTCACGATTGGGTTACTGGTTTGGTCATTTTCCACTCTGGTGAACATCAATGTTGCTAGTGCTTCATTTTTAAACACTCCAGCCTAGATCATCAACCCCATGTTTATTTGCTGCCTTCTTTTCCCGTAGGGTCTTCTTCCTATTCTTCCTCTTCACCTAGTGAAATATCTATAGCTAGTATCTAGGTGGATACGAAAAAGAAGAAACTGAAGAGTAAGAAGAAGAAAACTAATAAAGGGGAAAAGATTCCAACCACTACAGGACATGTTATAAGTTATCATATAAACTTTGGGCATCATGTTGGGAGTGTTGATGGTGTCGTCAATTCTAATAAGAAAAATTGCAAGACCAAATTCCCTTACACGCTTTGCAAGGTGATCACCTTCTCAAGGATTTCCCTAGTATTCCCAAGTTCGTAGAAGTGTGGTCTCATGTTTTGTCTCAATATGCGTCATCAACCACTACATGTCATGCTGGTGACAACCCCTTGACTAGTAATCAGGATGGAAATAAAAAGGGTTAAGTCAAATTTCCTTGCTTGTTATGTAAGGAGATGCACCACACCTACCTTTGTCCCCACGTGGATGAAGCTTCCTATATGTTGAAAAATATTTTTGATGTTCAACAACAAATTCCAACATGTTACCGTAACATCTCTCCCAACCCGTCATTAGTTGATGAAATGGGCAATTCGGTTCCCCCCTTAGTTATTTTGGTTGATGAAGTGGTCAATTTGGTTTCATCCTCTGTTGACCTAGTTGGTAAAGTGGTTGATTTGATTTTTTCATTGGTCAATACCACTCTTACATCAAAGAGTGAAACACCAGTGTTCGATGTCAGTCCCTCCTTGGTCGATCTGATCCATCAAGTGGTCAATTTGATATCCTTATTAGTCGATCCCACTACTCCTTTGAAGAGTGAGGATCTTTCTCAGGTATTTCTTGTCACTATGGATTCCTTCGGACAAGGGGACATTCCACTCGTTCCAACGACCCCCCCTCCAAGAAATGTGATCACCATTGATTGGAATTATCTAACAAAACCTCGTCTTCCTTCTTACACACCTTTCCAAATCTCTGTTGAGGTTTTTTCTAGGCATATTCCTAACACTATAATAAACGAAGGATATTTTGTTAACATCCTATCCTTGAATTTTTAGCAAGCTCTTGGTTCACCTCAGCTTGCGCTAGTGACTTAGAATCTGTTGGATTTTAACAGAAGGGTTAGTCAACCTTTAAGGATCCTTCATCAGTTTCATGTTGCTTTGGGGGGGGGGGGGGCAATGGTCTATATTTATGTGATGGTAGTCCACAACCCCTTGGACTTTAATTTTCTACTCGGGCAAGACTATATTTATGCCATGAAATATTTTGTATCCACACTCTTTCGAGTGATGTGTTTCCCTCATAATGGACACATAGTGACCATAGACCAACTTTCATTCATTTTCCCTCATATGATGGTCAACCATCAATCTTCCCTAAATGGTCCTTCTATACCAACATCATTTTCCCCGCCGCATCTCAATTATGTGGCAACATTTCCTATATGAATTCAACTCTTCATGAGAAGGAATATATCCCTTATTTTGACTTAGATATGGTATTTGACACGGTGATCTCTTCGATAGGGATTTTAGAGCATGATCTCCCTACCCCTATCGCGCCCATCGATATGTATTCCTTCTAGAGTGTTGTTCTTCCATCTCACGAATATCTCTTGGAATCCATGATCGAGGTTTGTCCCTTGAAACATATTCCTCCCAGAGAGTTATCCTGTTGGAAGCCATGATCAAGATGATATATATGAGCATGGTTCCCATTTCTATGTAAATCTCGTTAAAAAATGAAACAATGGTCTGGGGATACAACCCAACAACGAGCATGGTTCCCATTTCTATGTCAAGCTCGTTAAAAAAGGAAACAAATGTTTGGGGATCCAACCCAACAATGAGCATATTTATTTTCCCATGTCAAGCTTGTTAAAAAATGAAACAGACCCTTACGAGCATAGTTCTTTTATTGTGTCAAGCTCGTTAAAAAATGAAACAAACCCTTATGAGCATAGTTCTTTTCTTATGTCAAGCTCATTAAAAAATGAAACAATTGCCTCTCCCATTAAGTTAGGTCTTCCATAAGAACTCATAACCGAATATTCATTTCATCTGTCTATAAAAATTATCATCGTTCTTCTTCTGGTGAAAATTTTCCTATTAGTATCCAACAATCTAATTTGGCCTAGAAATTGGCGATGGGAGAAGAGTTGGAAGATGAAATGAAGCTTAGGGGGCATTTGTCCAACCTCTGGTTATCATGTTGGAGTTAAGCCACTATCTTCTCAAGCTGGGGGAAAATTACCAACCACCCACCTTTGTAATTTACATTGGGAAGTATCAAGCATAGTTTTCCTTGTTTCAAGTTCGTGAAAAATGAAACCTACCCAAGCATAGTTTTTCTTTGTTTCAAGATTTTGTGAAAATGAAACTAATATCGAGTTTAGTCTTTGTTATTTTTCATTCTCATTAATACATGATAATATATTACTAAGTATACTTTTATCTCTTTTTCAGACTTGTCAAATCTATACGAAAAGGAACTCTTTGGAGTATCCTTTAAGCTCTTTTCAAACTCCCTAAACATGAAAAGATTGCCGAGTGAGATTGTTTCCTTTCACACTCATTAAAAGGTTAGAAAGGGTGTCTTTCAAGTGATAGTTTACCCCCTTTTTGGCCTCGTTATACTAATTATTAAAAATAACCTCATTATGGAGAACTCTTTAAGCTCTTTTTGAACTCATTAAAAAATGAAAAGATTGTCGAGCGATTTTGTTGTCTTTCACGCTCGTTAAATTGAATTAGAAAGAACGTCTATTGAGCGGTAGTTTATCTCTTTTTTGGTCTCATTAGACTCTTTACGAGAAATGAGCACCCTATCCATTATGGTTAGGATATTTTTCCCAGGTATGATTTTATACTTTTTTGAACTTGAGAGACTAATTTTTCAAAAAAAGTTCCTTATGGAGTTTTCTTTACGAACTTTTCATACTCGCTAAACATGAAAAGGCCATGGATTTTACCTTCCTTGGAATCATTAAAATTTACATTGAAGGACCCACACATGGGAAAAAACCCTTCATTCTTCAAGTTGTTGAAAAATATGTCAAGGGACTCATCGCCAGATGAGCTATATTGAGCATCTATTATCCTCCTCAATCTCCTAAAACTAGAAAGAGGTACTCGCCGATCATGGTGGGGAAGTTTTAGAGGGTTTTTCCGTCTTGTTATATTCCTTATCTAGCAACTATTACTACTTTGATTCGACCTTGAACAATGCACTTTTTCTATCACCACATACAACAATAGAGTTATCCATTCTCTCTCATTGACCACCATTCCCCTCATTGTGTCACGTTCCACTCACCGGTCCATGAAAAGTTCTTATGGTATTGATTGGATTTAATGATGTCGAGTCGAGCCATTTGTCGTGCATACTTGTTTAAGGGAATTTTACCTGCGTCAGCCACCTCCAATCCTTTTTTCCCTCTTTCTCCCGACCATCTTTGTGTCAGTTGTGCTCCATTATTATTATTTTCACACCATCTATATTTATTTGTTTCATGTCGATTGATGGGGGATAGATCAAGGCCCTCCTTCGACAGATTTCACCATGTCAAATACAACTCATTATCTAGGATTGAAATCTAGAAACCCATCAATACCCTGGGATTTGTAGACATCAGTGGCATGTCTCCTTGCATTTCGGCAGTGGGTTTACATCATTGGATTATGTCGACTGAATTTACGAGTGTTTGATGTCAACTCATTTATTCACACTTCATAGATTATACTCGGTATCTTGGATTAAATCATCATCATTAGTGGACTCCCTCGTGTTTGTTAATGGTATACATTAATTACTGGTAATCAAATGACTTCTAGCATGCTCGACTTAAACTCATTTATTCATGTGTCATAGATTCATACCATTTGGATTAAGGAAAAATACCTTGGGAAAGATCACCCTCTTGTTAGATGATATTCTTTCCTAAGATGCAATAGATAATATTCATTAGCACTTCACTGATTGCTTAGTTATTGAGTCATCTTCCTGCTTTGTGTGATGTCACATAGATCCACATTTTTACTTGGTCATGGCTATGATTTCACTTGCATCTTGCATGGATCCATAGTGTATACTTTCATGGCCATGTTTGAGTCATGATTGGTTCTTGATGGATCCACAATGTATTCTGTTGTGGCCATCATCCCATTACTCGTGTGATGGATGGATCCACAATGTATTTATGGAAGATATGCTCTTGTATTTCTTACCGAGCATGGGTATGCCCGCCTCAGGGATCTTTTTCTGCAGGACTAGCATTGCTCTTATCCAAGCTTCTTTTCCCAAAGCTTTGCGACTTGATTTATAAAGTGTTTTGGCCATCAGGAACCTCTTCTGACCTCACACTTTAGGGGGCCTATGTTATATAGTTATTTGCCACATAACCGTTAGGTCATTATCACCTAAATATCACCTATTAAATCCAACAACATTCACCACTTCTTCCCTGATATTCTAGCCTAATTTTCACTTGGTCTCTCTTATCCTTCATTAAGAGTGTGACAAAAAAGGGTCAGTTCACATTGTTCCTTCATTGGGGGGGTGATCAAAGAGTTTGGTCACCTATTTCCTTCATTTAGGGTGCAACCAAAAGGGTCGGTCTCTCCCTATGGCTTTCCAAGGAGCGACCAGTCACTTTGTTTGTGTGTATAGGTCATGACCGAGCCTAAAAGCTCCTATTTTTGGATTTGGTTTCGATAGATGAGATCTCCCACTGATTTCTGAGGGTTTAGTCTCGAGAAGGCTTCCATTATGAGCTTGTGATCATTATCCTAATAATTGTATGTCCTTATACCTAAATCCCTATAAGAACCAATCCATTTCCCATGGGAAGGAAGGAGGAATGGAGCTAGCAAAGTTACTTTAGTGATTTTCTTGCAAGACTTGGGAAAGGATCTTGGAAGGAGACCATCTCTTCAGTATACATATGTAAGTTTCAATATTGCTTCTTTGATTAATAGAAGACATACTCAATGTTTCCCTCTATCTAATTGTTCATACAAGTTTATGTATTCATTGGCAGAGAGTTAGTATAATTATGTGTTATGATATACTATTGGATTTGTTGTTAATCCATGTATGATTTCTTATTTGGTTCTTTTCATGTATGAATCAGATCTAGGAACTTCCTTATTTTATGTTTCTATTCATGTCTTAGGTGTTGGTAGAACCTAAGGAATCTCAACTCTTGCAGGGTGCAGAATCCCTACAACAGTACCCCATATAGAAACTTCCTAATATGACCCACGAATTGGGAAATGGACTGACAAAATATTGTTGTAGAAGGAAAAAAAAGAAAGGAAAATCATGGGCAGAGGGAAAAGAATGCACACAAATGGGTTTGATGACTATTTATGAAGAGATAGAGCATATGAGGCTCTATGGTTCTGAAGAGAAATGAGAAAAATAACTTTTATGGGTGCAAGAACTGTTGGGAAGTGTTTTCTAATCAAGTTGAGAAACATAGTTGCATAGAATTTGAGTGACTGAGAGAGAAATCATAGCATTATCCCTTGCTTGGTGGATATAAAACTAGACTGCCAGTTTCCTGTGGGAAGAGAGTATCCTTTTTTCCTTATTGTTGCTGAGAAAAATAAGAATATCTATCTCTCAGGGAATCATGATCTAGCTAGGGGTGGCGAGTTGTAAAATAATCCAAGAGAAACTGTGCCTATGGTTGGGTGGAAAAGGGAACACCCTTCAACAATTGCAAACTAATTCCAAGGTTCAGATAAGTATTTTTCTGAGTTTTGTGTTTTCTTGACTGAGTTATTTTATAATAGGGACTTCATGTTCAACATGGTTTCAAAAATTATTTTTCCTATTTAAATGTTGAAATTTGTGATTCTGATTACCTAGCTGGTTGGGAAATCTGAAGCAAAGTTTGAATATCATATTCTGTCATTGGTTTTCTGCCTACCCCCATTTAGAAAAAAAAAAAAAGGAGAGCTATTAGTAATGGGTTCTAAATCAATTTGGAGCAAATTTATGGCTGATCACCTGTATTAGTCTATATGAACTAATCCTCAAATATTACTAAAGTCCATCCACCATAGTCATCACAAATCAACTTGAAAATTGTGAAAGTGCAATTTTCTGTTAGAAACTAGAAGGTCGGGCATAGGACTTTTTCCTCTTTGTTGGTATGGATTTCCTTCAAACTCAGAGTTGAAGGAAGATTATATTCTTGTTTGATTGTAAGAGAACAAGCCACACATTAGAAAAGAGGAAAAGTGTTTTTACAAACAAAACATTAGGAAAAGAATAAGGATGCATTTTAAATTTCTAAATTGAAATAAAAATGAAATTAGAAATTGAAATGTTGTGGATTATTAAATCTCCTTTTGAATGGGGTAAGAAGACAATTTTATTTGAGGTTACAGAATAAAATTGATGTCCAAAGGGAAATAGTTGGGAATATTTGTTAATCCCTAAAGACTAGTAAAAAAATGCTTGTAATTAGGAGGCTGGTAAATTTTAGTAAACACAAGATTTTACCATAGAGGATTTTTACTTTCATGGCATGTAAATACTATTGAAATTAAGGCAAGCAAATAAATAACATAAATTTATAATGAGAATGTGCAATTCTATGTTTCTCGGTAAATTTGGAACAAATGGTAAAGTCTAGTAATTACCATTAAATTTCCAAGTCACCATTAAAATACCCTAATATTTGAATCATAATATTTGTAAACTTATGTATTTGCAAACTAATGTATTTGCAAACTAGAAATTCTTAGCCTGGTGTGCGAGTAATGAAGATTGGGATTTTCTCCCTTATGTGTAAAATTTTTAACTACACAATTTTTTTCCTAGTTATGAGACTCACACTTTTCTCAGATAGTTTGGCATTCTTGAAGAAATTTTATTAATGTAATATTTCCATTTATCAACGTTCAAATATTTGAGTTTATAAAACCTCGTAATTTCTCAATTTAGGAATATGTGAATACTTACATATTTATTTTTATTACACATTTTAATCCGTTGGAACATAGAGGAGAGAGATAAGGATTATAGTGCGATGGTCAATGGAGTCTAAATAATACAATATTAAAACATTAATTTATTCCCTCTTGTGATTGGATTTCAGAGTAAAAGGAATGACATGATCGTACAAAGTATGAAGCTATCAGAGCAATGGAATGACAGTTATGAAGTTAAATATAATACAATATAAACCCTTTTCTTCACATGATTGGTCATCAGAATAATGAAGGGAGCACACATATTTTAAGAATGAAGTCCATTTAGAGTCAACCACTCGGAGTGATGGGTGAAGTGCGTTTGAACAAATTCCGAAATCCTAGGAAGTATAAGAACCCACCCATATTAAATAATATGAAAATAATCCCCTTCATGATTGGTTATCGGACGAAGGAGAGGTACACACATGTCCCAAGAGCAAAGCCATTCAGAGTTGACTCTTCAGAGTATTTGGAAGGGAGCATGCAAATAAAATATGAACCCATTGAAGCAATGACGAGAGTTTTAAATAGGTCACATGCATAAATATTTTAATAATATTAAACCCCACCCATGTGTGATTGGTGGTCGGAGTAAACAGAGGGGAACACATATTTCAATAGCAAAGACCTTGGAAATGGATTGAATTTATATAATACATAATAAGTATCAAATTGAATATATTTAATCCCTTTTCTCCAAATTAATAAATACATATGCATATATTAATATATATGTATTTTAAAATACATGAAGGAATATGGTGTGAAATTATAAGCTAGTTTTTATTATTATTTTGTTAATCAAGGTTCTAAGACTAAATACTCTCCAGTCAAAATTAATTATATTAGAAAATATTATAAATTATGTTATAGTATCATTATTTAGCTTATAAGATAATCACTCCAAAATGGTAATTAAGTAAATTATTTGGCTAAGTGAAAATATGTTTACAAGGGTAAATAATTAGGGAATATCAATTGTCCCTAATGAGGTTTAAGTAATTAAATAACAAAGAGTAGTATTTTAAGAAACGTTAATTAAGTATTTTAATCGGTTATAGGAGATGGACAAATGTCATTTTCTAGGAGAGGGACAAATGTCATTTCCTGGTCGAGTGAGCTTAGACACCCTATGGTGACATGGCGAATTGTGATGGGTCCACATGTTGAGTGGATACTAAGCCACATGTCAAGTCAAGATTTAGGAGCATTGTGGTAGCAATGATTTAGGTGTTAAATGGAAATCAATCTCAACCGTTGATTACCACGAATCCCACCTGGAAAATCGAGAAAGAATTATGAGTTGAGGCTAGCTAAGAGCATCAATGTGATGACGCGTTTTAATAATTAATTGGTTTATGAGTTGAGCGGGGTCCAGTAGGATAGGTAAACCTTAGGTGCCGAATGGATCCTAATCGTATATTGAGAGATACTGCATGCATCGAGACCATCCATCGAGGGGAAATGAATACTTCCTTGATACCTTGGGTTTGGGGTAGTGATATTGTGCAAACTTCTCAAACTCCAAATGGATGGTATCGAGAGAGAATTTTCCTCAATACCATATTCATCAAAGGGAAGTGAAGAGTATGTCGGGAGAAGGTCCGAGTGACAATGGATGAAGGTCTGCATGGACCGAAGTTCCACTATTGCAGGCTAGGATAATGTCGCATGAGGACTAGGGTGTCTCCATGTCAGTTGGCATGGACAATGATATCTCACGTGGATACCACGTCGAAATGAGAGAGATGTTTCCTATGTAAACATGAGAACTTCAAAAGGTCATAACTCTCATTCTACAACTCAATTTTGGGTGAAATTATTGTCGTTGGAAATCTCTTGACGAGTAGAAGACGATGGAGTTGTGATAGAGAATATTTAAGATCCTTGGAAGAAGAAACAATTTAATACCCCATCTCCTAAAAGGTACTTAGGGGTTTGGGTGGGTGACACATCGATTGGCCTTAACTTGTCTAATTTGGTGTTGATGAGTGTGTAAAGGGAAAAAACAATAATGGATCTTTGGGAAAAGCTTTGGAAGTTTTATGAATCCAAGTCTCCATGAACTTGAAATTCTTCCATTGAGATTAGGGATGGTTATAGGATGATCAATTTCCTAAATGCTTTCAATACTCTTGGAAATCAACTAAAGACCATTGGAGATGAGGTAAAGAATGTTGAATAATGCACTTTCTTTCTCTATAGTCTACTGAATTCTTATGATAACCTTATTGTTGTCATGAGTGGAAGAAATAAGGTGGAGAATATAAAGCTAGATTAGGTTGTTTCCTAACTATTACAAGAATAAATAATAAATAGTACTTTTGAACTTATTGTAAAATTTGAAAGCATTATTGACAAGAGAAAGTGCAAAGGAGAAGAGGAATGTAGAATTTGGTGGGAGTAAATCCAAATCAAGAGGGATATATTCAATTAGATGAAGTAAATGACAAAAAATGATATGTTGGAAGTGAAAGAAAGAGGCCCACAAGAAAAGTGTGTATAAAACTATTATTTCTGAGAAATATGGTATTCCTACAAGAGTTTCTAACATGAAGGGAAGCATGTATCTTAAAACTACATGATTGGCAATTGATGTCAAAGAGAAGGCATGATTGGTGGATTATAGAGCTTCTTTCTGTATGAATCCACATAGGGAGTGGTTCAAGGGCATGTAAAAGGTTGACAAAATAAAGATATTCCTTAGTGACAATTTCAGTCATGAAATTGTTGGTAAATGCAATGTAATAATCAAGCACAAAGATTGAAGGGTTAAATGGATACCTAATGTGAGGCACATGCCTTGTTTTCCACAAAATATACTCTTAGTTAGCCAATTAGCCAATGTTGTATTTGAAACAATATTCATCAAAGAATGTTGTAGGTTGGTTCAAGGAGCCATTCTTTTGGCTAAGGGAGTAAGGATCAGAACTATGCATAAGTTTGATGTGACTACTCTTGTCATTAATAGTATTGGTTTAACATCCATGGATAATAGAAAAATAGCGGGTGCAACAAAGTTGTAGTTAATATTCAAGATGCCATGGCATCGAATAATGAGACATCTTGGAGAAAATACCCTATGGGAGATGTGCACCAAGGAGGTAGTCCATGGAATATAAGGTATATAAATTGATTATTTTAAGTTTTGTGAAGCATGTGTCCTTGAACATAGAAAAGAATTTAATTTTCTTCAAGTGATTGTAAAACTCAAGAGATTCTTGAGCTGGTTCATTTAAAAAAAAATTGGGGTACCTGTGGCTTCCATCAAGGACCTAAATATTTCATCTCATTCATTGATGACTTCTCTAGGAAGTCATGGGAGTACTATATGAAGCTTAAGATCAATGATCTTGATATATTCAAGATGTTTATGACTAAAGTTGAAAGGAACACTGGTAGGAAGAACTTGGAACCATTTGGAAGGTTTTGTCAAATGATACACTTTTAGATGATGGTGGTAACACTTAGATTTGTGTAAGGAAAAAAAGCAGGGATGAAATATTCCCTTTTCACATGGCTACCAGAACGGACTATCATATAACTTTGAAACAATTCATAGAAATTAAATGTCATTTGAAAGCGAGGATAGAAAATGGTGAACCTGCATTGATGTTATGTGAAAAGGCTAGTCATCAAGAATGTTTCATGGAGCTACTAGTTGCAGGGGATGATCTAAAGCTGGTAAATATGGAAGAATAGAATGAATTAATCATAGCATAATAAAGTGGTTTTGTTTCTTCTGTCCATCAAATTCTTTGGGATGCACTAAAGGAAAAACATAACATAAATTCAAGTGATCTCCAAGTCTTTTTTCCTCTTCATTTTTTGGCTAGATATGGTGACATAATAGTTCCTCATAAACTTATACAAAAACATGTATTCTCTATGATGGATGTCTTGACTATAGGATTTGGAGCCAAAATTTCATTAAAACTTTCACTTGGAAAAACCATTTTGAATTAGTATATGGAATGGAAGTAAAATTTCCTAGCAACTTCTAGATTCCTATATTTCATATTATGCAACATTTCACAATAGGTTAGGAGGACTTATGAGCAAGAATTGATCAACATGATAGGTTCACAAAATAATGTTAACTACCTTGATTGGATGGCAACAAATTGTCAATCTATGACCTCGCCAAAAATAAGTGAATGTGATATTTTGGGTTTGAGTAATGTATTCAAGAAATCAATAGCATTGGAAATGTTTGGCAATGGGATATTTAGTAGTAGTGAAGTGCATGGTGTAGAACCAAATATTCTTGAGATATTTAAATTTCCCACAAATTTGATGTCATTGTCAGGGTTGAATTACAAGAGAAAGACAAAGTTACCAACTATATTTCCACAAGCATCTTCATTATAGAAACTAGATTTGCAGTATACACTTTTGAGCACAACAAACTATTTCCCAATGTTACAGTCATGCACTAATATTTAATTTCTTGATCCTATGAATGTAATAAGACCTATAAACAATTTCCAACCCAAAGATATCAGATTCTGTTTCTAACAAAACCTTTGCAATCTTGGTGAATGATTATCCTAACAAGTTTGAAGTGAGTAAAGGTCTATCACACCCTTAGTTTATTACAAATAACATAACATAGGCACTAGCATGGAGACATCTTAACCCATGTTCTATTAAGTACCAAGATGGATTATCTAGTAGTTTCCAATTGCATATGCATTAGAGTCCTCATATACATTCACAAACATTGTTAGATCTTCAAATGTGCAATCTTCTCCCAATCTTCTTTGGGAAGCCCCATAAGCTAATTGAAAAATGTTGGATTCCAAATTAAGAAAATAGGCTATAATATTGGGAGATTGTCAATATCCTAGAACAATTTGAAGCATTTCTGTTCTAATGAATGGTGGTACCGACTACACAGAGGTGTTTTCTGAAGCCAATATGAGGGAGATGAGTAATGTTAGGTATGTTCTTAATTCTATCTGTGCTCTTTGTGTATGCACAAACCCAAAATATCACACAGGTTTGTTGTTCACCATTTATATGAGGGTTTTAAGGACAGGTAAATTTTCTGAATTACTTTCCCAGTTGATCAATTGACATCGATGGAAATCATTGGAAATTCACAAGCTAAATAATTTGATGGTTTTTTTTAATTGGTCATTATTGAAGTTTTTATTTTTTTCTAGTAAAACCATAAACTATATTGTTGGTGCAATAAGTTATGATTCTGGGCTGTTTTGTTCAAGTTTCATTCACATTCTAAGCATTTTTAAATACCAATAAACCTGGTGCATGCAATAGTTAGTTATACTTTGAATGAGATAACATGGGGTAACATTTTACATTGTTGGTTGTAATGATACTATTATACTTTCCCTTTCTATTTCATTTATAAACTAATGTGCTCACAACCTTTTGAAATCTGCTCATAAATCTTTTAGAGGACAGAATAAACCATGATCTCAATAATAAAAAATGTGCCAATAGTCAATGATTCAATAATGCTCACTGGAATCTACAACAGGAAAAATGCTTATATACTGTAGGATATATAAGCATGAAGCATCCTTATGCAAACATTTTAAAAGAAGAATGAAGCATCCTTATGCAAACATTTTAAAAGAAGCATGAAGCATACTTATGCAAACATTTTAAAAGAAGCATGAAGCGAAGGAATGTTATGGACTAGGTTAGCATCCTTATCTACCAAAATCGTGATGTTATTACTACCAAAGTCTCCTTGTGTCACTATAGAGTTCATATTTGGTAGAAGAATATACTTTTCCATTTCTTAGAAACCTAACTTGGAGATCATGGTTCAAATACCAAAAAAAAACCAACTATGATTTGGAGTTTTGTACATTCAAATGATGTACTATTTGATATTTGGGAAATAAGCCCCATTTTATAGAGTGTAATTATACTTGAGAATGAATTCAAAATGAATCCCTTGAACCTTTATTCGTAAGATAATATCCTCACAGGTATTACCAAATCGGATTAATCCTAATTGAAATGTAAACAAAGTAGGCAATCAATTGTTTAAAATTTTGGCACCACATTAAATGAGAAAAAACAAAACCCACATTTCCAAATTGGACTAAAATGTCCAAGAAATATAATGTATAGTATGGACCATATATGATTGGGACAACATGACTAGAAGCAATTTGGGGAAGGAGATGAAGGTGATAAAGAAGGAAAAAGGGCATTCTATATTTTTGATGGAAAAAAATGACCAATATAGCCCAATTCTATCACCAAAAAAACAACAAATTCAACAAGCCTCATGCAACAGAGATCCAAGAACATGACCTAGAATATAATTTTATTGAATTTAGAGAGGATCTTACCAATACTCTACCATGTGGTGCAAGAATCTCAAAGCATAAACTAGATTTTAAGTATGGACTATGAATGTGAAAAAATGACAACTTTATGGTCCATTTTTTAATGAAATGTTCATTTGAACTTAAGATAATTGCAAAGTTTTTAGAGATTTAGAGTTGAACCGACATTATAAAAAAGAGGTACAATTAGGTTGGTGGATAAGTGTGGTTGGGAATTGCATATTCTTGACCAACATTCTCAACTTTATGAAGGACCCATAGAGAAAATATCCACTTGACATGTTCCATAGATTCAAAGTTGATGTAGTTCATTTGTAGTGGAATCACATGAAACACTATAGTAGATAACACATAGGATGCCTCATGCAACAACTACTAATAAGAGGAAATGGTGTGGCAAGATGCAAAGATAATAAGAATAATTTGAGGGGAGATAATTCTCCCATCATGGAGCCCTAATAACTTGCTCATCTAGAGGACTTTTTCAATCTAGGGGTATAGTTTGCAAATTAGAACACTAGAAGGGATATTCAGAATAGGTGTTATGATTGACTATAATATCCATAATCTTGTGATATTATAATTTTCACTAGGGAAATATCAATAGGTTTTAGGGGGAATATTGTGTTGGATCATGTTGTCATTGATGCCAATGGTTTGATTATTTGGGAGATTGTTGGATCATATGTCATTGATGAAAATGGTTTGGTTTGATTGATGTCAAGTAATTGATTGTTATGATGCCCTTAATGAGAATGATAGATGTCCAAGTGGAAACCAATTGATAAAGATGAATCATTGATATGATGCCTTTGATGAGAATGATAGATGTCCAAGTGGAAACCAATTGATAAACATGGATCATTGATATGATGCATTGATGAAGATGGATCAATGAGTTGTCATTGATACATGATGCATAGTTGATATATATGATGCAATGGTGAATTGATGCAAAGATGAATCATTATTGTCTTATCATGGTTGATAAGGTGCACAAATGTATGAACTCCAAAGTGGTCCCCTTATGTTGAAAGCCCTCATGGGAAGACGCTTTACATATTGAGTTATCCTAGAAGAAAAGTTGGAGGACCCGTTCTTTCATGTGCATTAATGAGATGAAGATCAATGAAGTTGTTGGTGAAACTATCCTAGATGGATAGTGCTTGACATGCCATTTCCGGTGGTATGTGGAATGTCACATAACTCCTCACGGTTTGAGAGTTATGACTTTACGAAGTTGAAGTACCCCCATATGATGGCTTGAAGCCCCAAAAGATCAAAGAAGTCAAAGTGCTTGAAAAGAAGAAATCATTATTTAAATGATAAAGAAAAGTGACAAAATCAAGAAAGATTATTTAAATGATAAAATGAAGTGAAAAAATCAAGAAGGAATATTTAAATGATAAAGTATTGGAGAACTTTCTATTCATGGAAAGTGGTTAACCCTAAAATAAGGAAAATAGGTTAAGTGA
>ML781509.1:125837-151657 GCA_009831015.1 Picea engelmannii
TGGAGTACTCTGATCCTGTAGATAATGTTACTCAATGTATTCTATGAAACTCTTCTAATTTTCACTCCTTGAATCCTCCCCAAAAAGAGGTTATAGAAAGAATGGTAGACTTTATTCAATTCTGGTCTGTTCAGAAGACCCAAGTTGTACAACATGCCCCGCGCTCAATATTTAACATCTGATTCTGAAACTTGCGCACATGAAACTACAGTCTGTACTCTTTCCAATGGAGGTGGTCCCACTTCATTTTGAGTCTGTATAAAAAAGTTATGACTGTTTTACCCAGAACACCTGTTTATTGAGTAGTTTCAGGACTGGTCACAAACCCTATATTCCACAGAGCGTATCTCCATAATTATAGCGAATAAAGAGCTTAAATTTTTACCAGAGGTACCTTGATATGTCTTCTCAATAACATAGAAATTTCACCATCTGAATCGTTCTAGAAAAAAAGTTATAGCAAAAATGGTAGGATGACCTGAAAATAACATACCTTAGAACACATCACCAAAAGACTTCATCCTCCCTTGAAATCCGGCCTTCTTTTACTTCTTCTTCCCTCTGAAATTCGACTTGTATCAAATGAATGTATAATGATATTTATTTATACCATTTATGTCACTTCCTTTTAACATTAGGGCCGGCCTGACACTTTCTTATTTTGTAATTATTTTCAGGGCCTACATGTACTTCCTTTCTCAATTCACTTTGTCATCTTCAAAAATTCATTTCTCCTCAACCATGAGGATCCATGTGATGTGCTACATACCACCAGAAACAACATGATGTATACTATCCATTCATGGGTGTTGTATATGCATGCACATTTTCCTTCATGTCCAAATACCTTTATCACTCTTGTGGTCAGAAACCCATGACTAGGGTTGACATCAATGACAACAATCAATCTTCCAACATTATACCTAGTCGAAAATGCGTTATGGATCATGGAGGTGACCTCCCTTCAAAAATGAATTTGTCAAAGACAATAAAAGGTTATATGACTGAATAATAACTAAACATCTATGAGCTTGAATTTGTCAAATAGAATAAAATGGTATATGGATGAATAATAATTAAACATGTACGAAACTCTAGAAATACGAAAGGGGAGTACCTCATGAATGAGCTCCTATTGGTTTCAAGAATAATTTATTCTCTACTAAACAGGGCCAACCATGTGAAGGTGGAAGCTCGTTTGGCCCCTGCCCCCCTCACATCACTCTTAATTCCCCAAACCTAATAATGCATAAAAAGTAGCAAAACAATAATTAAAGGTAAATGAAATAAAGAAGGTACATACATACGTAACATATAAGGTTCATGCATAAGTAGAAAAACAAAAAAATGTACGGTCAATAATTTGTATTAATAATTTTTTTCCTCAAAATATGTACAGTCACTTATTTTTTTGTTTTTTTATTTTTGATATAATTCACAAGTAAATCATCATCACATTTGTGTTGATACCCTTTAGCTATTGAGCCCTCTTCCAGTGCTGGATGGCGATGCACCATCTCAATCATTGTACTAATTTTAGTAGCATGATGTACTGGACGATGATGCACTACAGGGGCATCCACTACAATAAAAAAAAAGTGTTAAAAGGACATGGTTAATTATTATTCATAATATCGTTTCATTAGTACAAATATCATTACTATGTTTTTTACCTAGAGGAGTAGTCGACCCCATTTTTTGGATTGTTGTCTGTTCCTCTCCTCTCCGAGCACCCTCATCTACATGCTCTATCATTGAAACAAGAAAATTTATAAGTAGACCATCTGCAAGAAAATATTAATAATAGTCATATTGTATATTTTATTTTAAAGACACACATACCATGATTAATCTACACACCACTAGAATCGTGGGGTTGTTTTCCACCATTGTTGAATGAACTTCCATATCTTTCTTGCTTAAAAAAAATAGACACATTGATTGATGGGTTAAATAAATCATCAATATATTTGACAAGTAATCAAGAACTACAATATTGTCATTTTATTTACCATCTTATTTGAAGGGTTAGATTGTGTCTACCTCATCCTTTGTCAATTTTCCACCACTTCTTGAAAGTTGAACTTGAAGCCAAGTTGTTGGATAGTTTGTGTCATTGATGTCAACACTATAGGGGGAATTTGTTTGTTTGATTATTTGAAAATGTCATTAATGAAAAGTAATTGTTTTTGTCAGGATGAAAACAATGGTATGATGACATCATGTGATTATGGATGAGAATGTGATGAAATCTACTGACATGGAAGTGTTATTAATTGAGGCTCTATTTATCAAAATGAATTCAGAGGTATGCAAATCATAAAATTCTTGGAAATAAGGAAAGAACCATTTGAGTAAGTGATATGGTCGAAGGCTATTGATAGATTAGAAATTACTGAGATAACTAACAATGTTAAGTCCATCCTAAAGGTCTCTTATCATATACCATGGCGATGCCTATGTGAGCTCTCAAGAGAAGTTGGATGTGACAAGAGAAGAAGATCCACGGTGGTGATAAAGCCACGTGGAAGGATCATCATGTGGTGATGTGGCAGAACTAGGATCGTTAATCTTTATAAATCGATGGAAGGAGTAAACAATAGAGATGATAATTGTAGTGAACCTCTAATTTGGCAGAATCACTATCTATATCAGAATTGCTAACCAGATCAACGAGGAGGAAAATCAATTGTTGATCACATAATAGATCAATGATGATCCACTAAAAAAAATATCATGTGGCCCACAAAAAGAACCTTGGAAATCACATTAAATAATATCAGATGATGTATATCATGTTATCCATAGGGAGAGGAGATCAACAACTCTCGTCAAATTATGGGCGACCAACTAGTGCAAGAGTTAATAGAAAGGCACTACCCACAATTTCAACATGTGTTCTAAAGGAAAGAGACATGTCAGATTATTTTTTGTTGCACCACCCTACCTTGATATATTAACCAAGGGTCTAGCCCTCTACAATAAATCCCATGGTCCCACATGTTTGGTTTTATTCCTATCAGGTTAGCTCAAATGAAAAAGGAGAATAAGCATTGGGGGATTACACTTCGTGCCAACAATTTAAATGGCATTTCAGATGTTCTGGTTAGCTCAAAGGATGATTTAGGTCCACACTTAATGTAGAATATGTCTGTGTAAATCATATATATCCATCACGATGATGAGAAAAGCATGGGAATAAAGGATGAATGTGTGGGTGTGAAAAGTGTGCAGGAGTAAAAGTGTGAAGAGAAGAGGCTTTATGGTCTGTGAGAAGTCATTGATAAATAGTGAAGATGATTTGAATATTGAGAACACATAGGATGAAGCATGGTTGAGAATTTTATTAAAACATATTAAGACATTCATGTGATTCAGGGGTGACATGGTGGAGAAAGGAAAGATTTAGTTGGAGCTCAATTTGTAGGTTGGTGCATGTTTGTAGGTTGATGCCTATAGAGGATTGGTGTCCTCATCCATTTGCATGTTGGTAGATGTTTATAGGTTGGTGCCTATAGAGGATTGGTTTCCTCATTGACATTTATTCATACATGAATTGATATTCATTTGTAAATATTTTTTAAGTTCTTCACAATATGAGTTTCTACCTCTATATTTGTAAATTTGTTTAATATTGTCTATGCTTATAATGAGTACATTTATAGTATAACTGACTGAAAGTATAAATCCTAACTATGTTTTAAAATCAAATCAGAATAAAAAGTAACAAAATTATGCAGTTCTAATTCACCCCCCTCTCAATACTATTAAACATTTCAACAATTGGGATCAAAGTTGGTTCGTTCAACAACAATATAATCTCCGGAAGGTAGATCCTAGCAGATCACATGGATACATAAGAGAGACTCTCCTTAAGAAAATATCCTTACTTTGATGAAACAGATTATTCCTTCTAGAGCATCAAAATAAGACTATATATGTAGTCACTAGGATATGATGTCTCAGAATCAGTCAAGAATGGTTATGAAACTCCAGAAAATTCACTTTTTGACATAGGTGCAAAGAAGATCAATGACAATAAATCAAAATCCAAGAATGCAATTTTGGAAGGATGATCAAAATCATAATTCACAAAATTTATGCACTACAAATATGCAAAGGATATCCTAAAGAACACTTATTAAGGAGATGATAAAGTCAAGCACGCAAAACTACAAACTCATAGGAGTCAATTTGAAAGCTTGAAGATGGATGAAGAATAAAACATTGCAACATATATTCTTCATGTGGATGGAATTGTAAACATCATTAGAGGCTTAGGTGAAACAGTTGATGAAAAATTTATTGTGCAAAAAGTAATCAGGTCACTTCCTATGAGAGTCAATCCTAAGATATCATCTCTTGAAGATAGAAAATATTTGAACAAATTAACAATGGATGAATTGCATGGAATTCTTATAGCTTATGAGATGTGAATAGGAAAATAATAATTTACCTAAAAAGGAAGAAACATTCAAAGCCTCAAAGAAGACTAAGAGAAGAAAAGACAAATCAAGTGACAAATGAAACTATGATTATGATACAGAAGAAGCCAACTTTGTAAGAAGGTTCTAGAGAGGAACTCGAAAATATAAAGGTATGATTCCTTTCAAATGTTTTAATTGTGGTGGAGTAGGACACTTTGCTTCCAAATGTCCTCATAATAAGAACATGGATAACAAATATCAAGATAAATTTAAACCTAATGAAAGAAGGAAGGGTAAAATTCAAAGGAACAAATACTTCCACAAGAAAAATAAGAACCTTTATTCCAAATAGGACTACTACTCATCTTCTGAAAGTGATGAAGAAGTTGAATATGATGTTCTCTTCATGGTCCAATAAACAGAGTCTGGTGAATATGAAGTCAATAACAACATCTCGAACATTGGAGAAACTGATGATGTGGATTTTGATCATAAAGGAGAATTACTTTGTGCCCTAGATGAAATAGAAAAGATCAGAAGAAATAATAGACAATTGAAATAAAAATTGTCACATAATTCTGATATGGCTTCTCAACTAGAAAAACAAAAGAAAGTTGAAGAGGAAATAATGATTCAACTGTATAACAAAGGAGAAGATTGTGAGAAACTAGAAAAAGAAAATGTTCCCCCCATGAAGGAAATTGATGTACTTATGGTTGAGCTGAACAATAGTAAAAAATTTGAACAAAGTTCCATGATGTTAGAAAATATGATCAATAATAAAAGATCACCATTCGATAGAACTGGATTTGGTTACAATCCCAACCCCACATTATAAAGAACCAAGGAAGAAATAAAGAGCTATGCTATGGAAATGAACAATCCCACTGAATGAAATGAGAACACCAATGAAGCAAACCATGCCCAATAGAATCTAGTTGTCCTTCACATTAAGAATAAATCCAGAAAGGTGATGACACCAAGAAGACCTACTATGAACATGTATGAATATATCTTTCTTGGTATTTGTTCTTCATAAAACAATTTTGGAAGTAAGGTAATTGATTGCAGATCATATCCAAGAAATGACCAAAGATGAAATGGAAGCATGTACAATGCTCCAAGAAATAATTATGTGAATAACAAAGTCAAAAATCATGTTGACAACAAAAATAAGAATTCATTTTCTCCAATTTTTAACTACAATATTAAATGTTATAAATTCCATAATTTTTTCCACAAAGCTCATGATTGAAAAAGTTGGATATAGGCCCCTATTGAAAAACAAACTCTTGTCAGCATTACCATCAAAGTCTGGAGGAAGAATCAAGAGAGGAGTTCTTAGGAAGAATGTGATTTAGCAATGCATGCTCAAAACCAGGCCACACATGACTTGGAATTGGAATCCATAGTTTGTGCTTTAAAGTTGTGAAGGCATTATCTCATGGGCATACAATTTGAGTCAAGGACAGATAATAGTTGTTTGAAATATTTTTTGTTAGGATATTTAGACACTTAGGAGTTATTTAAGATCAACTTGGTATAATGTGTTGTTAGTTTAAATTGTGTTCTTAATGTATTTCTTTAGTATGCATTAATATGCATTTGTAATCTAATGACCATGATAAATTCCTAACATGGAGTGGTCTAATGACTCATATTCTCCTCGATATTAATGACTAAATTGATATGTGGCTTGACACCCAATTGGTTCATGATCTCTATTTAAAGAGCATGGAGGGTCATTCACTGATGATTGATTGTGAGATACTCTCTTGTAATATTTTTCTTTTTCATTAATAAATTGCCTCAAGTAGCCATGTTGGTTGGCCATGGATGTCTCCCCATAGAGGTTTTACCATGTAAAAACATTAGTTTATTGATCTTTGATATGGTTGTGTGAAATTTTATTGAAGGTGTTTGTCCTTTTTTGGAATACCTATGTTTTCAGATATCGTATCATCGTGCATTTAAAGACCCACTCATGTTGTAGATCGAGATCGTGAAGTTTTGTTTCTGCATGTAACACCCCAATTTTAATCCCTATGAACTAGAATGAATGATGTAAATGTGACATTTGGCTGGTGATCTGGTAAAGTTGAAAAGGAGTCAGAGTTCCTAGGAAATTTAATACTTCTATATACATTAATAAAATACATTGTTGTCTACATGACAAATAGGCAAAAAAGAGATAGAGGGCTATGATTCCATAAGAGAGGGAGCTTAAGGGGCTATGTCTTTGCATATTTTATTTGGCCATTAGGCTTAATTGATAAAATTGGTTACATGATCTTCTTGGGGGGGAGGCCATGTGGTTCTTTATTTCATGTAATTATATAAACATCTCTTGTGGGTTGTTTTCGGGGTTCTTCTCCCTTCACACTTACACTCTTATCACTCTTTCATTTTTGGTTCCCCATTCTCTAAAATTCATGTGCTCTTGGTATAAGCATGGAAACAAGTGGTTGGAAGAGGAGGGCCATTGCTATATTCCTATAATAAATTATTTTATTACTCCATGAGGGATTGGATGCATGTGTGCATGAGATTGATGGTAGTTCTCAAGAACTATCATAAATGAGAATCCTTGGAGTTTCTAGCATGGATTTTCTAACTAATGAAACTGGAGCCCTAGAGAGAAAGGGAATATATCAAGGGACTGCAAGGCAGGGAAAGGGATTCATTTCTTTGGGTTGTGAAGGATGAAGGGGAAAGAGAGTTAGAAAATAGGATTGTTGTGTGGATGGGAAAACCTAAGAGCTAATTAGGCAACTACTGTATGTTTTATATTTGTCCTAGGACCCATCCTTGTGGATTCATATCCCTGGCTCAGGGGTGGCATTGTTGTTGAGAATTGGAACATCAATTTCTATGGTTGGGAGGAATGTCCTTGGTATGAAACCGGTTGGTGATGATTTAATTAAAGACAAGTGCTCTCTATGTTTTCTGTATAATGTATATTCCACAGTGTATTTATTTATTTTTGATATATGTATTTGTAATGTACGTTCCTGCTGGTTAGTTGTTGTGCATGTTATATTATTCATTTCTTTTATTTTGTAGCATGAATCTTGTTAATTGCATGTGTTGAATCCATGTTTCTTTATTTTAAAGAATGGAACAAAAATTCGTAATCAGACAATGAGGGAGAATTTGTAAGTACTTGGGAAATGGGTACATGTCATATCAGTACCCGGGAAAATCATTTTGGTATTTTTTGTACCGGGTATGTTACAAGTTAGTTTTAGAGAATTCTTGGAGAGTGTTTTGAGGTAGTGTGGCCCAGCCTGATGGCTGGGTATGTTACACTGCATCTCTAGTTTCTAATATTTTTGTAAATTTTTGGGAAAAGATGACTATTCCATTACATCTAGAGTGCTTCTTTAAGCTAGATTTTTTTTTTCGTTTCACTCGAAAAGGTTTTCATTTTCCCAATATATGATTATTTTAGCCATATCTAGAGGTATAAAGCTTGAATAGGCCCTTTTGATTTTATTTTACAGAGATAATATTTCAATTTTCTATTTTTTTTTCTGGGCTACTACTCTTTTCATTCTACTTATTCTCTTTTCCTTGTTCTCTATGGAATCTTGGAAAATTCGAAAGAAAGAGGAAAGTGTTTTCTAGTTTGTGCATTCTCTTTGTTATGCACTCTTTGGGATCTCGGTAAAATGGAAACAAAGAGAAACCTTCCATTTTATGAGTAACCTAACTGAGATATAACCCCTCTTTTTTGTCGAGAAGGATTTTTTTGTGTGTGTGAACACATGATTTTTTTTTTCTAGCACACACTTCAAGTCCACCTTCCACAACAACAACAACCCCCATCCCCCTTCTTGATATTGTAATGTGTTTTTCACTAGCTCACTTGGTTGAAAGTTGCTTTACTTAGTAAGAGGTCTTGAGTTCAAGTCTCTTTTTTGTTACTTTTTGAAAAATTTCATGCATTCATTGTAAAATCCATTTTTCTTAAATTATAAAAGTGAATCACTATAAAGTAGATTTAATATTTTATTTTTAGTTACTTTTTGCATCCAATTTTAAATTACAAAGTAACTTCATTGTAAAAGTTATTCTCACTTATTCTATAAATGTGGGTCATTTCATAAGTAACTTATTTTTTAAAAGTGATCTTATATGCACAATTAGTTAAGGAGGAGCATCACCACATGGACCAACTTCTACTTGCCACGTGTCTCTTTGGTTACCATTTATTCCTTTTTTCAAAAGGGAGTAATGTTCACATCCGAAGTCCATTTTCAATATGTTTTTTTAAACAACCTATTTTTTCGAGAGCTTTCCATCTAGATCATCAATTTCATATTTTAATAAGATATTCTCTACCTAATTAATATGACTTATCCCATTGGTATTTTGATTACCAGTACCAACTAATTCTCATGGAAATCCCATATGGAGGATGTACTAAGAAGTAAAGGATTGTACCAGATCACCTTGGGAAAAGAACAAGAACCCACTAATGATGAAAAAAAAGTCTAATGTGATAATAAGAATGACAAATCATGTGGAATAATTGAAATGTCCATCTCTCCCAATTTAAGGTTTCACCTTCAAGGAATTAATTCCCTCGATGAAGCTTGGGAGAAGCTTCAAGTTGGGTTTGGTAAACAAAATATCATTCTATCCCACAGATTAGAAAATCAGTTAATGAATTTAAGTCCCAATGACTTTCCTTGCATTGGATATTACTTATCCAAGTTCAAAACACTTATACTTTTATGTATAGAATGAAAAATAGATCTGAATAAAGACTGATTCATATATGCTATTATTGCTAATATTGGTAGTGCATATATTGTATTTTTATCTACATTGTATTCCACCATATAAGCTCTAGGGAGTGATTATAAAGAACCCTCTCTTGAATATTTTTTATTATGATCTGATTCAAGAGCAAGGTAATCTTTTTCAACTTGGATTGATCAACACTGTAGGTACATATAACAAAGCCTTAGTGGCCTAGAATAACAATAAATCCATGAATCCCAAGAAAAACAAGGGATCCTCAACAAAATTCTACTCCTAATGGTGACAAAGGATAAAAATACAAAAGTAAGAAGAGTGAAATACATTGCAACTTTTTTGGGAAAGATGGTCATGTGGAGTCTAAATGTTTGAAAAATACAGAAGCCTTAGAAGCAACAATGAAGAAGCACAACATCAATATCAATTCTTCTTCTTCTTCTTATTCTCATGGACATGCACTTTCTGCTTCTAGTTTCTCCCTCAATGCAACTTTTAATTCTTCTTTTGATGAGTGACTCAGTGATTCTAGAGCATCTTATCATATGGCTAATGATAAATCCATAATTGTTTCTCTTAATGAATGTAACACCAAACAAAAATTTGTTGGTGACGATAGATCTCTTAGTGTTGTAGGGTATGGAATAGTTTAGTTATATGATAATCATTTCAATGATGTATTATGTATTCCAAGTCTTTCCTACATCCTTCTATTAGTTTATGATATGACTAATTCAGGTGAAGGTAAAACTGTAGAGTTTTCACCACAACAAGTTGTAATTTGGGATCTAAAATATCCTAAGCATGTCCTAGCAACTGCAATTTTTGATGATAATAATAGGTTGCACAAGTTTGACAACTTTGGGCTATTATATTTTCCATTAGTTTTTGTTGCTCATATGATGATTTGAACAAACTTTGGCATTAAAATTTTGGTAATCTAAACTATTTCTCGTTTCAAAAACTATGTAATCAACATATGGTGATTGGTCTTCGTCTCATTTCTTGTAGAGATGGTGTCTATGCCGACTGTGTTCTCAGAAAACATCTTTCAGACATATTTGAAAAACGTGCTTCTTGGCATGCCTCGACCCCTTTGTATCTTGTTCACAATGATTTATGTGGTCCACTTTCTTCTCCTTGTTTCTCTGGGTGCAAGTATTTCTTAACTTTCATTGATGACTTATCTAGCTAGATGCACTCGGGTTTACTTCGTAAAACTTAAGAGATAAGTTTTTAATTTTTTTTATCCTAGTACAAGGCCCTTGTAGAAAAATGATTTGGATGTCAACTTCAAAGTTTAAGAACATATAATGGAGGAAAATATGTGAAAAATAAATTTACAAGTTACCACACTACACAAGGAATTTAAATGCAACATTTTGTTCCATATGCACCATAAAAAAATGATGTTGTTGAGAGAAATAAATGCACATTAAAAGAAATGGCTAATTGTATGATCCAATGTAAGGGAATAAGTTTTGTTTATTGGGTGGAAGCCATTAAATGTGAAAATTACATAGTAAATTTCACTCCCACAAAGGATGTAAAAAATATAATACCAAAAGAATCATGGAATAAAATTAAGCCAGATATAAGCCACTTCCATGTATTTGGTACAACAACATGGGATCACATTCCCGATGATAAAATGAAAACTTTATAGCCTAAAAGTTAGAAGTGTATTTTTGTTGGATATTCTAAAGATGTCAAAGGTTGTAGACTTCTTGAAACTCATTCCAATGAAATTATTGTTAGAAGAGATATTAAATTTTATGAAAATATCTTGGCCTGTGAGCCTAATTCAATTTTTGTCCCATCTTCGACCTATGAGTCATATTCAACATTTGTGCCATCTTTGGCCTACAAAAAATATTTGATGTTTGTTCCATATTTTGTTCATATTATGGTTTCTTCTTCTTCAAATGATGACAGTGAGGATGAAAATACACCTTATCCTACTCACCTTCCTCTAGATGAGTCCATTGAACATGAACTTGCACCAACACAACCGCTTTCCAAATGGGTCCATTCAAGTCGAGAAGTAGATGGTGATATTGCTGGTGATCCTTTATATGAGTGTCAGACATGTTCATAATTCCATCGAGCCTCTTCTCTTTTGGATAAAGTTTCATATAATCATGATCCAAACACATTTGTAGAAACTTCAGGTCATCTAGATTGGTACAAAACAATAAATAAAGAGTATCACTCTTTAATGGTGAACAATACTTGGGATCTTGTACCTCTTCCTAAAGGAAGAAAAATTTTCATATGTAAACATGTGTACAAAACTGAGTATGCATCCAATGGAAGTGTTGAAATACATAAGGCTTGGTTAGTTTCCAAAGGGTTCTCTCAAGTTGAAGGAATTTACTATAATGAAACCCTTACCGTCGTAGAAAAAATGAATTCCATCCAACTTGTTCTAGTCCCTGCAGCGTCACATACATAGGAGGTACATCATATGAATGTTAAATATTCCTTCTTGCAAGGGGATTTGCAAGGAGAAATATACATAGAAAAGCCTCTTGGATATGTCCATAATGAATCAAGCCTTTTTTTTCACCTTAAGAAATCTCTTTATGATCTTAAGAAAACTCTTTGAGATTGGTATGCCAAAATGGACAAAGTTCTTCTTGGCACCGATTTTTCTAGATGTCATTTTGACCCTAATGTCTATAACAAGAAAGTAGGAAACCATCTCATAATCCTTTTTATTTGTGTTGATGAGATTATCCTCATTGGTGGTGACCCTAAACTTTTAACTTATGTGAAATCTAGCCTTAAAATGAATTTTGAAATTACAGACTTAGGCCATTTGCATTATTTTCTTGGCCTTCAACTTTTGAAAACCAAGGAAGGAATTTTTATTTCCCAATCTAAGTATGATTATGACCTTATTCACTACTTTCACATGGATAATTATAAACCATCTCCTTCTCCCTTCTAGTCTAGAGTCAAACTTGACACCACCTGTACTTCTCCCAAAGTTGATGCCACTTTGTATCATTAGTTAGTTGGTAGCCTCTTATATTTGTGTAGTGTATATAGAGAGGTAATGGTGGGGATGAAGGGCCCATAGTGATAATAGTGGAGTCCATTCAATGTAATACGAACTAGGTCCACTATATTATTAAATACGTCCCACTATGGTAGTTAGATATATTAGTGTGAGAATAATAAATTTAAGTGAACCTATTAGAAGGTTTCTCTTCTAGAAGGTTTCTCTTCTAGAAGGTTCCTCCTCTAGAATGTTCTTCGGTGGTTGGTAGAACTATATAAAGGGGTTCAACCAATGTAATGGGAAGTTAATAAGTATTGTATTTGGAGTGGTAGATCATTAGGAGGTTTCCCCCTTGAAGAGGCAAGTAAACATAAGTGGATCCCTTCCATAATAAGATATATTGTATGCTGTCTCCCTACCCTAAGGGTTTTCATAATAATAAGTGTGGGTTTCTTCTATATTTTTATTGGATATATTGTGGTGTTTTTGTATTCAAATATTTGGTACTAAAAAAGTGGTATCAAAACACTTTCTTTAACCACAAAAGGGGGCAATTTGTTTTCTCTATTTTGCATATTTTTCAAAAAGACAAAAGATGGACATGCCACTTTGGACAAATCCTATATTTTTCTATGTGGAATTTGTAGAAAGTATTTGTATATCTGCGTTCCTCTCATAAACAAAACCAATTTCAATAAAAAAATTATTCGAAACAAAGTTTGGGAAGTGAAGTTATCATTGTAACATCTCTGACCATCCATGCCAGGCCACGCTATGCCAAAGAACTCTTTCATTCTCTCTATGGAACATACTGTAACATACCTAGTATCCCACTGAGCTATGCCACATAATTTTTTCAAAATGCATGCAATTAAAAATATATACACACAGAAATCTTGCAGAAACATATATATAAATCATAAACAACCAAATACATCTATAAATGCACAGATTCACACTGAAATAATAGTAAACATATACATGCATCATATACAGGAAATACCCATAAAAATAAACACAGTTATAACCTCACATATGATAACCCATAAAAATAAACACGTAAATAACAATGCAACATGTAAATTTATCACACAATTGGAACTTATCTTGGTAATAATGTAACCAACTGTGTGCATACCTTCCATGAACCTCCCAGCCTTAGACCACACTATTCATCACTCTCAACAGTGAGTCACCCCCAAGTTGGGACTAAACTCCACCCAAGTAAATGGATTCCTAACTAGGCTAAAGGCTCATAGACAATAGGAAAGACTCTGTCATAGCTGCTCACTCAAATAAGAGTATATAGTCCCTCATCCCTGACATGCCTGTCCCACCCCAGGAAGTCTGCCCCTTCTCTACTCAACATTCCTTCGGCTACCCCACTTCCTTTCTGAGTTTCAACAAGAGGCTAAATAGGAAGTCTCAGAGCATTGCAGTTGTAGTTCAACACCTTCAAGAAATCAATTCCCCAAAATTCTCTCACCCAGGGAGAAATTGCTCATGGGCCTGACAACCCGCCTCTTCAATATCCCACAAGCTTGACAACGCGCTTCTTCAGTCCATATCCCAAGATAACCAGCTACACAAACAAAAAAGGCTATGGATACAGGTTTAGGTGCAATCATGAAGATACAAAGGATAGCTCAATGGGTGTGTACATGCTCATGGATGATTGACTAGATTACTGAATGATGGAAGGAATGATGGAAAATATGGGAAAATGAACCAAGTCCCAACACTATGTATGCATGTCCCCAACTTGACACTTTTCATGATGGGAGCTACTTTGGCACCACTTGTCCCCAACTTTAGAACTTACGATAAAATAATTATCCATACTTTATGATTTAAGAAATATTAATATAATATTTCGTTTTGGCTTAAGCTCCCTAGCTTAGCCCTTTTCCTTAACTTTTAGGCCCCTCCCTTTCCCTAACCAGTGGAGTTTAGTCCCCCATCTATTTTATCGTGGTCAGTCTGCACGTAATGAATTATTTTATCTTAATTATGAGACACATACAAAAATAGGCACACTGGCCTTTAACATCTAGGTTCTTCGACCCAATAAAACATAATAATCCTAGCTTATAATAAATGGCTCACCAGCCTATAAAACATAACATATAAACAAAAGGCTACCTGGATTCAAAATTACACGCACTTATGTTGTTGCGTGCGGTATCCTGGAATGTGCAAACTTCCTCATTTTACTGTGTAGTACATGCACACACTATGCCATGAAATGTGCATACAAAAAATGATATTAAATAGCTCACCATCTTAAGTTCATTTTCATTTACATTAGAATTGGGTTTGGCCTAGAGATATTACAATCCCCTCCCCTTATTTATGAACTTTGCTTAGTTCATCATGTACCCATATACAACAAAATTTCAAAAATCCTCAAAACGATGTGGGTAATCTTCCCGCATCGCATCCTCATGCTCCCAAGTAGTGTCCTTAGGACCGTACCGGGTCCATTGGACCTTTACAAGACCTATGGCTCGATTCCGGAGCTGTTTGATTTTCCGGTCCAGAATGTGTATCAGATGCACTTGAAAAATGCCTTCTTGCTCCACTTGAATCACATTCAAATCAATAACACAATTAGCATCGGGTATATATTTATTGGTAATGATACATGGAATACATTATGAAAATACATAGATGCAGGAAATGCAATCATATAAGCTACTGGACCAATCCTCTCTAGGATTTCAAATGACCCACAATATTGAGTTGCCAACTTTAAACAATTTCCCAACTTCAGGGAACTTCTGTTGGTCTTCACTTTCAAAAATACATGATCACCCACTTTAAATTCCCTATGATTTCCACCCTTATCAACATAGCTTTTCTACCTTCCTTGGGCAACCTTTAAATTTTATTTTATTTTTATCATTTTCTCCTCCATTTCCCTGAGAAAATCTGGTCCAACCACTTATTTATCTGTTGGGTTATCCCAACTTACTAGTGTGTTTCACTTTCTTCCATAAAGTGCCTCAAATGGGCTCATCTTTAGAGATGTTTGGTACCCTTTGTTATAAGAACACTCTACCAAGTGTAGGTAGTCTTCCCATTTTGATGGTTTATCCATCACATACATCCTTAACATATCCTCAATCACTTGATTCACTCTCTTTGTTTGACCATCTGATTTTGGATGATAAGTTGTACTAAAACTCAAGTTTGTTCCAAAACCATTAAATAATCCCTTCCAAAATTTTGAGGTAAATTTTGGATATCTGTCAGACACAATTGTCTTGGGTATGCCATGTAATCTGTCAATTTCCTTCATATAGACATCAACAATGTTGGTTGCCTTGTGAGTGAGCTTAACTAGAATAAAATGGATAGATTTAATAAGCTTATCCACCACTACCATGATAGAATCATGTTTCTTGTTTGTTCTGGGTAGTTTGGTGATAAAATCCATTGTTACAACTTCCCACTTCGACTCAGGAGGGTAATGGATATAGCATACCAACTGGGTGTCTATGCTCAACCTTTACCTTTTGACATTCCAAACATCTGACAATAAAATCAACAACCTCTTTCTTCATTCCTAGCCAATAATATTGGCTCTTGACAACTGCAATAGTTTTCTGATATCTTGGGTGCCCAACATAAGGCACATTATGCATTTATCTCAATATCAGATTTTTCAATTCATTAGAATTTGGTACATAAATTTTGCCCTTGTACATGATAATTTCATCATTATCTAGCTTATATTCCTCAATTTTCTGCTGCAAAATACCTTGCTGTAATTTTGCCACTAATTCCTTGTAATCCAAATCTAATTTGGAAACCTCTAAAATCTTGTCTTTAAAATTTGATTGGTACATGCTAATGGATGTAGAATGCATTTCATGCACTCTTCTGCTGAGTGCATCAACTACTTTGTTCTCTTTCCCCTTGATATGCTTTATATCAAAGTCATACTCACTAAAAAATTATAACCATCTGCTTTGCCTAGCATTTAGAGTTGGTTGATCAAATAAATATTTCAAGCCATTCTGGTCTGTTCTCATCTCAAACATTTTTCCCATGAGGTAGTGTCTCCATTTCCTCAAGGAATGCACTATGGCTACCAACTCCAAATCATGATTGGCATAGTGTATTTCATGCTCTTTCAACTTCCTTGATTCATAACATATAACAAACCCATTTTGACTGAGGACTCCACCAAGTCCCTCTTTACATGTATCTGTGCATACAATGAAGTCTTCATTTGGGACTGCAATCCTTAGTATTGGAGAACTTGTTAATAATTGTTTCAAGTGTTGGAAACTCCTTTCACAATCCATTGTCCATTGAAACTTCACGCCCTTATTTTGTAAGGAAGTGATTGGGTGTGCAATCTTTGAGAATCCTTCAATAAATCTCATGTAGTAGCCTACAAGGCCCATGAATGATATGACCTCTATCACATTCTTTGGCGCTGACCATTCTCTAATGGCTTCTATCTTCTCAGAAGCCACTTCTATCCCATCCTTTTAAATGATATGCCCCAAATAATGGATTTGCTTCCGATAAAATGAACACTTGCTCAACTTGGCATACAACTGATTCTCCCTTAATACTTGCAACACCATTCTCAAATGATGATCATGATCTTATTATTAATTAGAGTATATAATAATTTCATCAAAAAATACAATGACAAACTTGTCTAAATATTCTCGGAAAACACCATTCATTAAGCACATGAAAATAGCTGGTGCATTTGATAGCCCAAATGGCACCACTGTGAACTCATAATGACCATACCTTGTCCTGAAGGTGGTCTTGCTGATATCTTCCTCTTTAATCCTTACATGATGGTATATTGATCTAAGATCTATCTTTGAAAATATCTTGGCATCTTTCAATTGATAAAAGAGATCATCAATCCTTGGAAGAGGATACTTGTTATTTACAGTCACTTTATTCAACTGTCTGAAATCAATGCACAATATTAATGTCCCATATTTCTTCTTCATGAACAAGACTTGGGCACCCCAAGGTGACACACTTGGGCATATATACCCCTTCTTCATAAGCTCTTTAAGTTGCATTGGCAACTCCTTCAATGTCTTGGGATCATCATACTGTATTTTGTCACTGATAAATGGTGGCAATCCACTAAAATACCTCTGAAACTTAACTGTCTCATCCTTGAGGAAAGAGACATACTTTAGTAGTTCTAAAAACCTTATTTCATATTCATCAATGGTCATACTCCCAAGCTTGAGTTCAAAGAACTCTTTCATTTTTTTGTCATAGTATCTTTTAGTCAAGTATTTCTTCTTGAAATATTTTTTGAATTCCCTCCAAGTAACACTTTTCTCTTTAATGTGTTGCACCTGCACAAGCTGATCTCACCACATGGATGCATTTCCTTTGAGTTGATAGATGGAAATTCTACCTTCTGCATGAGAATACAAATTATGCAATTGAAAATACTTTCTCATGCCCAACAACCATGTCTTTGCATCTTCATCCTTCTTGTGCTCAACATCAAATGATGGAGGTTTGATTTTGTTCATTTCTCCTCATAGCTCATCCACCCCAGACCCCTTATGATTTCTGACAGGGGATGGACTTGAGATTATGTTTTATCTCTTATTGGAATGGCTCGTGGAGTGATGGCGATGTCTGCTAACACTTATGGTTCTTCTTTTCTCATCAGGAGACCTATGAATTATTGATTTGCTTGAGCCACTCTCCTTATCCAATTTCTTTTCTATTCTGTTCAAACTCTGCAATAAATTCATTTTGAAGTCACCCTACTGCTCCTTGGCTCTCATAATCCTTTCTTTATCAGCTTTATGGCTTTGGACATCCTTTTGCAAATTTTTGGTGGTCTCTTCCATATTCATGTTTTCATCCCTTCCTTCTCCATGTCCATTGGAGTTTGTTCCTTCAATGCCCAAATGGACATCCATCCCTCTAATATCATCTTCCTGGATGTAATTCCCTTGTGCCTCTTCCATTCCTATGGAATATATGATGATCTTTATCTGATATAGTTTTTTTTAACTCTACAAAATGTGCAACCAACAAAACTTTGTTAGGCTATTTGTTTCAACAATTTCATGAAAATATAAACCCTTCCGGTTCAATAATATATATCAGAATTATTTCTTCTGATTTTCTGGAAAATTTAATTACCCGATCAATTTTATAGGTGGATATTTAGATTCCAGTTTCCAACACCTTTCCAACACTTTCTCTCATGCTCAATTCTGAGTCTTGATTAGAAAGTTATGGTTATTTGAAAATTGCCCATTAATTTTTTTGTTCATTTTTCAACTTGCCGCAACTCCGCGCTGTAATTATGCATTTTTGCACATACTCCTTTGGATTTTTCATAGGATCTCAATTGGGTTTCCTTATATACATATTATGGAGACTCTGTCCAATTTACACCTCAATATGGGTTCTAGGCTGCTATTTGCAGCTGGCTGAAGTTCTAGGCCAAAATACCATATTGTAACTGATATGATACAAGTACCTTATTTTCCATATTAATCATTTTTAACATGCCCATAAATTTAATTCATCTCCGATACTGTCTTCTATGGCTCAATAGATTTCTATTGACTTCTCCTGCACCTCAATCTGATTCCGGAGCAGAAAGTTATGGCTTCTTGAAGTTAGATGGGTCTTAAAATTTACCCTCCATTGTTTGTGCTATACCTTTTTCATAAAAGCTCCGTTTGATGAATGATTTACACCATTAGAAAGCTCTCTCAGAGATATTTTATTTGAGATGTAGAGATAGAGTGTGCATTGGCACACTCTATTCTCGTGGTTTTCGAGTGCCTATAAATTCTCTTAAGGCCCTAAAAAATGCATTGTAAAAAATGACGTTCAAATGATATAAAATGTTGCAGAAAATCATTGGTTTTTTGTTATTATTCACCCTCCAAATGACTCTGCATGCACACATTTAAACCTATAAACCCATATTTACCATGCACAATAACAATACAAGGTAAATTGTGCTTTGTGCACTTTAGAACCACTATGTATCACTTCTCTGTCGTGCCAATAACTTGTGAGCACTACTTTTTTGTCACACGCCAATATCCATCGCGCATAGTTTCTATACCACGTGATGATATTCCACGCACATTTCACTCGACGTGCTGCACCATGACAAATTTTAGTACGCCCCACCGTGCACCATTCACTAAATTTCCGTGCGAAAACATATACCCACATTGTGTGTGCACCAACCAAACTCCTCTGCACTCTGCCAATACTGTGCACAACACGCGCACCATTAATTTTTTTCTGCGCGACGCCAAATTTTAGTGCGCACACCCACACACCAACATTTTTCGTGTAGCGCCCAAAATTTAGTGTGTGCACCCGCACGCTAACATTTTTCCACATAGTGCCCAATTCTTACATATATTAATCTTTTACTGTGCAACATGCATTTTTAGTGCGCCCACCCATGCACATTCTTTTTATGCGCATCAATTCCTCGTGAATTTTGCTGTAGAAATTGGGGCTTTTTACTAAATTTTTCCCCAATTCACCATAGATATTCAAAAACCAAGAAATTCATTCAATTTCACCCCGATAACACCAATTCAACCTCTACAACAACAAATCGTTTTGGGTTGACATTCTGGAATGAATTTTTCCCAAAATCAATTCATGAATTGAGAATTTTAATTATAAAACTCGCTCCAACTGTCATGGCTTCACCGCAACTTCAAATTCGACCAATTCTAGGTCCGAATTTGCTATAACATATATTAAATCAACAATATCTCACAACATGGTCGAATCTCTCAATTTTCCCCAAATTTAATCAACAAAAATTGGGGCTTTTCCCAATTCCGCGTCGTTTCTTCTTAATTTTACCATGGACGTTCTAAAAAAACTGAAATTTGGCCACTTAAAAATAGATTCTTTGTGAAATTTCACTTCAACTCAACTTGTTCAGCCCATCCAGGCTCAGAGTTGAAAAATGAAGCTCTGATACCATATTGTAACGTCCCTGACCATCTATATCGGGCCACGCTACACCAGAGAACTCTTTCATTCTCTCTGTAGAACATACTGTAACATACCCAGTATCCCATTGAGGTATGCTACATAAATTTTTCGAACTGCATGCAATTAAAAATATATACACACAGAACTCTTGTGGAAGCATATATATAAAACATAAACAACCAAATACGTCTGTAAAAGCACGGATTCACACTGAAATAAAAGTAAACATATACATGCAGCATATACAGGAAATACCCATAAAAATAAACACAGTTATAACCGCACATATGATAACCCATAAAAATAAGCATGTAAATAACAATGCAACATGTAAATTTATCACACAATTGACACTTATCTTGGTAAGAATGTCACCAACTACATGCATACCTTCCATGAACCTCCCAACTTTAGACCACATTGTTCATCACTCTCAACAATGAGTCACCCCTAAGCTGGGACTAAACTCCATCCAGGTAAATGGATTCCTAACCAGGCTAAAGGCTCATAGACAAAAGGAAAGACTTTGTCACAGGTGCTCACTCAACTAACAGTCTATAGTCCCTCATCCCCCACATGCATGTCCCACCCAAGGAAGTGTGACCCTTCTCTGCTCAACAATCCTTTGGATGCCCCACTTTATTTTCAGGCTTCAACAACAGGCTGAATAGGAAGTCTCATAGCACTGTAGCTGCAGTTCAACACCTTCAGGAAATCAATTCCCAACAATTCTCTCACCCAGGGAGAAATTGCTCATGGGCCTAAAAACTTGCATCTTCAATATCCCATGGGCCTAACAACCCGCTTCTTCAGTCCAACTCCCAAGATAACCAACTACACAAACATAAAAGGCTATGGATACATGTTCAGGCTCAGTCATGAAGATACAAATGATAGCTCAATGGGTGTGTGCATGCTAATGGATGATTGAATGGATGACTGAATGATGGAAGGGATGATGGGAAGAATGATGGAAAAGATGGGAAAATGAACTAAGTCCCAACAATATGTATGCATGTCCCCAACTTGACACTTGTCATGTTGGGAGCTACTTTGGTCCCCCTTGTCCCCAACTTTAGAACTTAGGATAAAATAATTATCCATACTTTATGATTTAAGAAATATTAATATAATATTTCTTTCTGGCTTAAGCTCCCTAGCTTAGCCCTTTTCCTTAACTTTTAGGCCCCTCCCTTTCCCTAACCAGTGGAGTTTAGTCCCCCATCTCTTTTATTGTGGTCAGTCTGCACGCAACGATGTATTTTAAATTAATTATGAGACATATAGAAAAATAGGTGCACTAGACTTTAACATCTAGGATTTCTGGCCTACTCAATCATAAGAATCCTAGCTTATAATAACCGGCTCACTAGCCTATAAAACGTAGCATATACACAAAAGGCTACCTGATCTCAAAATCGTGTGCAGTTATGTTGTTGCGTGCGGTATCCAAGAATGTGCAAACTTCCTCATTTTACTGCGCAGTACATGCACACACTATGCCATGAAATGTGCATACAAAAAATGATATTAAACAACTTAAGTACATTTTCATTTACATTACAATTGGGTTCGGCCTAGGGATATTACAATCATCATTTTAAAATATAATAAGTTTCAGGGTTTTTGCGCTAAACATATATATATATATATATATATATATATATATATATATATATATATGAGTTCCCCTTTCAAAAATGTCCATTAAAAAAAAATCATTTGTATCGAAGCTCCAGAAGTGAATATATTGTTGATTTAACATCAACAATTTTTTAGGGTCTTCATGATGGCAGTGAGATTGCAGAGCTCATAATGTTTTATAGGGTGCTTAGATTGCTACTAGATTAGTTCCATTGGATAGAGTATTTTTATAGATTTATTTTGGTTCTTCCAATGGATATGTGAAGTTATTCTGAAAAATTTCACTCTCGAACCCTCATGGGAATGAAGCAGGAAGATAAGATAAAAATATTCAACTTTTTTTTATGAATTTAAGGATGGATGTATTGTTCGGACGACATAACCTTGTGTCATGGAATAATATGATCAAGAATGATATTCCTAGTATGATTTAGATTTTGATTGTGAGGATTGGTGTATGTATAGTTTTCATATATGGGATGAAAACCACTTCCATCTTCTATTTGACGACTCTACTCCACCTGATGTCGAGCACATCCTGGAGAGTAAACAAGAGCCTTATAAGCATATTATTATTTAGTTTTATTATTCTCGAGTAGTAGTGGATTAGTTTTTGTTTGGTTCTACATATTTGGATCCACCTGAACAATTCCAATATTTGGAGCATCATTTTTGAGTTGGTTATTGAGTTTCAATATCTTCAACGTGGATTTCACATGAGCACTTGGATATGGGACCCATGTTTACAATGAAAGTTGGAATAATTCAACACAGTGGCTCACATTTCTACATGGGACCATGGTTCTCTATCCTACTTCATCACTATGCTCCACACTTATCCATGGTACCTTGGTATATGGTTTTACACCCTCATAACAAGCATTGAAGACAACACTTTCATAAGGGGGATGGAATGTAGTGTATCTAGAGAGGTAATCGGGAGGGGGGGGCGGGGGGGGCAGCGGGGCGAAGGGATCATAGTGATAATAGTGGAGGGAATTGAATGTAAGGTGGACTAGATCCACTATATTATTAAATAAGGCCCACTATGATATTTAGATATATTAGTGTGAACATAATAAATATAAGAGGAATTATTAGAAGGTTTTTCTTCTAGAATATTCCTCCTCTAGAATTTTCTTAGGTGGTTGGTAGCACTATATAAAGGGGTTCAAAAAATGTAATGGGAAGTAAAGAAGCATTATAATTGGAGCTATTTATCATTAGGAGGTTTCCCCTTTGAAGAGGAAAGTGAAAATGAGTGGATCCATTCCGTAATATGATTTATTGTATGGTGTTTATCTACCCTAAGGGTTTTCATAATAATAAGTGTGGGTTTCTTCTATATTGTTCTTGGATCTATTATGGTGTTTTTGTGTTCATATATTTGTTACTTAACATTTTGAAAACCAAGGAAGGAATTTTTATTTGCTAATTTGAGTATGATTATGACCTTCTTCGCTGCTTTCACATGGATAATTCTAAACCATCCCCTTTCTCCCTTCTAGTATTGAGTCAAAATTTCTATCGCCCATACTAATCCCAAGTTTCATGCCATTTTGTACCATTAGGTAGTTGGTATCCTCTTATATTTGAATCATGCCCATTCTTATGTTTCCTTTTTTATTGGTATTATTTCCTAGTATATGAAAAACCCCATGAAATCCATTGGAAAGTAGCTAAAAGGATACTTCAAAATGTTCGGGGTATAGTTTAGTTTGGGATACATTACAGTACATGGGGAATCATCTTGATACATATTATTTTGAGAATTAAATGAAGGTAGATATAGAACAATGAAATACACATAAATATTGCAAGAAACACAGAGAGATACAATAATACATAAATTCTATTAATGAGAAAAATGTATAGAAACTGTAAACATATAGAGTGAATGAACTAGAATGGTGGCATCTTATCTCTGAGAAGAGATTGGATGGCTATTCTCATTCACCAGAATATGATGTTTACAGTGAGGCTCCAAAGGCCTTTTTAACATAAATAAAATCCAACACCCTAATCCCATAAGATTAAAGGCCAAAAGGTTTGCGGGCCTTGATGGGGGTAGTTGATATGTCAACTTCTTGAGGGAGTAATGTTTGCATATGATCTCTGTTTGGGGCACATGATAGCTTGTTGGAAATGTATAGATGAGTAGAACACATTTTCAATTTCCCAAAACAAAGCCTTGGGCTATCACTTGGGCCAAAAATTCCCAAAAAACGTCATTTAGGGCCTCAAAATGGCCCCTGAAGTTTGGGACCTGAAAAACTATAGAAAAACTACCAAGAAGAAAAAATTGTTTTGAGCTAGTGGAATAGGTGGTTGGCCACCAAAATACATCTAGATAAGTCCTTTGTCCTTAGAAAAAAATGGTTCCCATTGCATCAAGTTCTTATGGGATATGGGGAAGCTTTTGTTGAATTTGAACCTTAGTGAGCCACTTTCCTTGTTGAAGAGGTTGTCCTACTTAGCTTATTGAAGGTTGTCATGAAACTGTTGCTGGAGGGGTTGGATCCATTTAACCAATATAGCTACATGATATTCTTGAGTGTGGAAGGACTCTATTAGTGATGATGCATCAGGAAGAGAATGAATGGATTTGTTATAACTTCACTTGACTAGGTTGTGTGGAGATACCCTTGTAGGTGAAGCCAGAATGTATTTTTACTCTTCTACAATATTATCGATAGAAATGTGTTGGGATGAGGTTTTAGTGGTTGAAATTTCATTATATTCACCTTCTGATTTAATTGTGAAGAGGATAAACTTTGCAGTATGAGAGATTACTTTGTGGCACTGTTTTGATGAGACAATAGTCAAAATTATTTCTGGTATCCTGTAGAGCTGACCTGTCAGAGTAGCAAGGACACTACATGGTCGATACTCATAAACATAATGATTCTTAGACATATATGGATGACCTAAAATAAAATCACAGACTTCGAATGGGGTGAAATCACACATTACCTTATCCTTAAAGGGATTGATGCCATATGATAGGCGACACTGCTGGCTGATGGAGAGATCTCATCCCTGGCAAAGCTACCCAATATTGTATGGATGCAAGTTTGGTGTTGTTGGAAAACCCCAACTTCTTGATCATCTCTGCTGATATGAGGTTCTTTTGGCTCTCACTATCAACAAAAAAATGTAGTGGGGTCCCCTTCACCCGAATTTTTTAATGGAAGAGGCACTCTCCCTCCTTAGGATTCGCTGGTTCTTCTGGTTGAATTGTTGCGGTTGTGAAAATAGAAATGGGTTCTACATCAATAATTTGTCTCCTTTTATTATTTTCTGAATCATTTTTCAAGTCAGGGATTGAATCCGTTTCTTTGAGCTCGAGTACCAATGACTATTTTGAGCGACATTCATCATTGTTGTGCCAAGGGATTTTGTGGAAGTCACACCACTTCCCAGTGTTCTTATTTGTCTTACCATTACCCTTATTTTCCTATGGCTTGGAATGTTTGTATTGTGGTTGGTTGTTCTATGAGTTAGGGATGTATTTACCATACTTTGGTTGTTATGGATTTGCAGACCCAATTTCCCGCTTGTTCTACTATTTAAATTTCTATTTGATATTGAAAGCATATTGATAAGTAACACCCGGTGATGAGATGTCGAGAAACTCCATTTTATTTTGGATGTACCTGTGTAGAGCCCCATGGTATTTTAAAACCTTATGCTGCTAATATTATTTGATACCTATCTTGGTGCACAAGGTATGAAAGTTATTTGTGAACTATGGATTGGTTTGGCCTCGCTCTTGATGAAACATGGTCTATCTCATGCACTGGTCATCATAGTTTCCATCAAGGTAACATTTGTTAAGCCCTAATATTGGCTCATTACCCCTTAATTGGGACATATTAGATTAGTAATGCTATTTTATTTATGTCGGCTTTAGGCCATTAGTTGTAATTTAGATTAGTAATTTTATTTTAATTATGTCGGCTTTAGGCCATTAT
>ML781509.1:156304-171802 GCA_009831015.1 Picea engelmannii
ATCTTGTACTTGAACATTTTAAGTGGGGTAAAAGGAGGTTGCCCCCTCGAAGAGGCTTATTATCTGAAATTATCTCAGTTTCAAGGCATTGAGTACTTTTCCTGAGGTTTTTCCATGCTATATTGATGTTTGGTTCTTAACAACATTGTTCTTTGACTGCATCCATAAAAAAATCCCAACTGGGCTCAATCCCAAATATTCTATATTCCTCTGTGGAATTTTGTTCCCAGTAAGTTTCCCACCAATATTTGACATGGGGGACAAACTTAAGGAGTGAAAAGGTGATATTTTTTCTATAGGAAAAATTGTGGAAAAAGAAATATCCTTCTAGAAAATTTAACCGCTTTTCTAAAGCATACGCATATATCTGACCTTCAAACACAAGACTATAAAAATTAACTTGTACCTTGAAAGGGGAGGATCTTCCAAAGTGGTTTCTTGATGAAGATGCGTCTGAAGTTGTTGGCAGTCATCGAAGGATTTGGGAAGAATTATCCATCATTTCATCCCTTTGTCACGTGAGGGATTCCTCGAGAAACATATTAATAAAATCTTTTGTTCCCGCCTCTCTCTTTTTTTCCTCCATGGGAGGCCACTTGGGTTGGTTCTCCTCAGGAGAAACTAGCTTGAGACCCAAATCTCTATACCCTGACCTCATTGGGGACATGCACGGAGAAATGCCAATGAGAAGCCTGCTCTGATACCACTAATATGGATTATTTTGAGAAATAAATGAAGGAGGAGATATAAAAATGAAATAGGCATAAATATTGCAAGAAACACACAAAGATACAATAATACAAAATTTCTATTAATGAGAAAAAATGTATAGAAAATGTAAAAATACAGAGTGAATAAACTCATTAGAATGGTGGAAGCTTATGTATGAGAAGAGATGTGATGGCTATGCTCATTCTCCAAAAGATGATTTTGACAATGAGACTCCAAAGTATTTTTTAACATAAATAAAATCCAAAACCCTAACCCCAGAAGATGAAAGGCCAAAAGGTTTGTGGGCCCCGATGGGGGTAGTTGATACATCAACTTCTTGAGGGTGTAAATATTACATACGATCTTCGTTTTGGGTGCATGATAGATCGTTGGAAAGGAATAGATGATAATAACACATTATTACTAGCCCAAGATAGAGTCTTTGGCTATATTTTGGGCCCGAAATGCCCATAAAAATTGTTTAGGGCCTCAAAATGGCCCCAAAAGTTTGGGACTCGAAAAACTGTAGAAGCACTGCCAAGGTGGAAAACTTTTTTTTTGAGCCTCGGTGGCCATTGAAATCTATTTGGATCACCTCTGTTTGTTGGTTTCAATGATTTATATAGGGCTGATGACCTTGATGATTGGAATTTTACTGCAAGTTATGTTTCTATCCTTTGTTATGGACGTGTCACTTGGGCTTATAAGAAACAACAAGCTATTGCTCTTTCTTCAAAAAAATTAAAAGTATTGAGAAATTTTTAATCTAATTAAAGAATACTTGGGGATATGACAGATCCTTTTAGAGTTTGTATTCCAACAACAACATCCAACTAACTTTTGTTGCAACAATCAAAGTGCCATCAAGCTCGCCAAAGATCCATCTCAATATCAGTGTAACAAACACATCGAGATACACATGCAGTTGAAAAAAAATATCATTCATGATTGAGTTCTTGAAGTGCTCTTTTTCTCTATAGGAAATCAAGTTGCATACATTTTCATAAAGTCTCTTATATAAGTGAATTTTTCCAAAATTCTATCTATCTTAGGAGTTCATGAAGTTGTTATTAAGGGGTGATAGACTCTAATTCTCCCTTCCTTTTCCTATTGTATGACCTTTGTAAATCCTTCAATCCTATCCAAATTTTTTCTTAAATGGGGATGTTAGAATATTTAGGCACTTAGGAGTTATTTAAGATCAACTTGGTCTAATGTGTTGTTAGGTTTAAGTGTGTCATTAGTTTTTTTTTTATTTAGTATACATTAGTATGAATTTGTTATCCAACGGTCATGATATGTACTAGATATAGAGTGATTCAATGACTCATATTATCCTCGATGTTATTGACTAGATTGATCCATGGATTAACACTAAATTGATCCATGATATCTATTTAAAGAGCATGGAGGGTCATTTTCTAATGATAGATTGTGAGAAAATCTCTTGTAATATTTTTCTTTTGCATTAATAAATTCCCTCAAGTGACCATGTTGGACTAGGTCATGGATGTTTGGGTTTTATGATGTAAAAACATTGGTGTGTTGATATTTGATCTGGTTTTCTAAGTGTTTAATTAAGGTGTTCATCCTCTATTGGAATAACTATGTTTTGGAACATTTTTTTGAACAAAAAATTTAAATTCCAAACAAATTATCGTTGATCCAAAAATCTACTTTGAGATCAATATGATGTTTATCATTTTCATATCTTCCTAAGATGGCATGAGGGTTGCTCTTAGCATCCCATTAAGCTCTGGTTCTCTTCAAAGAAATTGGTAGGAGTCATATTTACTATGGAACTTTCCCATCAAAGAGTATTGGTGGGTTGCATTCATAGGTTTCATTTGAGCACATAATGACTTATCATACACTAGAAGAGTATCAAAAATCTGTTTCAAGTCACTTCGTCTTAGTTAAAATCAGTCAGAGGGTTTAGATTTAGTTTGGTTAGTGCCTCAATTATCAATCAGAGGGATAGTAGGGATAAATTAATTTTAAATTCATATTTTTTACTATCCTACTATCACCTATTAGGACATATACATAACATTTTTCAATGTCATTATGTCTAAAAACGTTTACTGGCACCCAAGTGGGCTCAATCCGACCTTGTTCAACTTGTTTCAGAACCCTAATATTCTTTTGTAAGGGAGGCCATTCCAAGATCATTTTTTAGTTTTTAAACCCTCCCATATCATAATTCCCCATGTCAAGGATTCTCAATTCATATTTCATGAATTGAGGACTCAGTTTGCAAAAATTTCATTGTTGGCCTCTTTCGTTGGTCATTGGGAGGGTTTGATATGACCATGGTTTTTCAAAAGAAATAAAATGAAATATGCTTATTGTGTATAAAATACAGTAATTTCACCTAGTAGGGATTGAGATAATATTTCCACTACGATATCATGTGCCTTATTCTAATTTCATATGACAAATCTATGAAGGGCATGAATAGCATGCCTCCTAAATGGAAAAAATTCATAGTTGTGACTTCCTTATCAATTTATGTTATCATATATAAATTAAAAGGAAACTAAGTCCTATTAGTGATGTAGGTTAGTGTGATGCCTTTTCAACAATATATCACATGCCAATTTTAGACATAGGTTGTTGAGAATGAGCCTTTGCAATTTCAGGATTAGTTTCAGAGGCAAATTTGGTTATAGTGGTTCAGGGTTTAAAATTTGTTGTCAATAGGCTCATAATTAGAAAAAATATATTTCATGTTGTATTAAACTCATATACCTTTTCAATGATGCCTCATTTTCCACATTCCAATATCGTATGACTTAGTTAGAGCTATCACAAAGCTCTAAACCGATTGAGATGAGATGGTCTAACCATGTTGCATGACATATGTTTAGGTCAGTCAAAGAAGTACTTAAAAACATCATCTCAAGGATTCATTACCACTTATTTGGAGTACTCATCAAGACCTTTCCAATAACACTTCATTTTAATATATTGGATATCATATGACAATGTGGCATATTTTGCAAGTTTGGCTATTTTTGTGGGCCCCACGAGCAAATAAGGGTTTGAGAGAGTACAATTTTTAGGAAAACATTTAGGGACTAGGTTGCACAAGATCATGTTTATGCTTACATATTCACAATGGTCTCGTCAAGAAATTTTTTATGGGGTGATCCATGTTTCATTCCAAACATGTCTCCTCTAGCACCATTTTTGGTCTCTATCAAGGAAGGTTAAAGTCAAATTCAAAGTTAAAGTAAAAGGGTTGAATTTGCACATTTTTCAAGGGAAATAATAAAAAATTAAAGGGAATAGAAAAAGGAGGAAAGGAAGGAGAATAATATGCACCCCTCTCATCCAAATTTGGGAAAAAAGAAAAAAAAATTAAAAAATCAAAAAATACAAAACCCTTCTCCCCCCACTCTCTCAGCTTCATTTCATAGGTTTGCTAGAGAGGGAGAGAGATCTGCAACTTGGGTCATCGGAATAAGAGGGTTTTTGAGTAGTAGGTCATAAAATGTACAACTCACCATATAGAACATGTACCCCATACCTATTTTCCTCTTCAACCATTGGATTTGATTGCTCACAAAAGGTTTTTGTGCTGGTGTAGTGGTTTTGTTTCCAAAAAAACTAAATGCACATGATTAAATTTATTGGTTCAGGATATATATTGATAGTGCAATTTCTACGATTGATGGTTGATGTTTTTTGGGTAGTATTTAGTGTTGTTTCATGTCCAATTTGTGAGAGGGAGGAGATTCAAACCCCTCTTGGGCACCAAACCCATGCCTCCATGGCTTTCCTAGAAACTCTGATTTTTTTGTTCCATGCTTGTTCTTGTAGTTTTGAGGGGCAGGGGGTTTGAACCCTTGAACTCCCCTTATTTCTCCAATTTCCTCCACTAAGAAAACCAAAAGAATTATGAAAAGGGCAAAAATGGAGGGGAGGGGGTCGAACCCGCGACCTCCCCTCCCATTTTCTATGGTTAAAAACCCATAAAACTATTTTTTTTATTAAAATGGGGACTGTCACCCCATTCCACCACCTCTTGAACACCTATCTACCTATAGGCTTCCATAGGTGGTGGCTTTTTTCCCCTCTTCACACCATTACACTCGATTTCTCCATCAACATGCCACCTTTGTGATGTCACAGGTAGCGGGTTTTGTATCTCTCTGCCCTCGCGCTTCCTAGTCATCGCATCCACCATCGATAGTTCCAAATTACATAGGGCATGGGTTGAGACATCGCCTCCCAACCATTCCATCATCGGTCTGGTGTTAATAAAATTTAAATAAAATTTATGTGCTATGACTAGCGTAGGGGGGTTAATATTTTAATAGGTTACACATATATTTTGTAATATATATATATATATATATATAGTCTAAAACTATATAATATGTATCTAGAATTTTTAAATGTTTTTATATAATAATAATGATAATAACAACATTTAAAAATTCTAGATACATATTATATAGTTTTAGACTATATGTCAAGTTTCATCCCCCCCATGGGTTACTAGACTTTTTAATTACATATCTTTCTCATCTGGAGGAGGATTTTCATCTCAAAATAACCCAAATTATCATGGAGAAATTTATAATCTAGCCATGACATTCACCTTTAGAAATTCATCCCATATTTTCAGTCAAAATTCCATGAATGATAGGGACTACAAATTAACCTCAAAACAAATGACAGAAGGGGTCCTAATTAAAGGCCTTCAGGGAAAAATTTCATTGAAATAAAGGAGACACATTTAAGCTACAATATTGTAGGCCTATAACAAGCTGCTATTCTAAGGTTGAACCGATAATTCATATTTAATTTCAATTTTCCCCTGGGTTAGCCCTTCGACTAACACTTTTTCATGACCTTAATAGGGCCATATGTTGCTCATTTGGATCCCAATTTGTGCCAAATGAAAGGAATTAGAAATATGGTAAGATGAACTATAGATTGAAGACATAAATTTTTATAATTGTGTCTATTTGGGACAAGGGACCAGCCTTCCAAGTGTTTACTTCTAGGGCTCCCTTTATCGAATCAGGCCTAGATTGAAACCATACTTCACCAATCCTATAATAGAATTATAGGTGTCAAGGGGGACACCAAATAAGGTCTGAAAATTTCTTGAGTAGTAGGAATTTCCTTACTTTCTCAGTGACCAATGCTTTTATCCCCTACCCTCCAAACCAAGCTAATTTTTATCCAAGTCACGAGCCTTCACCCCTGATGGATCCAACAACCATTGATCGCCTATGAAACCATGAATTCACCTATTTTTAGTTTCAAAAACAATACTATAAGTTTAATATTCCATTGGGATGGAACAATTCCCAAAGAAAATAATAAGGTGGCACAAAATTTTGTCTTTTTTCCTCAAAGATTTTTTTCCAAAAGTTGAAACTTCATTAATGTTTACTTTTGAATAAGATAATGTAATTTAATTTTGAATCAAATGTTATTTGATTTACCTTTTTTTAAAAGAAAAAAACACTTTTAGGGTTGGTCCACTTGTCACTTTTCCAAAAGTGACAAGTGTCTTGTGATTTACCTTTTTGCAAAGGAAAAAAACACTTTTAGGGTTGGTCCACTTGTCACTTTTCAAAAGTGAAAAGTTTCTTGTGACCCAACCCTAACCTCCTCTTCTCTTTTAAATAAGAAGAAGGATTTTGCATTATGGGGGACTTGTTGAATACTAGAGGGGTAGCAATAGATATTCTTTATGTTAGCTATCTTCATGATGAATTGGTTAGCTATGTATTTCTTCTTGGATTACTAAGAGGTGGGGTGAATCAGTAATAGAGAACTATAATTCTTTTTAACCATATAATTCAAGGGTTATATCAATGTAGCATTATCATCCAATATTTGCAGAGTAAATAAAAAATGAACAAATGAACAATCATACACATACACAATACACCAGTGTTTTTACGTGGAAACCCAAAGAGAGATAAAACCACATAATTCTTTTCTTATATGTATTGAAGAATTACATTCATTGGAAGCACCAACTTCTTTTGTTTTTCAGATGCAACTGGAAGGAGGCTCCAACCCCCTAGTTTCTCGGGCTACAACCTGAGGGAATCTCCAACTCCCCAATTCCCTGGCTACAACCAGAAGGAGGCTACAACCCCCTATGTTCTCCGTCTACAACCGTAAGGTGGCTATACCTGTCCTTTCCCCTTCCAACCACCTTGATGTATAAGTAGAATGATTGAACCACTGTCACACTATCACTGTGAGATATACTGCTATAAAAATGTACCAATCAACTTGCACCAAACAACCTATACCAATAACCTAAACCATGCATCAACCTGTACCTCAACCTATAATCAACCTGCACCATAAACAAGTGCATCAACCATGCACCAACTTGTACCTCAACCTCAACCAAAATCTCTCATCAATTTCATCATCTAAATCTGATTTGTAACTCTATAATAGACTGGGTGTATATGATCACATGTTCCTTAACTTTAACAACAAGAGACTAGCATTTTCATCAAACTTTATTTTAGTCTCACATGACTAGTTTTGGATTATTCAACAACCCTAACTTGAAATAATCATAAATATGTACCAGTAATGAATAAAGATATGAAAATAGTACAAAATGTTCTTTAGTGTGTTTTATGCAATTAATCTAGGTGTCACTACTTGGAACCTCTTAGAAAAGGATTTATAGCAAAAATTACATACCTTGTTGAATTCTGGCTTATTCTAGAGAGAGAACTTGTAGAGCATTCCCTGCACAGAATATTTGTTGCATGGATCTAAAAAGTTTACACAAAATAATACAGACTATAATCTAGCCAACACATTTTGTCTTACTGAATTTGGATCTGTTATGAAGAAGTTATGACATTTTTACCCGAAACACTTGTTTTAGACTAGTTTCAGGACTAACCACAAACCCTATTTTTCACGGAGTGTAAATCCAAACATATAATGACCCACAAGCTGAAATTCGTACCAAAACTACTTGGATATGTTTACTCAATGGCCTCCCAATTTCACAGTCTGAATCATTCTATAAAAAGAGTTATTGCGAAAATGGTGAGATGACCTATAAATAACATACCTTAGAAAGCATCGTCAAAAGAATTTATCCTCCCTTGAATTTCATCCTTCTTTACTTCACCCTCTCTCTAAAATGTGGCTTAGATATCCTTTGGTTACCTCAATCACATGTATATATTCAATATGCTCAAGTGTGATTGAAATGAGATATCCTTGCCTCTTATTTATACTTTCATGTAGCTTCCTTAGAAGCATCTTCTAGACCACTTTGCCCACATAATCATCTATGTCCAACTTTGCCCAATTCGGCACTTGTCCATATATCCAATAGCCACTTGACTACTTAAGCCATTTTCCTCATTTTAGGGTTAACCTTCTTATAACCACTTTCCATAATTAGAAAGTTCTCCATTTACTTTATTATTTAAATAATCCCCCTTGACTTTGTCACTTCACTTTATTATTTAAATAATCCTCTTTGAATTTGTCACTTCAATTTATTATTTAAATAATCCTCTTTGACTTTGTCACTTCACTTTATTATTTAAATAATTTATTCTTTGCAAGCACTTTGACTTCTTTGACCTTTTGGGGATTCTTTGACCTTTTGGGGCTTCAAGCCAACAAATGAGGGTCGTCCAACTTCATAAGGCCATAACTCTCAAACTATGAGGAGTTATGTGATGTTCCACATACCACCAGAAATGGCTTGACATGTACTATCCATCTAGAATAGTATTACCTAGAAATATATCAAAAATCATACCATTATATCAACCAAACTTGGCTCCATTACCCAAACCTTTGTGCTATCGAAATTCACTATCAGACTTTCTTCATGGGTTGACATGAATGAAAACCAACCCAATTAATCAACAATGTCCCCCTTTGGCATTGATGGAAACACTCTAATGCAATACTGAAATCATATCACTCATTTTCCCCCTGGAACCATGCCTGCATCTCTATGGCTAACGCTCCCCCTAGAACCATGCATCTGTCCTCTGTATATGATAAATATACCCCCCTTTTATAGAAATGGAAAAGGTATCTGACTTGTCTGATCTCCCAACCTGAACCGTCCTCTTTATGGTGCTTCCTCGTGTACATCTAATACATATAAGATAAGCATTCAAAAGCATTCATTTTGGAGTAGAAATAACTCTGAGTCTCTGGCGAAGATACTCAAAGGCTTCATGTGGAAGAAGTTTTGTAAAGATGTCTCCCACTTGTTCTTTTGTGCCCACATATTAAAATCTGATGTTATTTTATGCAACCCATTCCTCTAGAAAGTGATACTTATTGGAATGTGTTTCATCTTGGAGTGCATCAATGGGTTCTTTGAGATACTGATGGAATTTGTATTATCATAATAGATTGGAATGGGCTCATTATACTTAACTTGTATATCTGTCAGAGTTTGTTTCATCCATAGAACCTGTGTAAAACATGTTGTTGTTGCAATATACTCTGCCTCGACTATAGATAAAGATAGTGATGATTATTTCTTGCTTATCCATGATACTAAAAACTCACCCAAGTAGAACATTGCTCCACTTGTGCTTCGTCAGTCAACAATGCAACCTTCCCAATCTGCATCTGTGTAGGCAATAAGTGATAGATCCTTTCCTTTTGGATACCATAATCCAAACTCTTATGTTCCTTTGAGATATCTGAAAATCCTCTTCGCTGCTAATACATGTGATTCCTTTGGTGTTGCTTGAAATCATAGATGAGATTGCTAGGTGTGTTTGTTCTAGTGAACAAATTCTCCTTCTAGTCTCAACTCTTGCATCTTTGTTTTCAATAATCTGATCTGAAGGATGATTCTTCTGTACTCGTCTTCCAGGTGTCTTTGGAGGCACTTGCTGAAATTTCTCTTCTTCTTCTGTTAGATCCTCTTCATCTTCCCCTTCTACTTCTTTTTCATCTTTTTCTTCTTCTTCGTAAAGTTGTTCTATTGATTCATTTTCTTCTTCCTTTAAGTGTTGTCTACCTGTTTCATCATTTTTTACATTGATGCTTTCCAAAACTTTGTTCAATATCAGGTTGTAACACTTGTATGATCTCCTTGTACTTGAGTAACCAACAAGTACTCCTTTATCCACACGAGAGTCAAACTTTCCCATTCTGCCATATTCTCTTTTGACGTAGAGTTTGCTTCCAAAAAATATGAAGTGCTTCACATTTGTTGGTATTCATTTCCATAGCTCATAGGGGGTTTTGTCAATGTTTTTTCTGAGCATTACTCTATTTTGAATGCAAACTATTGTATGCACTTCCTGTGTCCAAAATATATCTGTCAAATTGGAATCCATTAGCATTGTTTGAGCCATTTCCTATACTATCGTGTTCTTTCTTTCAACAAATCCATTATGTTGAGGTGTCCTAGCAACAAAGAATTGCCTTTTTATTCCATGCCTGCTGCAGTAGTCCATAAATTCCTTTGAAGTGAACTCTCCTCCATTATCAAATCTCAAGCATTTGTTTTTTGAATCCATTTCATTTTCAACCATTTCCTTGTAGACCTTGAAGTTTTCAAAATCTTATGACTTATTCCTAAGAAAGCAAACTGCAATCATTCTTGTATAGTCATCAACTAATAACGTAAAGTATTTCTCACCTTTTAAACCATTTGTTGTAGTTGGTCTAACTAGATCAGTATGCACAATTTCTAGTGGTCTTGCCATTGAATATTCTTTTGATTTAAACCTGGTATTTGTTTTCTTTTCTTGTTGACAATGATTGCATAAAGTGTTGGTTGGTTTCGTGATCCAAGGCATTTCTCTAAAATCTTCCCTTTTCTGAATTTGACAAGGTTATCAAAATGTATGTGACCCATTCTTCTATGCCATAGCCAAATTTCATCTTCCTTTCCTAGGAAACACTTTTCATATCCAATTTCACTTAATAGATTTATGTTTGTTGAAGTTCTCGCAGCTGTTGCAATCAATTTTCTTGAACCTTCTTTTCTTATCTCGCACTTTTTTGAATCAAAAGTAACTTTATGACCTTGGTCACACATTTGAATAAAACTTGGAATATTGTGTTTCATATCTTCTACTAGTGGAACATTTTCTTCCTTGGTATTCTTGTTCCCAATTATGTCTGTGTCTTTTCCAATGATTTTAGCTTAATCATCATTTTCGAAGGACACTGATCCATATCTTTCCTTTCTTAATGTAAGAAACCTGTCTCTATCACCTGTCATGTGTTTTGAACAACCACTGTCAACATACCAACCAAATTTCTTCTTCTTAGCTTGTAGAGAGAGTGTGCATTCTTCATTTCCATATTAATTATGCTTTCTTATCCATGTCCTTTTTTGAGGTTCTAGTCTGTGACTGTTGTGGTTCTCTAGGAGGGATTGTCATTCTGCAATCTTTGGCCATGTGTCCAAATTTGTTATATTTGTAGCATTCTACTTCAGTGCTCAAAGATTCAAACTTGTTGTATCTTCCTCTCTGTGTTTCACTAGGCCTTCTTGGATAACCCTTTTGTGTATGACTTTCAAATTTGTTTATGTTCCTGTTATTAGATCTGCAATTCACAACTTTATGTCCAAAATTATTACATGCATAACATAAACAAAAAAAATAGTTTGATACCTGGGAGTTGAACATCTTCTGAAAGGAGGTAATTTTATGAATCCTTCTTATTCTTGATGCCTATCTATTTCTATCTGTCATTGAATCTGAAATTTGAATATTCTCGGTGGAGGAGTGTCTCTGTAATTTTCTTTGTAGACCTTCCTATCCCCTTTAATTATTTCTGCATAGATTTTTGGATATGTTTCTTGTTCTATTGTTTTGGAGCTTGATCCCTTTTATGTCTGATTGTATCCAAGTCCGGACTTGTCATCATGAGGTTTTTGACTACTGATAATGTCATTCAAAACTTTTGAGTTGTTCTGCCTATTTTTATTTTGAAGATCTTTCTTAATGTGACAATTTCTTCTTCCAAATTTCCAATGATCCCGTCTCTTCCTTCTAGTTGTTCTTTGAGTGCTTCTTCAATTCTTTTATCTTTTTCAATTTGAACCTTCAAATTTGTGATCATTTTTTCTAGTTCCTAAGTGTCTTCTTTCTTGTCTAGTTTCACTTGTAGTTTCTTGTTTTTCTTCTTTTCTCTTCTGATAACTTCTATGACACACAACAATTCTTCTTGGTAGTCAACTTATGCCTCTTCATATTCGTCTTCTGCCTCTTCATATTCTTCTTCATCCTCTTCATATTCTTCTTCGGAGTCTTCTTTATGAGAGTCTTCTACTGCCATGAATAAAACTCTTTCAGTCTCACTGTCACTGACTTCATCTTCATCTGATGGTGATATGTCTTCTTTGGTGCATAAGTTTTTCTTGAAAACTTTCTTTATGGTTATTTTTCCTTTATATGTGTGTTTTCTATTTGAGTAACCTTCATCATTTCTCTTTTTCTTATGAGGACATTTGTTTGAAAAATGACCAATACCATCACAATTAAAACAAATCAAAGGAAGATTGCATCTATACCTATCATTGGTTCCCTTGTTAAATCTTCTAACAAAGTTGGTCGCTTCTTCATCATCTTCTGAGACGTCACTGCTGCTGCTATGTTCTTTTTATTTTTGCTTTCCCCTTTGTTTTTACCTTTTGGATGCTTTGAAGACTACTTCTTTTATATCTAGATTTCCATGTTCAGTTCTCATTTCATATGCTGTGAAGATTCCATGTTGTTCATCCATGCTTATTGAGTTTAGATCTTATCTTTATTCTAGTGCTGATATCTTAGGGTCAAATCTCATAGGAAGAGATATTAGAACCTTTTGAACAATTAAAAATTCTTTGATTTCTCCTCCCAATCCCAGGATTGCATTTACTATTTCATCAACTCGTAAAAAGTAAGATGCAATATTCTCATCTTCCTTCATATTTAGTTGTTTGAACTGACCTCTGTATGTTTGAATCTTTGCTACTTTGACTTTTGAATATCCTTCATAAATATTTTGAAGTTTGTCCCAAATCTCTTTAGTGGATTTACAATGTGCAACTTTGGTGAATACCAATTCTCCAAGACCATTTAGAAGTTCATTTGTGGCTTTGGAATTATTCTGACCGAGTTTCACTGCTTTGTCATTTGTCGACGGAACTATTGGTGTTGTGTCTCTATCTACAATTGATTGCCAAATTTCAAATCCCTGTGCCTGTATATATTTCTTCATCCTTATGCTCCAAAATGCATACTTTTTTCCATCAAACTATGGTATTCCATTTTTATACATGTTGTTTCTCTCCATGATATACCTTTCAATGGTTAAACTAATTTTTGAAGGAACCTGCTCTGATTCCAATTGTTGGATTACTGAGAGGGGTGAATTAGTAATAGAACAATCTAATCCTTTTTAACCATATAATGCAAGTGTTATATCAATCTAGCATTATCGTCCAATATTTGCAGAGTAAATAAACAATGAACAAATGAACAATCATACACATACACAATACACCAGTGTTTTTACTTGGAAACCAAAAGCGGGAGAAAACCAAATAATGTTTTTTCTTATATGTCTTGAATAATTACATTCATTGGAAGGACCAACTTCCTTTGTTTTCCAGCTGCAACTGGAAGGAGGCTCCAACCCCCTAGTTTCTCAAGCTACAACCTGAGGGAAGCTCCAACTCCCTAATTCTCTGGCTACAACCAGAAGGAGACTAGAACCCCCTATATTTTTTGGCTACAACTGGAAGGTGGCTACAACCACCTGTCCTTGCCCCATCCAACTGCCTTGATGTATAAGTAGAATGATGGAAGCACTGTCACACTATCACACTATCACAGTGAGATATAATTATGTAAATTTGTACCAATCAACCTGCACCAAACAACCTGTACCAATAACCTGAACCATGCATCAACAATGCATCAACCTATACCTCAGCCTATAATGAACCTATAACATAAACAAGTGCATCAACCATGCACCAACCTGTACCTCAACCTCAACCAAAATCCCTCATCAATTTCATCATCCAAATATGATTTGTAACTTTGTAACAGACCTGGTGTTAATGATCACATGCCTGCAAACCTTCCTTAACTTTAAAAACAAGAGACTATCATTTTCATCAAACTTTACTTTAGTCTCACATGACTAGTTTTGGATTAGTCAACAACCCTAACTTGAAATAATCATAACTATGTGCTTGTAATGAATAAATATATGAAAATAATACACAATGTTCTTCAGTGTGTCTTATGTAATTCCTTGAGGTGTCACTACTTGGAACCTCTCATAAAAGGAGTTATAGAAAAAATGGCATACCTTGTTGAATTTTGGGTTATTCTAGAGATCAAACTTGTAGAGCGTGCCCCACACAGAATGTTTGTTGTATGGATCTAAAAATTTTACATAGAATACTATATATTGTACTATAACCAACACATTTTTTCTTACTGAAATTGAATCTGTTATGAAGAATTTATGACATTTTTACCCAAAACACCTGTTTTAGACTAGTTTCAGGACTAGCCACAAACCCTATTTTCCATGGAGTGTAACTCCAAAAATACAACGATCCAGAAGATGAAATTCATACCACAACTAATTATATATGTTTCCTCAATGGCCTCTCAATTTCATGGTCTGAATCATTCTATAATAAAATCTATTGTGAAAATGGTGAGATGACATGTCAATAACATACCTTAGAAAGCATCATTGAAAGAATTTATCCTCCTTTGAATTTCGACCTTCTTTACTTCACATTCCCTCTGAAATTCGGCTTAGATATCCTTTGGTTACCTCAGTCACCTGTATATATTCAATATTCTCAAGTGTGATTGAAATGAGATAGCCTTGCCTCTTATTTATACTTTCATGTAGCTTCCTTGGAAGCATCTTCTAGACCACTTTGTCCACATAGTCACCTATGTCCAACTTTGACCAATTTGCCACTTGTCCATATATCCAATAGCCACTTGACTACTTAACCCATTTTTTTCATTTTAGGTTTAACCTTCTTATAACCACTTTCCATAATTACAAAGTTTTCCATTTACTTTATTATTTAAATAATCCTCGTTGACTTTGTCACTTCACTTTATTATTTAAATAATCCTCTTTGACTTTGTCACTTCACTTTATTATTTAAATAAACCTCTTTGACATTTTCACTTCACTTTATTATTTAAATAATCCTCTTTGACTTTGTCACTTCACTTTATTATTTAAAAAATTTCTTCTTTGTAAGCACTTTGACTTCTTCGACCTTTTGGGGCTTCAAGCCAACAAATGAGGGTCCTCCAACTTCATAAGGCCATAACTCTCAAACCATGAGGAGTTATGTGACGTTTCACATACCACCAGAAATGGCATGGCATGTAATATCCATCTAGAATAGTCTTACCTGCAAATATATCAAAACACATACCATTATACATCAAACATACTTGGGTCCATTACCCAAACCTTTGTGCTACTGGAATTTGCTACCGAACATTCTTCAAGGGTTGACATCAATGACAACCAACCCACTTAATCAACATTTCTTTCTTTTTCGTTGGGTTTAGATTGATTTCATTTACATACTAACAACTCTTGTATATCTTGTTTAAAGTGAATGCTTGTGTAGATTTAAGAAAGGAACTAAGTATATCGGTCATAGTTAGTAGTCAAGATGTCTAGGGGATGCTTAGGATAAACCTTATCCCCTGTTTTATTTGTTGTGTATAATTATTCATTTCTCCTTCTTTCATTATTCTTTTCTAGATTCATTTTTTTGTCTTTTTT
>ML781509.1:171974-189405 GCA_009831015.1 Picea engelmannii
ATATATATATATATATATATATATATATATATATATATATATATATATATATATATATATATATATATATATAAAGAATTCATTCATAGGAATCACCAAATTCCAAATTCTAAAGCTACAAATGGAAGGAGGCTCCAACCCCCTATTTACGGGATCCAACCTAAAGGAAGCTACAACTCCCTGAATGCTTTGGCTCCAACCAAAAGGAGGATATAACCACCCGATTCTCAAGATCCAACCTGACGGAATCTCGAAATCCCTGTGTTCTCCGAAACCAACCAGAAGGAGGCTACAACCACCTTCCTTGCCTTGTTCTACCACCCTGAAATATAAGTGTAGACCAAACTTTCACTACCACAATCACTGCCACTATCAATATCACATCAACCAACCTGTCACTATCATTGCCATTGTCATTGTCACTTCCACAGTCATTGTCACATCAACTTGTCCAACCAATAAATAAATAAATGATACCAAATCCACAATCACCAAGAGAACCTCTCAACTAGATGCTCAACATCATCAACACATGCCTCTACCAATAGTGTATCCATATCACCAACATACCATAATAAGATATGTGTCCAAACTGTCAACTTGTACGATACCAAACATCAACCACAACCTATACCACAACAAGTTCATGTACCAAACCTATACCTTGTACATCAACCACATAGATAAACCATGTACATCAAAACCTATACCATACCATGTGCCATACCATGTGCGAACCATGCACATCAATGATGTACTTCAACCATGTACATCAACTCCTGTACCTTACCATGTATCAAGAATGTACCATACCATGTACCAACAACGTACCATAACAAGTGTCTCAACCATATACCATATCACTCTCAATCATGACATACACCATGTACCATAAGATATCATCAATGAAGTTCCTCAACAAATTACCAAACAACCAAGATCATATACCAAGTATATGCCTCAACCATACACCTACGATGTGCCTCAAGCATGTGAAATTCTTCAACAATATACCAAATACTTGCCTCAAGCATGCACCATAACATCATCAACATGTAACCCTAAAAACTTGCATATAAACATACCCGTAAATATGTAACATACCGGGTGTATGTGATCACATACCTATAGACCTTCCTCAACTTTAACAATAAGAGAATAACATCTTCATAATATTTTACATTAGTCTCATGGGACTAGTTTTTGGATTAGTCACAAACCCTAAATTGCAACAATCATAAATACATACCTGTAATCAATAAAGGTTTGATATGTAATATTCTTCAATATATTCTCTACATTTCCTCCAAGTTTCACTTCTTGGAACATTTGAAACTTGTAGAGCATGCCACATGCAAAACATTTGATATATGTATATGAAAATTGCACACAAAATACTATAGAAAGTACTCTATTTAATTCATTTTTTCTCACTAAATTCTGATCTTCTATGAATAATTTATAACTATTTTACCCAGAACACCTATTTAAGACTAGTTTCAGGACTAGCCAAAAATGCCTATATTCCACAGAGTGTATCTCCCAAAAAAAAGACCCGGAAGTTGAAATTTGTACATGTACCTTGATATATTTTTTCAATAACCTCTAGGTTTCTCTATCTGAATAAGTCTAAAAAACAATTTATAGTGAAAATGGTAATATGACTTGTAAATAACATACCTTACAACACATCTTCAAAAGACTTCATCCTCCCTTGTAATTTCTCCCTTCTTTACGGCATATTCCATCTAAAAAATGGCTCAGATATCCTTCATTACCTTAGATGAGAATCACTCGATCACTTAGATATATATTCAATGAACTTGTGTGTATAAAAAATATGCTCATGAGATACTTCTTGAGGTGTATTTATACTTTTTCTAAGTAACCTATTTCCTTAACTTTAAGGCCTCTTTCCTTAACTTTAGGGGTTCTTGAACTTTCTTTTTACAACCACTTTACCCTTTAATTAATTGAATTGTAACCAACTAGGGGTTTCTTGACCATTCTTTGGGGATTCCAACTTCACAAGGCCATAACTCCTCAATAGTGAGGAACCACATGGCATACCACCTATCAATGGAAACAACATGACGAGTACTGTCCATTTATGAGTTTCTTACCTGCATTTTCACTATACTTCATGTCCATATTCCTGAACCAAATTTGGTTTCCATAAACACACCTATGGGGCTCCTTGTGGACTTCTTCAAATGCACTCATCAAATCTGCTAACATCAACCACTCTTATTTACATCAATGACAACTAACTCACTATAAATATAAATCATACAAATGATAACTAGATAGCCAACGATATTATCTACATCTGTGGGGATTTCCGACTTATCCAAGGGTTGAGATCAATATCCAAGGTTTGAAATTAATCACAACCAAATTTCCAAACCAATTTTCCAACAATATCCCCCTTTGGAATTTATGGCAACACTAATGGAATGCATTGATGGAAACATTCATGTTATATGCATGCTCATGCTCATGCTCTCCTTGTGACCATCACTCCCCCTATGTCCATATCATTGCTCTTATCTCTCCTCCTTTGAAATCAATGGAAAAGGGTGTATCTCCTTGGGGATTCTCCACCTATCTTCATGCTTATATTCTTTCTCTGTCCATATTCCTCTTCTCTTTTGATATCGATAGCAAATGGCATCTCTCTTGGAGGCTACTCCCCTTGTCTTCGTGCATATTTTATTTCTCTCCATTTCCATGCCTTGTTCTTTGTCTCCCCCTTTCTGCATACTACTAATATTCCATTTTGGATCTCTTTCTCTAATGATTTATAGTCCCTTGAATTCTTTGCAAGATGTCGTGTAAATGTAGGGATACCTGTAAATGTTTCCTTTCCTCTCCTCCAGTGATTCTTATTGTACATTTTTGCTTCCTCTTGAAATTCAATGATATATATATATAAAACATTAATTACTTGAATTATTCAATCACTTGTCATGTTCACTTGACCATACTGTTAAATGATTTCCTTCTGACGATATGGATTCTGTTACCGATTTAGCTTCACTTGTTCTATTATGCCTTTCACTGTTTGCCTTTTTGTGACCAATCAATTCCAATTGTCAATACACTGTCATATATGTGTATAGTCCTATCAAATATCTCATGAATCTATCTCTTTCCATATGTCACAAATTGTTCGTAACTTTTCTACTAAATTTTCCATGATGCTGACCCATATGTCATTGTACTATCATGAAGGCTTCTATTCTAAAATTGATCATCACATATTCCTTTTTCTCAGACTGAATCAAATATTTCCACTGATCTGCAATACATCCTTGAACCTATAATGAATATATCCCTACCTCGAAAGTGTGTCAATGCTATTCCTTTGATATCTATATGGGAACACCGCTTCTTAATCGATCAATTTGTCATTATGTACTTCTACTATTTGAATGTTCTGATTCTGTCTCTGCAAACACTTCGAACTTATTGAATGATGGTTCTCTGATTTGTAGTAGCTACTGCATAGACTCCCCCTATTCAATATTCATATTTACTAGGAGTCTCCAAGATAGATGGCTCAGAACAATGGGGGAATATTCCCTAATGTAGAGTAATGTTCTTCTTTGTTTGTATACTCGTCATCTCTCTTAACATTGACTTCTTCCTTTTTTCTCATGGATTCATTATGATATTGCACTACAATTCCTGAGAGTACAATATCTTGGGTCTGTTCTTATTTTCTTTCTTGCACCGCTGCAAATACTGCGATCTCTGGGACCTGTCCTTTATTTACCTTCTCTTTGTGTCTTTATTTTATTCTCCAAACCTTCATGTATCTGACATCGATGTTTTCTTTCATTGAGGGCTCTATCATGCTCCTACAATTCCAGTATATGTGACCATAATTGTGGCATTTGTAACATTCAATATTGTTGGGAGCCACATAGGTATTTCTTGTCTGAACACTTCTTCCATGTGCTCTACAATCTACATCCTTATTTCCAAAGTTAGTACAAATACAACAATGACAATAAAATAAAATTTCATACTTGGGAGTGAATGATCTTCTTTGTGGTGAATTCCTTCTGAATTCATGACTCAGTTGATCACGATCTTCTCTTTTGTTGATTCCTTCATCATGATTGAAGCTTCTTTGTTGCTTGAATGTGGAAGGTATTTTTGAAGATGTATCTCTATTATACTCATTATTCTTTGATTCTTGTTGACCATGATTCCTTCCTTTGAGTGCTTCTGCATAACTCTTACCCTTTTCTTCATTCTTCCTTTCTAGCAACCTGGACTGCTTCTCTTCAAATTTCTTTTATGATATTGTGAATGTTTCTCTCTATTCAACAGTCTTGTTGAGCTTGAAAATTTTAACTCTTAATGTGACAACTTCTTCTTCAATCTTCTCAACCTCTTCTTCTTTCTTCATAATCTAAATCTTTATGACTTCTTCCATTCTTTTTTCTTCTTCAAGTTGAATTTTAAAGGAGATGAGTTCTTCTTCAAGTCTTCTTTCTCGTTGATTGAATTATGATTCAATATGGTTTAGATCCTCAGATATTTACTTGAGATGGTTTGTCAAAATCTTCTCTCTTTTCTCTGTGTCCTTTCTTTGTGCTACAATTTCATATTCTAGACACTACTTTTCGACCAAATGACTTTTGTAGGTTTCCTCAATTCTTCTGGCTTCTTCCACTTGGAATTTTAGGCTCATAATAATATGTTGGAATTCTTCAGGGCTTTGAAAAAAATCATTTAGTTTGATCAGTTCTTTGAGGGACTTGTTTTCCTCTCTTTATTTATTTCTTTAGTTCATCTAAAGCACCGATCAATTCTGCTTCAATATCTACTATTCCTTCTTCACAATCTTATTCTTCTGAATCAATATAAAATAACACGCATATTTCTTCTTGTTCTATACCTTCATCTTCTTTAATGTTCTCTGGTTTTGTGATGGGATATTCCTTTGAATAGATACTTTGTATCCTTCCCAAAAGTTCTTTAGTTGATGAACATTTTCCCACTTTGTATTTTACTGAATGAGGTAATACTTCATGTTATCCCCTAGCCTAAATATAACTAAGGAGATTATGTCTCGAGGCCCATAGGTAATAGACTTGGAGTACTGAGATCCATATTGACTTGAGCCTTCTTGAGTAAAATGTATGATATCTATTTCAACATTAAATTGTCAACCCGAGCCTCGTAAGCTTCGAGGTGCCAACATTGTATATGAAGGTCTAGAGATCTAATCTAGCCTAGCCTAATCTAATGCCGATAAACTCAAATAATGAAGAAATTGATGGACTATGTCTAAATAAGAGAATACCAATCTATTCTTAAAGCTAGTTAATCTATTCAATTTCTTTTTGAATAAGAAAACAACAAGTAAATAAGAAAGTAAGCAACTGATCTATCTATCTCTGAATGAAAACTCATCTACCTAACTAAAATCAAGAAAAGAAAGAACTCACATCTTGATGGCATCTAACTACTAATGACAATTCAAGTAAACATCAATCATTCACTCTATCACATAACTGCTGGAAAATATTCTATTAAAATCACTAATTTAAGCGAAGCTATAAACTCATAAACTCATAATTTAATTCTTAATTAAAAATCTTAATTCAAATTCATATTTAGAATGACAATAAAAAAACAACAGTTTGTGCAAACCTATAACTCTTGACTCTTGCTAACTAGAAATTATAACTTGAATTCATAACTAAGATTTCATTAAAACTCACAATCTAATTAAACTAAACTCTCGCTAAAAATCACACTCAACATTAACCGAAATGCTATTGAGAAGTACAACTCAAAATCCATTTCTATTTTACCATGCTAATGCTAAAAACATAATTGGAAAATGAAGAAAACCTACAAGAAAGATTTGGATTCATAACCTGAAAATTAAACACTATCTAAACTAATACTCTGTTAATATAAACACTGCCTAAACTACAACAACTAATCTATCCAAACTACACATAAACCTATCTAAATTAAGATTCTATCAAAACTACCAGAAGCAATCAATCTATCCAATATTGCAAATAAATCTGTCTAAGTTAGTACTCTACAGAGTCATTCATAACTAAGAAAGTGGAGACATAACAATTCAATTAACTAGCTTCTTCAACCTACAAAAAAACACATTCATTAGCATTAACTCAGAAAATAATCTGCAATTAAAAGGAGGAATTAGATACACAATTCTGCAACTAAAATAAACACACAACAAGCAATCGAAATTGGGAATTTGACATAATAAAAGAAGATTTTGAAAACTAAGAAAGGAAACTGAACAATTATAAATCTACACTAATGAGAAAATCACCCACACCACTGGTGGGCCTCCCAGGAGGTCTAGGAAACTCCTCAACATGAAATTGTGATCAGAGAATCAACATGATATTGTCATTCATTAGAAAATGCAGTCTAATCATAAGTTTACAGAGATGTATCAGTTACATAATAAAAATGTCTTCTTAAAATTCTTCTCTTGGTCTTTCCACTACTGGTGATATTTATAGGTGAATTACAGCTCAAGAGGTTGACCAATGAAAGGGTCGACCTCCTCTAAAAATATCAAATTCATTAAATGAGTTGTTAATAGCTTTGGCTTCTAGAATTTGAATGAGCCACTCAGTGATTAGCATAACTACCTAATCTGAGATTTCAAGAGCTTAATAGCTGGAGGCCACAAGGGTGAACAAAACCCATTTTGTCTATTCTCCCAACACATGCCGTTGATATAACAACCGCAAATTGGCCCATGTTTTTAGTGACAGATGCAGTGCTAGATGCAGTGCCGAATGAAGTACTGGACGAGCTACCTGATGGATATTTGCATTGCGAATTCGTCCTGTGACACACAGATCACACATTAGATTCTTTTAATCATTAAATCAAATCGAATTTAGCTCAAAACCATTGCAAAACATTAATTGCACATACTTGTTGTAGATCCACGATGAATTGATACAAAATCCTTTGAAAACATATTCAAAATGTTTATTAATACATATAATACCGGTACAAAAAGGATTTAGTCATCATCATAAAACAACCAAATTACAAGCCCAACATTACCCCCACACCTAAGGATTTGCAGGTCCCACTGCAAACAAAAATGAATCACCCAACATGACTAGACTTGCGAAGGAGGGGGTGGATTAACTTTAGAAGCTTCTCCCTCTTTCCTGAGGAATTTTGTCTTGGGCCTTTTGTGATGTTTCAATTTCATCCGAAGCCTATTATTGGTGGAATTCATATCATCAACCAAACATTGTAGAGAATTCATCTTGGCTTGTAGGTTAGCGTCATCATGTTGTAAATGACGACTCAATGTTTCATGGTATTTAAGTTTGAACTGGAGGGTTTGGAGTTTTTGGAGGCTGCCGATGACATGTGAGGAAGCCTTGAGATGTATATTATACCCTTGATCCTTTAAAACATGCAAAACATCAATTTTACCTCTGCAAAATTAGTTTCAAAAGTGACTTCCTAGAAGCGCAACAATTCTGGCCTAGTGAACTTGTGAAAAATAGGTATTAAAGTGACACCTGTAAATCCAAGCTAGTAACTCCTGTGTAAAAACTAAGAGAGTTTTTTTTTTTTGAATACATCCTTGATAAAAACCTCTCTTGATTTTAAAAAATTCACTTCCAGTTGTTAGGAAAACACGACAAGAAAACATGACTAAAACAAGAAAAACAAAGTGTTTTATTTTTTAAAAACTAGGCCTCTAAGAGAATTGCATATATCCAAAACCATAACGTATATTCAAAAAATGATAGAGTTTATTGTTTTTGGGTATTTAATGGAAAAAAACCTCCTCCAGGTTTCAAAAATAATTTCCCATTTTTTCATAAGCCAAGATTGAAGTTGGTTACTCAAAAATTACAGAAGCGCAACGTGCTCTCAGCAGAAACGTAGTGTTGTCTTTGAGAGGGTTTTTGGAGGCCTTCCTAGAGGATTTTTGGGATGAAAGTGGTATGGTTTGAAATTTTATGATATCTTCTACACAATGGAACCATCAAGAACTGTAGACATCTTCTCCTAGTATCTTGAAGTCAAGTTGTCCAAAAGTGAAAGAACCCTCCTATAGCGACTGTATTTGGGGAATTTCTCTCAAATAATAACACCTGTGCATAACATGAAGGATTTTTTTGTTTCTTGGTCTATTATCGACAAAAATCTCTTTCACTTTTGTCAAATTCATCTTCCTTATTTCATAAACCAATTTTGAAGTAGAACTTTGACCAAGACAATCATTTAAAAATTTAAGACAAGGAATGATTGATGGCCATGATGAAAATTCACGACCTTGGATAAGTGGAGGGAGTAGCAATGAAACCTAGACACACCAATGACCATTTTACAACCAAGATAGTCAAATTTTATTCGAGAATTTTATTTGAAAATATAACAATTTGATCTAATGACCCTATAAATCACATGAAAGAGTAAATTTGATTATTGGTGACTGTCATAACTAATAGATATTAATAAAAGGATTGGTTTGTACTGGTAGACATGGTGAACATGATCATTTTTTATTTCCTTGTAATCGATCTGTAACAATTCAAACAACTGTTCCTCTTTTCATAAGCTTGTAATACAGATGGCAATGAGTATTTAGCAGTTGTTATCGCTCTGTATTTGTCACAAAGAGTAGTTAAGTATAAGTAGTCTTCTATTGCATAAACATAAAAATGAACATAAATATTATAACACACATAGTGATTTTAGTAGTATAGAATTTATCATACCAATATAAACAATTGCCGATATAATGTTAAGAACCAAATATCAATATAACATAGAAAAACCTCAGAATAACTACTCAACGCATTGAAAAAGAGAGAAACTCAGATAATAAGCCTCTTCGAGGGGGGAAACTCCTTATGCCCACATAAATGTACAATTACAAGATGATTCAAAATGAAAATGTCTCCTTGGTATATATAGGAGACTAGGAGGTATAATTACAACTAATGGACTAAAGCCGACATAAATAAAATAACATTACTAAAATAATATGCCCTAATTAAGGGGTAATGAGCCACTATTTAGGGATTAACATGCCCCTCCCCTGGAGACAAGTGTTGTCCGCAATGCTTGAGTAACATTGGATGCTTCTGTATAAAAGACTCATCTTCCCAAGTGGAATCTTCAGCTGATAGTTTCCTCCATTTAATGAGATACTCTAAAATGGATCTATTTCTCAGCTGGCGAATTCTTGTGTCAGTGATGGCTTCAGGATCCAATATGATTTTTCCTTCCTTGTCAAGTTCTAAAAATATAGTTTGAATTGGTATCTTGTCACCTATAACCTTCTTTAAGAATGAAACATGGAAAAATGGGTGTACTCATGAAGATGCAGGCAACTCCAATATGTATGCCATAGTACCAATCTTTTGCAACACCTTATAAGGGCCATAGTACTTTGGTGATAATTTATTATCCTTCTTGGCTTGCTTGAGGGACATCTGTTTGTATGGTTCTAGTCTTAAAAACACCCAATCCCCTACTTCAAAACTTCTTTCACTATGATGTTGATTTGTTTGTTGTTTCATATGATTTTGTGTCATGGTCAGGTTTTCCTTTAATATTTGGAGAACTTTTTGTTGATGCTCGATGTGATCTTGCACTTCTTGAACCTTAGATTTTTATTTTAGAGAAGAAGTGATGGAAGGAGGGTGGTATCCATAGAGTGGCATAAATGGTGTCATTTTTGTTGCAGTATGAAAGGAGGTGTTATACCACAATTCTTCCAAGGGTAACCATTTGAACCATTGTGTTTGTTTATCAGAGACGAAGCAACGAAGGTAGCCTTCTAGACATTTGTTCACTATATCGGTTTGTCCATCATATTGAGGATGATAGGATGATCTATGAGCCAATTGAGTACCCAAACAAGATAATAATTCTATCCAAAAATGTCCAGTGAAGATGGGATCTATGTCACTTACAATAATCTTTGGGCTGCCATGTAGCTTTTGAACTGTCTCCATGAATGAGATGGCAACTGTACTAGCTTTGAAGGGATGAAAGAGTGCACAAAAGTGTGCGTACTTGGTCAGTCTATCAACAATCACCATAATGACACTCTTTCCTTCAGACTTCGGTAACCTTGTGATGAAATCCATGGAAACCTCCTCCCAACACTGACTTGAGATGGCTAATGGTTGTAAAAGACCCGTGGTATTAATTGTTTCCACCTTATTTTGTTGGCAAACCAAACATTCTGCCACAAACCTTTGAACATCATTTTTAAGGCCATCCCAAAAAAATTCCTTCTTACCCTATGGTAGGTTTTTAAAAATCCTGAGTGCCCTCCTACTGGAGAGGTGTGCAATTCCAAGAGTACATTTTGTTTGAGTTGGGATTTCTTACATAAATATAAGAGATCTTTGTACCATAGTGAATCATTTTTCCATGCAAATGTATCTAATGTATTGGAATCCTGCTGCAACCTTTGAATGCGAGTCCACACTTTTTCGTCATTCTTCCATTCATCCCTTTCTTCTATTATCGAAACGGGTTGGATGATTGATATAGCACAGAGAAAGGCCTCAACATCTTCATCCTTCCTTGAGAGTGCATCTGCCACAAAATTGTTCTTCCCTTTTTTATAGACAATTTCAAAATCATAACACAATATCTTGGTTACCCATTTTTGTTGTTCTTCTGAAGATAGTCTTTGTTCCAAGAAACATTTAAGACTATCATGATTTGTTTTTTCCTTGAAGTGCCAACCTATTAGGTAAGGATTCCATTTATTCAATGCATGTAGTATTTCCATCATTTCATTCTCATAAATGGGTTTGTGTAAGTCCTTTCCCTTGAATGGTTGACTTTCAAAATCCAGGGGCGTTCCTTCTTGCATTAGGACAACACCAATTCCATTTCCCGAGGCATCACATTCCAAAATAAAGGTTATTGTGAAGTCTGGAGTGTTCAAGACAGGAGATTTGCACATCACCTCTTTAAGTTAATCAAAATATTTAGTTGCCTCTAGAGTCCATGAAAATTCATCCTTCTTACTTAGTGTCATTAAAGGTGCTTCTATTCTTCCATAGTGTCGAACAAACTTGCAGTAGTAACCTGCCAAACCCATAAATCCTCTAAGATTATTTGAATTTTTTGGAATCGGGCAATCCATCATGGCGTTAATCGTGTTAGGGTCTACCTTGACACCTTCATGAGATACAATATGATTCAAATACTCTACCTCCTTCACTCCAAAGAAATATTTGGACGGTTTAGCATATAGTTGTTGCTCCTTTAGTAGTTGTAGCACCTTGTCAACATGTCGCACATGATCCTCCCAAGAATTTCTATAGATTAGTATATCATCAAAAAATACTAACAAAATTTTTTGAACGAAGGGCTTGAAAATGGAATTCATCAACCCTTGGAATGTGGAAGGTGCATTTGTAAGGCCAAAAGGCATGAGGAAAAATTCATAATGGCCTTCATGAGTTTGGAATGTTTTTTTTGGGATATCTTCTTCCTTCATTCTAATCTGATGATACCCTGAATGAAGATCCAATGTTGTGAAATATATTTCTCCATGTAGTTCATCTAACAATTCATCAATGACAGGAATGAGAAACTTATCTTTAATAGTGATCTTGTTGAGCTCTCTATAATCTAGACACATACGCCATGAGCCATCTTTCTTGAATACCATTACCACCGGTGTATAGTAAGAAATTTGGCTAGGTCCAATAATTCCAACCTCTAACATTTCTTCACCATGCGCTCAATTTCACTCTTTTGGGCATAAGGGTATCTGTACAGCCTAATGTTAGGAGGAACACTGCTAGGAATTAGGTGAATATCATGATCATTATTTTGAGTCGGTGGAAGTCCTTTGGGAATATCTTCAAATACTTTGGAATGCTTATCAATGATCCCTTGGAGATCTAGAGGAATAGATGGCTTAGATGTTTGAACATCTAGTGAGCATAGTTGTGCAATAACACCTTGATTCCCCTTTTTCAATAATTTTTTCATGCCATTAGAGCTTATCATCTTATCGGGTTTCCCTGTGATACCTCTTAGCTCAATTTCTTTTCCTTCCAATGAAAATTTCATGAAAATTTCTTGAAAATTAAAAGCCACTGTTCCCAATGATTGTAACCATTGGATTCCTAGTACACCATCAGCACCACCCATGGGTATAGAAATCATTGGACTATTCATTACATATTCCCCCATAGTAAGATTGATCTTATTGCATTTTCCTGAGCAATTGATAGTTCCTCCATATGCAATCATTACTTGAAACTCTGGTGCTGGATATACAAAGCAATTGATATCTTTGGCTAATTTATAGTGAATGAAATTATGAGTACTGCCAGAATCAAATAGGACTATTCCCTTTTTCTTTTTGATATATCCTTCGATCTTGAGAGTTTGAGGAGTGATAATTCTAGCCAATGCATTACACAATATCATGGGAGTCAACTTTTCAGACGAAATTGATTCTACGTTTTCATCTTGATATGGTTATTGTTAATGTTCTTGTTCTGCTTCCTCTTCACAATCTATGTAGAATAATTTATTCTCACCACACTTATGTCCCTTACTGTACTTTTTGTCACAATTAAAGCATAAACCTTTTGCTTTTGTTTCCTCCAATTGTTGAGGTGTCAACCTTGTAGGTTGAGGTGTTGTAGAAGAAGGAGAATTATTCTCTCTATAGATGTTAGGATTGGTCCTTCTAGTAGCCATAGCCATATTTTTACTTTCAACATTTATTGCCACCCTCAATGCATTCTCCAATGGTTTGTGTTCCCAAAAGAGAACCTCATGTTGAATGTTATCTCTTAAAGTTCCTATGAATACATCAATCAAGTGCTCATCTGGAATATCTATTACCTTTATATTCAATCTTTGGAAGTTCTCAATGTGCTTTGTAACTGAACCCTTTTGCTTGATATTTATCAATTAGCTAAAGAAGGTATTGCTCCTTGTATCCTCATAGTGTGATATCATTTCTTCCATGAAAATTTTCCAAGTGACGAGTTATTTTCGAGAAAAAATCCATCTATACCATAAAAATTGATTGGGTTCTAAATATAAAGAAGCAATTTGTACCTTTTGTGTATGTGGAACATTATGTAGATCAAAGAATTTCTCCATTTGAAGTATCCATGTGATAGGGTCCTTGCCATCAAAATTCTGCATATCGATCTTCAGAACGTGGTTAGTCTTCAACCCAAAGTTAGAGTTTCTCCATTCTTGATTCACCTTCCTTGTGTCCTCATCATGAATTTCATGGGATACATTTTCACTTTCAGGTGTCCTCTCTATTACAAAATTTTTCAATCCTTCCATGATCTCCTGTTTTAAACCATCATATTAGTATTTATTGCCTCCAACTTAGCTTCCATCTCTTATAGTTCATATTTTGTTACTGTCTTCTTTTGTAAATCATTTATTTCCCTATGCATTTCTTCACCTTCATCAAGAGTCCAACTAGGATTTTTCGGAGGCTTATTTGGTGTAGAAGTTCCCTTTTTGGGTGGTATGTTGGCCAAGTATCACATTTGAACCTTGATTTTGAGGTGGTTCTGCTAGAAAATCTTTCTTCTTCTGTATCTCCAAAGTTTCGACCCTTCTGGGTATGAAACTTTCTTTTTTGTAGTTCTTTGATATTTCTTCTTTGCAATGCCACAAGTCTGATCAAAATTGGATGTGCCAAGTGGAATTTGCGCATAACAGAAATACTACAAAATGTCTGCTATCCAATGAAACTAGTCTCACTCAATTTGGATACTCTAGGAAGAATTTATGATTGTTTTACCTGGAACACCTTCTTGAGACTAGTCAATAGGACTAGTCAAATACCCTATCTTCCACAGGGTGTATATAAAAATTTAAGATGACCCAGAAGATGAAAGTTTTACCATGGATAACTTACTAAATTCTGTGAATATCCTCTAGATTTCAGGGCCTGCAACGTTACATAAAATGTTTTATAGTGAAAATTCCGTAATGACTCAGTTCATGATGATTCCAGAACCCTATCTTGCACAAGTTGTATATCTAAAATTATAAGGCCTCAAGAGATGAAATTTTAACCCAAATTACCTTGATATGTCTACTAAATATCCTCCAATTTGTTCCTTCTGAAACATTGTAGAAACAAAATTATAGTGAAAATTCCAATGTGTCTTAGATGTAGCAACGAAACCCCAAGACCTTGAGCTCTGATACCATATGTTAAGAACCAAATATCAATATAGCATAGAAAAACCTCAGAATAAGTACTCAACACATTGAAAAAGAGAGAAACTTAGATAATAAGTCTCTTCGAGGGGGAAACCTCCTTATGCCCACATAAATGTACAATTACAAGATTATTCAAAATGAAAATGTCTCCTTGGTATATATAGGAGACTAGGAGGTATAATTACAACTAATGGACTAAATCCGACATAAATAAAATAAAATTACTAATATAATATGCCCTAATTAAGGGGTAATGAGCCACTATGTAGGGCTTAACATATAATAGCCCAAGACATTGTAAAAGACAATATGGAATAATTTTGACAGAATTTCTACTTCCTCTTCATGGGTTTGCTATGAAAATGGGAAGTGATTAGCCTTTTTTTTTAGCTCAGGAAACTCCCCCCAAATCGAAGATATGGTATGTCCTCATGCCATGAATTAATTGGAACCAACCTTTCATTCATTTGAAAACTCTATATTGTCAACAAGAGTCTATAGACAATCTTCAAGAAAATTAAGCCAACATAATTATTAAGAAAAAAAAAAGACTAGAACTTAGAAAAACAAAGTATTAATGTTATGTTATGGGAGTGACCAAAAAGACACCACACTAGTTCATATTTCTTAATACATACAAGTTGTGACAAGGGATTTTCCTCATGTCCCTGGATAGAGAATATGAGGGTATAGATGATTTATAAAACCCATAAGAAACAAGTCATCCCTGCTTACTTTCTCAAAGGATTATTGTCATTCAAGTAATATGGATAAAGTTTGCATTTGAGTTCATTAGACTCCTTAACTTATGGGTCCCACTTCTAGGATAGTTACATCCTAGGTATAGTATGAATTAGATGATAGGGTCTTAAGATCATCTTACGGTCATTTTCAAATGGAAATTAAATGAGATTTATTTATCCCTTTTGTTCAACCATGCATGCTTCTTCTTAAGGATCTACAAAAGTATATCGTTCATATGGAAAAATACAGATTAGGCATAGTAAAAGATATCAAAGTCAGAACCCATTGCCAAGAAGCTTATTCAATACCCTGATGGGGTAACTCTGATATCTAAGAAATATCTTCTTCAGGCATAACTCCGCATTGCAAGCGATGTTGTTCAGTACCCCGATGGGTTTGCCTAGTCATACCATAGGTTGGTACCCACTGCCAATAGACATGTTCAATATCCCGGAGGGTTATCCTCTTACACCCTTTTACAGCAGAGAATGGTCCACCATCTTTTAAGATTTTTTTTGTATAAAGATTGCTTTTTGCAAGAAAATGGGGAGGCGTCTCTGAAATTTATTTTATGAAATGGGATGGTATATGGGCTAGAGGACACTCTATAAATTTCCCATAAAATATTGTTCGTATGAAAAATATACTTATGCAGTTATATAGGTCCAAAGACATGTCATTGTCAAACTTACTTAATCTATAGTGGATGAGTATGTAAGAGAATGAATTAAAGGTGTCTCTAGTCCCTAAGTCTATCCTCTTCATATAATATTATAGTAGTGTTCCCTCATAAGTAGAAGTTTCATTCACTATCCTGCTACTATTTTATAAGGATGCTTGGATAACAAGCTTTGATATGAAACTAGGATGTACAAATTACCTATAGGTATTACTATGTATATCTTTTAAAATTTAAGTAAATCCCAATAATGTATTAAATTTTGTTCTTCAGGCTACTGTTTATAGTGAGTAGTCTGGATTATGTATGGTACAAGAGAGAAATATTTTAAACTATCAATACTATCTTTATCTTATCTCCTTTATTAAAAATAAAACCCAAAGTGTGGTTGTAGTAAACTTTAAGTTGAACTAACAACATACAACCTTTATTCATTATCCTACCCTACCTAAAAAGAAAGTAAAATATTTAGTCAAGTGTAATAACGTTTCCAATGTAACCATGTGCACAGTAAGATAAGAAGCATACCCATATCCACATATGGAATATTTACCGCATGGATTAACTGGATATGAAGAACCAACCAACCTACTTGTTTTGGCATCAGAAGGTGTTGAAGAAGAGAATGGTATTGTGGCCTGATGACCTCTTGAAACCAAATTTCAATGTAGTCTTGATGTTCATCAACAGTAATTTCTCTGCTCTCCTTCATCATGCTATGTAGATCCTCTTCTTCTGGATGATTTATTTCTGAAGTACATAAAGGATCTGCCGAGATGGATGTTGAGAACCCCTCAATCTCAGGTCTTAGTGATTTCTCTCCACTGGATGTAGTCCATAATTTTTCATCTTCCGGTAACATACCCAAGCAACCATAGGCTGGGGTATGCTACCTACAAGCTCACCCTTGGAATTCTTTCTCATTCTGATACCTTCTTCATTTATTAAATATGCATAAGATAAGAGAATTAATGACATGCACAACAATATCGATCAAACATGCATGTTCTAAAGACTCAATTAACTATAATTAAATATACAATGGAAAATAATTCATACACAGATAATAATATCACAGCAGACAAAACTTATCTTTATGAAATATGACACCAACTGGTTGCATGCCATGGACGTTCCACCCAACCGTAGACACTACTTCTCCAAATATCAACAATAGCTTCACCCCCGAGCCAGGGCTATAAATCCACAAGGACGGTTCCAGAGTGAACTTGGCTTCCCAAACCAGTCAAATCTCAAGCTCTCATAGGCTTCCGAACACTCGCAGTAATCCAAGTACCCAACTCTCTTCTACCCAGCTTGCACCACTCAAGAGAATGAACCTCCACATTTCTCTGCCACATAGTCCCTTAGGAAGTCCTTCTCCTTATTCGGGTCTCCAGTGCAGCTGGTCTAGAATATCAATACCAAAACTCTCAGCACTCACAACTATGATCCATGCTAGACACAAGCCACTGCATCTCATACATGTAGGCCTCAAGTCATGACTGGATCACACCAGCGACCACTACGACCAACTATCCCATGGCTAATTCTTTTTCAGTTCGGTCCCCCTTCCCAAGACCAATACCCAGGTGAGGATGGATGGCGGAGGAAGGTAAGTGCATGGGAGTGTGTTAGGGTAAGAATGAGCTAACATAAAGGTGACGGAGCAGACAAGCCAATGACCAACCCCACAATCGGACTAGGGGCGGGTTTAAGTATGTTCATGGGGAAATCAAGAACCTCCTGGCCTCCCCAAGA
>ML781509.1:189422-199598 GCA_009831015.1 Picea engelmannii
CTTAGGAAAAAAGGTAATTAACATAGGAATAAACATTTATCCCCTCAAGCCCCATCTCTTATGGAATCATAGCCCCCTATAACTCTAGTCCTTGTCCGTCTAGTAGCCAATGATGTATTTATTATTAATAATGATAAAAACATTACATGTATTGGTTACACTGGCCTTTTAATAATTGTTTGGGCACTCTGGCCTCTTAGTATCGTAACAATACATTATTTAAAATGGGGTTTCAAAACCCGGGGTGTTACATCCCCTCCCCCTTATTTTGGCACTATCCTCATTGCATATACAAAACAAAGATCAAAATCTCAAATTTATTCAAAAATCTACGGGTTCTCTACCCGCGTGGCATCTTCATACTCCCAGGTAGCATCTTCAGGACCGTAGCAGGTCCACTGAACTTTTTCCAGCTCTATAATTCAATTCTAGAGAATTTTTACCTTTCTTTCCAATACCCGTATTGGATGAACCTGAAAATATCCCTCCATCTCTACCTAAATTAGATGCCAATCAATAACATGGTAAGGATCATGTACATATTTCTTCAGTAAAGATACATGAAATAAATTATTCACATTCATGGAAGTAGGCAATGGAAGCATGTATGCAACTGGCCCTATTCTATCCAATATTTCAAATGGACCATAGAATCTAGCTGCCATCTTTGTACAAATATCCAATTTCAAAGGGATTTTCTTGGTTTTCACTTTCAAAAGTACATTCTCCCCTACTTTAAATTCTTTAGCTATCATGTTCTTGTCTGCATAAAATTTATGTCTATACTTAGCTGCCTTTAAATTCTACTTGATCTTGACCACCTGGTCTTCCATGTCCTTGAGAAACTCTAACCCAATAACCACTCTATCTATTAGGTTGTCCCAACTCGCTGGAGTATTGCATTTCCTACCATACAAGGCTTCAAATAGGCTCATTCTCAATGAATCATGATACCCATTATTATATTCAAACTCAACCAAGTGTAAGTAATCTTCCCACTTGGATGGCTTATCCATCACATACATTCTCAACATGTCTTCAATTATTTGATTGAGTCTCTCTGTTTTCCCATCTGTTTGGGGATGATATGTTGTGCTAAAGTTTAGATTTGTGCCAAATCCTTTAAACAATCCCCTCCAGAAATTGGAGGTAAACTTTGTATCTTTGTCCAATACGATTGTTCTAGGTATCCCATGTAACCTAGCAATTTCCTTCATGAAAATTTCTGCAATATTAGTTGTTGTATGCATTGTCTTCACAAGCACAAAATGAGTAGCCTTTGTTAACTTTTCAACCACCAACATGATTGAATCATGTTTCTTATTTGTTCTGGGTAATCCCATGATGAAATCCATGGTGATCACTTCCCATTTCTTCTCTGGAATTGGCAATGGCTACAGCAAACCCATTGGGTGCCTATGCTCAGCCTTCACCTTCTGACATTCTATACATCGAGTGATGTAACCAAAAACATCCTTCTTCATTCTTGACCAAAAGAACTAGATTCTTACTGTTGCAATTGTTTTATGGTAACCGAGATGTCCAACATAAGGAACATCATGCATTTCCTTTCATACCAAATTCATCAGTTCTCTAGGACTAGGAACATAGATCCTACTCTTATGCATGAGTAATCCATCTTCCTTTATTTTCTGCTGTACATCTCCTTGCTGTAAGTTTTCCTTTACCTATAGGTAATGTTCATCTATAACAAGACCATCTAAAGTTATTCTCTTCAAGTCTGACTGATGCATATTGACAATAGTAGTATGCATGAGATGCACTCTCCTACTAAGTGCATCGACAACTTTATTCTCCTCTCCCTTGATATGCTTGATATCAAAGTCATATTCTCTTAAAAATTCCATCCATCTTGTTTGCCTAGCATTCAAGGTCGATTGTTCAAAAAGATACTTCAGGCCAATGTGGTATGTCCTTAATTCGAATTTCTTCCCCATGAGATAATGCCTCCACATCCTCAAGGCGTGAACAATGGAAAAAAGTTCCAAGTCATATGTGGCATAGTTCTTCTCATGTTCCTTAATATTTTTGGACTCATATCCAATGACATGTGCATTTTGCATGAGGAATCCCCCAAGTCCTTCCTTACATGCATCTGTACATACCACAAAACTTTCATTTGGGTCAACAATCTTTAACACATGCGCACTAGTAAGTAATTCATTCAATAGATTAAAATTCGTTTCACACTTGAGTGTCCATTCAAATTTAGTTCCCTTCTTTTGCAAATAAGTGATAGGATGAGAAATCTTAAAGAATCCTACTATGAACCTTATGTATTATCCAACTAATCCCATAAAAGATCTGACGTCTGACACATATCTGGGTGTTGGCCATCCTCTAATGGCTTTGATATTCTCTAGATCTACTGCCTGCTCTGAAATAATGTGTCCCAAGTAATGGATCTTCTTTTGATAAAAATAACACTTACTCAACTTGGCATACAACTGATGTTCTCTCAGTACTTGAAATATCAATATTAAGTGATGTTCATGCTCCTCTTCATACTTAGAATAGATAAGTATGTCATCCAGGAATACTATGAGAAAATTGTCCAAATAATTAAGGACTTGAGGACAACTGGTGCATTGTTCACTCCAAATGGCACCAGTACAAATTCATAATGCCCATACTGGTCCTAAAGGATGTCTTATGAATGTCTTCTTCCTTGATTCATACCTGATGGTATCCTGCCCTTAGGTCAATCTTTGAAAATATATTTTCTCCTCTTAGATGGTCAAAGAGGTCATCAATTCAGGGTAGCGAATACTTGTTCTTTATATTGTACTTGTTCAGCTGTCGAAAGTCAATACACAACCTCAAGGTTCCATCCTTATTTTTGACAAAGAGTAATGGTGCTCCCCAAGGTGAAACACTTGGACATATGTACCCTTTCTTCAACAATTCCTCCAACTGCATTTGTAATTCCTTTAACTCTGGTGTTCTCATTCTGTAAGGTGTTTTTGACACTGGGGCAGCTCCTGGCACTAAATCAATTGAGAAATGTATCTCCCTTCTTGGTGGCAATCCAGGTATTTCTTGGAATACATCCTCAAGTTCCTGTAGTACTAAGAAATATTCAAGGATTGGCCTCTTTGTATTATCTGGCTCTTCCACATGAGTTGCATACAATTGACATCCTTTCCTAAAACATATTTTCAGTTGTAAGGCCAAAATATCCCTTATAGAGATGGGTCTTGGAACTCCTCTCACAGTTCTTTGTTTTCCATTTCCATCAATACATGTAAATGTCTTGTTATGAAAATATAGGACAACATGATGCTTTTCCAACCAATCCATCCCAATCAGAACATCATAAGACCCCAATTGTATGATATTTATATCAGTACTAGTATTCACTCCATTAAGAATTATGGAACAAATTCTGACCATATCATGGATTCTACTTTTGGTTCAAGTGGCTAACTGAACCAAGCTTGCTTTTCCAAGTTTACTTTTCTCCAAATGTAATTTATCCACTATATTAGGATCAATGTAACAATTAATTTCTCCTAAATCAATCAAAATAGAAATAGGATTATTTATGATCTTACCTTCCACATCGATCATATTGGACTGGTACTCTTCTTGTCGATCATTTAAATATGCATAGATTCTTCCCATATCTTCGACTGTTGTAGCCTCTTGGATGTTATGCACAGTATTCACTGTACCTTTTCTATGTGGGAAATCCTTGTACATGTGATCTTCTTTACATCCCCAACATTAGATTGGTGGTCCTCCCCTTTTTCCCAAGGAATATTCTTTCTTGAAATCCCCCTTAGGATACTGATCTTGATTATTTATATTAGGGTCATTCCTATTGAAGGGAGATTTGAATCCTTTCCTCCTTTGATCGGACTTAGCATTTTTCTTTTCCTTCCAAGATTTATGTATCGATTCACTTCCTTGGCCTTGATCATGCAGGTATTTAGCCTTCTTGATGGCTTCAGTCAAGGTATTGGGTTCATCATACTTGATCTTTTCCTTCTTAAAGGCTGGAAATCCACTTAGAAATATCTGTATATTCACTTTCTCATCATCAATGAACTTGATATACTTTAACAATCCCAAGAATTTCTTCTCATACTTTTCCATAGGCATGCTTCGAAACCTGAGTTCAAAGAACTCTTGCATTTTATTGTCATAGAAATGCTCTGAGAGGTACTCCTTTTGGAAGTACTTCTTGAACTACTTCCAAGTGATCCCACTTTCATTAACATGTTCCACTTGCTTTAGTTGGTCCCACCATACTGCAACTTTCCCATGTAAATGGTAGGTGTCAATCTTGTCTTCCAGGTTTGATGAATAGTTATGCAACTGGAAGTATTTCCTAAGCCCAAGAAACCATGCTTCGACATCATCTTCCCTTTATCTTTCACCATCGAAGGAAGGTGGCTTGAGCTTCCTAAAATCTCCTTGCAGACTATCTACCTCTTGTTTCCTTCTTTATTGCCTGACAAGGGACACCTCTAGACTGCTTATGGGATCATCTGATGCATAAGGCTTTCTTTTTTATTAAGGAGGTGAGTGGTGTCCATAAGCTCTGCTAGCACTTCTGGAATAACCAGCTCTTCCATGATCATTTCTTCTTTCATGACACTTGCCTTCTTCCTCTTGTCTTGAGTTTGATCCCTTCTTCATTCTCCTCTGCAATTGATCCAAGCTTTGTAACACTTGATCATTTATCTAACTCTTCTCCCTCATCAATATCTCATTGTCTTATTTGTAGCTCTACATTTCCATCTTCAAGATTCTTATCGTTTCTATCAATGTTTCCTGCTCTCCTTTTTCCTTGCATCCATTGGACTCTGTCTCTGCATTACAAACTCTGGTATTCTAGCCTTCGGCCTCCTTGTCATGACTAGAGGCTCCCTTTCCTTCTTCCATTTCCTCAATATGCATCTTGCGCTAATGTGCTTAAGCCTCTTAATTCTACAAAATGTGCAAACGATCATTTTTTTATAATTATGCATACGATAGACAAAAATTGCCAAACCATGCTACAAGTCTCTTTCTTGTTTTTTTTCATGGATATCATATCCCCATTCTCTGAAAATAATGGTGTCTTTTTATCTCTGTGCTGACACAGAATTTCATCCTATGCAGGCGCTTCCTTCAAACCACCTTCCTAGGTGACCATGACTAGAAACTGTGGCTAAATCCTTCCTTAGCATTTTTTTGTCTCGGAGACAACCAATTCGACCCTTAGCCCTCCTTCCCTCAACTCTCAATCTGCATGACCCTATGCTTAGCTGATAAAATGTTGGTCCAGAGCTTGTGGAATTTGGGACTTTCGTCTAGGGCCAGATCAATGGTCCTCATCCTCTTTCACAATCAACAATTGAGATCCACTTCGGGACTCTATGCTTTGGGAGTCTCAACTTTCCTTGCTTGCCTCCTCCCATAATGCTTTTACCCATAGTTGATGATCTATCAACATGTTTCCTCCCACAAATCAACAGGTGAATCGCTTTAGCTCTTTGGGCTTTAGAATTTTCAAACTTCCCTCATGCGATTTCTCCCGGAGTGATTTAACTCGAAGTCGACGATCCTTCGACGCATGTCTTTTGGAATCAATGATCGAGATTCACTCCAGCCTTCGAGCCTTTGGGAGTTTTCAACCCAACATAAGCTATGACATCTTTCCCCTTCAGTATGCCCAGTCTCTAGACTGGACGATCTATTGCCACGTGGTGAAATACTGGAAGCGGACACGTGGCACAATCAGGCAGGTGACACATGTCACATTGTAATCAAATTTTCAATACTCCAATTCTCAAAACTTACTGACACATGGCACACATCCCATGTGTCCATGTCATCCTAGGTAATGTCTACAAGCCACGCCACTTTAGAATTTTGGGGTCCACATCACCTCCAGGTGATGTCATCGTGCCCCACCACTTCGACTCTTCGAGCTTTGGGACATCAAGAGTTTTCATACTATCACACTTCCAATTCTCCCAAACTATGAATTCCCAAACTGGCCAATATTTCACCATGTGTCCTCCTAGATCAAACGAGTAATATTCACTTTGGGTCTTAGTACTTCGGAGAACTCAACTCTCAACCTTCACTTTCCCTGAAAGTGCGTGGATTTTGTCTACGTGTCCTCTTGGATCAGATGACCGAGATTCACTTCGGATCTCCGGTGTCCGAAAATCCCAATTCTCAACTGCTCCTGATCTCCTTTTCCCAAAGTGATTTTACCCAGAGCACATGTTCGATTGACATGTGTCCTTCTATAGATCGACGATCCCCAAATACTTCTTCTCTTCGGAGGTTCGTTGCTTGAGTACCAACATGTCACATCACTGCATGCTTTTAAAATTCCCGGGGCACGCATAGACAGTTTGGAATAACCCTCTTTTCGCCCCGCAATTATCCTGATGCTAACACGTAACCCTTCATGGAAACCGTGGTTTGGATTGTGGGACCTCCTTGGGAAATTAAATCCCATGCAACTCGGTTCCCTGTAATGCTTGCTGGTCATTGATCTCTCTCTCTAATGGGATTCGACGGTCATGACCTTAACCTTGCTTCCTTTTCATTGGATGAACCTTGTTCACCTATCCACTGATCCAAATATCCTGGATCTCTCTTGATCCTATAATGGCGACATCTATCGAATTCAATAGGAATGGTTATGATCCTTTGAACCCTTACAGAGGATCTATGACATTTTGTCTCCTGTGTAGCTTCTACAATGCCATTCCTCCCGAGATTTTCAATTCCATGGTCAGAGTTCGATCTCAACCATGAGACTCTAACCAACATACCTTACCCATATCAGCCTGGCGTTTCAACCAAAAGCTCTGATACCAATCTGTAATGTACCCATCCAACCACAAGTCAGAGTATGCTACCTGCAAGCCCACCCTTGGAATTCTTTCTCATTCTGATGCCTTCTTCATTTATTAAAGATGCATAAGATAAGAGAATTAATGACATGAACAAAAATATCCATCAAACATGCATTTTCTAAAGATTCAATTAACAATAATTAATTATACAGTGGAAAAACATTCATACACAAATAATAATATCACAACAGACAACACTTATCTTTATGAAAGATGACACCAACTGGCTGAAGACCAAGGATGTTCCACCCAACCGTAGACACTACTGCTCCAAATATCAACAGTAGCGTCACCCCCAATCCAAGGCTATGAATCCACAAGGACGGTTCCAGAGTGAACTTGGCTTCCCAAACCAGTCATCTCTCAAGATCTCACGGGCTTCCCAACACTCGCAACAATCCAAGTACCCAACTCTCTTCTACCTAGCTTGCACCACCAGAGAGAATGAACCTCTACCTTTATTTTCCACGTAGTCCCTCAGGTAGTCCTTCTCCTTATTCAGGTCTCCAATGTAACTAGTCCATAATCTCAATGCTGGAACTCTTAGGACTCGCAGCTGTGAGCCATGCTAGAAAGAGGCCATTACATATAAGACATGCATGCCTCAAGACACGGCTAGATCACACCGGCGACCACTACGACCAACTATCCTGTGGCTAATTATTTTTTAGTTTGACCCCCCTTCCCATGACCAATACCTAGGTGAGGATGGATGGAGGAGGCAGGTAAATGCATGGGAGTGTGTGTTAGGAACCAAACATCAATATAGCATATAAAAACCTCAGAATAAGTACTCAACACCTTGAAAAAGAGAGAAATTCAAATAATAAGACTCTTTGAGGGGGCAACCTCCTTAGCCCACATAAATGTTCAATTACAAGATGATTCCAAATGAAAATGTCTCCTTGATATATATAGGAGACTAGGAGGTATAATTACAACTAATGGATTAAAGCCGACATAAATAAAATAAAATTACTAATGTAATATTCCCCAATTAAGGGGTAATGAGCCACTATTTACAGCTTAACATGCCCCTTCCCTTGAGATAAGTGTTGTATGTAATGCTTGAGTAAATTTGGATGCTTTTGTATAAAAGACTCATCTTCCCAAGTGGAATCTTCAACCAATAGTTTCCTCCATTTAATGAGATACTTTGAAATGGATCTATTCCTCAGTTGGAAAATTCTTATGTCAGTGATGGCTTCAGGATCCAATATGATTTTTCCTTCCTCGTCAAGTTCTGGAAATATAGTTTGAAATGGGATCTTGTCACCTATAACCTTATTTAAGCATGAAACATGGAAAACTGGGTGTTCTCGTGAAGATGTAGGCAACTCCAATTTGTATTCCATAGTACCAATATTTTGCAACACCTTATAAGGGCCATAGTACTTTGGTGATAATTTATTATCCTTCTTGGCTTGCTTGAGGGACATCGGTTTGTATGGTTGTGGTATTATAAACACCCAATCCCCTAATTCAAAACTTCTTTCACTACAATGTCGATATGCTTGTTGTTTCATGTGATTCTATGCCATGGTTAGGTTGTCCTTTAATATTTGGAGAACTTGTTGTTGATGCTTGATGTGATCTTCCACTGCTTGAACCTTAGATTTTTATTTTAGAGAAGAAGTGATAGAAGGAGGGTGGTATCCATAGAGTGGCATAAATGGTGTCATTTTTGTTGTAGTATGAAAGGAAGTGTTATACTAGCATTCTGCCAAGGGTAACCATTTGAACCATTGTGTTTTTTTATGAGAAACAAAGAAGTGAAGGTATCCTTCCAAACATTTGTTCACTATCTCATTTTTCCCATCAGATTGAGGATGATAGGATGAGCTATGAGCCGATTGAGTACCCAAACAAGAAAATAATTCTATCAAAAAATGTCCAGTGAAGATGGGATCTCTGTCACTTACAATAATCTTTGGGCTGCCGTGTAGCTTTTGAACCGTCTCCATGAATGCGGTGGAAACTATACTGGATTTGAAGGGATGAGAGAGTGCACAAAAGTGTGTGTACTTGGTCAGTCTATCAACAATCACCATGATGACACTCTTTCCTTCAGACTTTGGTAACCCTGTGATGAAATCCATGGAAACCTCCTCCCAATGTTGACTTGGGATGGCTAATGGTTGTAAAATACCTGGGGTCTTAATTGTTTCCACCTTATTTTGTTGGCAAACCAAACATTCTGCCACAAACCTTTGAACATAAGTTTTAAGGCCATCCCAAAAAAAATCCTTCTTGACCCTATGGTAGGTTTTTAAAAATCCCGAGTTCCCTCCTACTAGAGAGGTGTGTAATTCCAATAGTACATTTTCTTTGAGTTGGGAGTTCTTACATAAATATAAGCGATCTTTGTACCATAGTGAATCATTTTTCCATGTAAATGTATCTAATGTATTGGAATCCTGCTGCAACCTTTGAATGAGAGTCCACACTTTTTCGTCATTCTTCCATTCATCCCTTTCTTCTATTATCCCATCAGGTTGGATGATTGAGATAGAACAGAGAAAGGCCTCAACATATTCATCCTTCCTTGAGAGTGCATCTTCCACAACATTTTTCTTCCCTTTTTTTATAGACGATTTCAAAATCATAACCCAATATCTCAATTACCCATTTTTGTTGTTCTTATGAAGATAGTCTTTGTTCCAAGAAGTATTTAAGACTATCATGATTTCTTCTGACCTTGAAGTTCCTACCTATTAGGTAAGGATGCCATTTCTTCAATGCATGTAGTATTGCCATCATTTCCTTCTCATAAATGGGTTTGTTTAAGTCCTTTCCCTCGAGTGGTCGACTTTCAAAATATAGGGGTCTTCCTTCTTGCATTAGGACAACACCAATTCCATTTCTCGAGGCATCACATTCCACAATAAAAGGTTTTTTTGAAGTCTGGAGTGGTCAAGACAGGAGATTTGTGCATCACCTCTTTAATTTTTTCAAAATATTTAGTTGCCTTTGTAGTCCATGAAAATGCATCCTTCTTAGTTAGTGTCATTAAAGGTGTTTTTATTCTTCCATATTGCCAAACAAACTTGCAGTAGTAACCTGTCAAACCCAAAAATTCTGTAAGATTCTTCAATGTTTTGGGAATCAGCCAGTCCATGATGGCCTTAATATCGTTAGGGTCTACTTTGACACCTTCATGAGATACAATATGACCCAAATACTCTACCTCCACTCCAAAGAAACATTTGGATGGTTTGGCATATAGTTGTTTCTCCTTTAGTAGTTGTAGCACCTTGTCAACATGTCGCACATGATCCTCCCAAGACTT
>ML781509.1:199648-262846 GCA_009831015.1 Picea engelmannii
AAATTCATAATGGCTTTCATGAGTTCATAATGTTGTTTTTGGGATATGTTCTTCCTTCATTCTAATCTGATGATACCCTGAACGAAGATCCAACTTTGTGAAATATATTTCTCCATGTAGTTCATCTAACAATTCATCAATCATAGGAATGGGAAAATTATCTTTAATAGTGATCTTGTTGAGCTCTCTATAATCCGGACACATATGCCATGAGCCATCTTTCTTGAATACCATTACCACTAGTGCAGAGTAAAAAATTTGGCTAGGTCTAATAATGCCAACCTCTAACATTTCTTCAACCATGCGCTCAATTTCACTCTTCTGGGCATAAGGGTATTTGTATGGTCTGATGTTAGGAGGAAAAATCCCAGGAATTAGGTGAATATCATGATCATGATGTCGAGTGGGTGGAAGACCTTTGGGAATATCTTCAAATACCTTGGAATTCTTATCAATGATCCCTTGGATATCTAGAGGAATAGATGGGTTAGATGTTTGAACATATAGTGAGCATAGTTGTGCAATAACTGCTTGATGCCCCTTTTTCAATAATTTTGTCATGCCATTAGAGATTATCACCTTACCGGGTTTCCCTGTGATACCTCTTAACTCAATTTCTTTTCCTTCCAATGAAAATTTCATGAAAAGTTCTTGAAAATTAAAATCCATTGTTCCTAATGATTGTAACCATTGGATTCCTAGTACAACATCAATGCCACCCATGGGTATATAAATCATTGGACTATTCATTACATATTCCCCCATAGTAAGAATGCTCTTATTTAATTTTCCTGAGCAATCGATAATTCCTCCATCTGTAATCATTACTTGAAAATCTAGTGCTCGATATACAAAGAAATTGAGAGATTTGGCTAATTTATAGTGAATGAAATTATGATTACTGCTAGAATCAATTAGGAATATTACCTTTTTCTTTTTGATATATCTTTCGATCTTGAGGGTTTGAGGAGTGCTAATTCTAGCCAATGCATTACATGATATCATGGGAGTCAACTCTTGAGACGAAATTGCTTCTATGTTTTCATCTTGAGATGGTTCTTGTTCTTGTTCTTATTCCTCTTCACAATCTATGTAGAATAATTTCTTCTGACCACACTTATGTCCCTTACTGTACTTGTTGTCACAATTAAAAAATAAACCTTTTTCTTTTCTTTCCTCCAATTGTTGAGGTGTCAACCTTGTAGGTTGAGGTGTTTTAGAAGGAGCATTATTCTCTCTATAGATTTTAGGATTGGTCCTTCTAGTAGCCATAGCCATATTTTTACTTTCAACATTTCTTGCCACCCTAAATGCATTCTCCAATGATTCGGGTTCCCAAAGGCATACCTCATGTTGAATGTTATCCCTTAAAGTTCCTATGAATACATAAATCAAGTGCTCATCAGGAATATTTGTTACCTTTATATTCAATCCTTGGAAGTTCTCAATGTGCTCTATAACTGAACCCTTTTGCTTGAGATTTATAAATTGGATAAAGAAGGTATTGCTCCTTGTATCCTCATAGTGTTCTTTCATTTCTTCTGTGAAAATTGTCCAAGTGATGAGTGATTTGCAAGAACAAAGCCATCAATACCATACAAATTGATTGGGTTCTAAATACAAAGAAGTAATTCATACCTTTTGTGTATGTGGAATATTATGTAGATCAAAGAATTTCTCCATCTCAAGTATCCATGTGATAGGGTCCTTGCCATCAAACTTCCTCATATTGATCTTAGGAACATGGTTGGTCTTCAACCCAAAGTTGGAGTTTATCCATTATTGATTCACCTTCCTTATGTCCTCATAATGAATTTCATGGGATACATTTTCACTTTTAGGTGTCCTCTCTATTACGAAATTTTTCAATCCTTCCATGATCTCCTCTTTTAAACCATCCATCTTAGTATTTATTGCCTCCAACTTAGCTTCCATCTCTTGTAGTTCATATTTTGTTATTGTCTTATTTTGTAAATCATTTATGTCCCTACACATTTCTTCACCTTCATCAAGAGTCCAAGTAGGATTGTTTGGAGGCTTATTTGGTGTAGAAGTTCCCTTTTTGGGTGGCATGTTGTCCAAGTATCACTTTAAACCTTGATTTTTAGGTGGTTGTGCTAGACAATATTCCTTCTATTGTATCTCCAAAATTTTATCCCTTCTAAGTATGAAATTTTCTTTTTTTTAGGTCTCTAATATTTCTTCTCTACAATGCCATAGGTCTGGTCAAAATTGGATGTTCCAAGTATAATTTACAGTAACTTCCCCACATCTTTTTGATCTTTTTCCTTTCCATTAGATGTCACTTGTATAGCATTCCAATTATGAAACTCGTACCAGAACTACTACGGTATTTCCACTATCAAATTAACTAGTCTTACTCAATTTGGATACTCTAGGAAGAAGTTATGATTGTTTTACCCAGAAAACCTGCTTGAGACTAGTCAATAGGACTAGTCAGATACCCCATCTTCCATAGGGTGTATCTATAAATGTAAGATGACCCAGAAGATGAAATTGTTACCAAATATACCTTACTAAGTTATTTGTATAGCCTCTGGATTTTACGGTCTGAAACGTTACAGAAAATGTTTTATAGCAAAAATTCCGCAATGACTCAATTCAGGATGATTCCAGAACCCTATCTTAGAAATAATGTATCTTCGAAATTATAAGGCCTCAAGAGATGAAATTTTAACCCAAAATACCTTGATCTGTATAATAAATATCCTCCAAGTCGTTCCTTCTGAATCATTGTATAAAACAAGTTATAGATAAAATTCCAGGGTGTCTCAGATGTAGCAGCGAAACCCCAAGACCTTGAGCTCTGTTACCATATGTTAGGAACCAAACATCAATATAGCATAGAAAAACCTTAGAATAAGTACTCAACGCCTTGAAAAAGAGAGAAATTCAAATAATAAGCCTCTTCAAGGGGGAAACCTCCTTATGCCCACATAAATGTTCAATTACAATATGATTCCAAATGAAAATGTCTCCTTGGTATATATAGGAGACTAGGAGGTATAATTACAACTAATGGATTAAATCTAACATAAATAAAATAAAATTACAAATATAATATGCCCCAATTAAGGGGTAATGAGCCACTATTTAGGGCTTAATAGTGCGTGGGGGTAAGAATGAGGTAATACAAAGGTGACAGAGTGGACAAGCCAATGACCAACCACACAAATGGACCAGGGGTGGGTTTAAGTATGTTCATGGGGAAATCAAGAACCTCGTGGCCTCCCCAAGAAGATCACGTAACTGATCCCCCCCATTTAGGAAAAAAGGTAATTAACATAGGAATAAACATTTATCCCCTCAAGCCTCCTCTCTTGTGGAATCATAGCCCCCTATAACTCTAGTCCTTGTTCGTCTAGCAACCAACGATGTATTTATTATTAATAATGATAAAAACATTACATGTCTTGGGCACACTGGCCTTTTAATAATTGTTTGGGCACTCTGGCCTCTCAATATCATAACAATACATTGTTTAAAATGTGGTTTCAAAAACCGGAGTGTTACACTTCCTTCACAGTTTGGAAAGGAAAATCATTTTGTAGCTCATAGGACCTTGATTCTTATAATATTTACAGAGAGCTAGATAAAATTTTGGTTGCTGCCAAAATATGTTCTTCCTGAAAAGAAGAAATCCCACCTGCTGCTAGGATTTGATAAAGTTATTCCAAGGTTATCACCTTTGCATTGATTTTGTCGGTTCATGGTTCCTAATGAACCTATGGGTTAATGTCTGGGGTTCTTACAACACCCAAAATTGTATTATTATAGATTTTTTTAATAACCATTACCTAAAAGATGAAAGACATTTTTAAAGAAGATTTGCGCAAACCAAACACACCACGCTTGCATAAAATAAATCACACTTACAAGAAAGAAATCAAAGCATAAAATAAAATACGATTGCATGAATGAAATCAAACTCACACGTGTATGAAAATAAACACACTAGAAGGAAAAAAAACACTCTTTGACAAAGGGAAGCACACCTGCATGAAGGAAATAAAACTTGCATAAAAGAAATAAAAGAAAAAAGAACTTTTGTAGTAAAATAAGCACATTGACAGGAAAACTAAATTGCGTCAAATTAAACACACTGTGCTGGAAATAAAGAACGCTTGCAGGAAATTAAATTGTGGGAAAGTAAGCACACTATGCAGGAAATAAATAACGCTTGCAGGAAAGTAAATTGCGGGAAAGTAAGAACACTATGCATAAAATAAATCATGCTTGCAGGAAAGTAAACAAATTGATAAAAGTAAACAAACTAAGAAAAGTAAGAAAACTTGTAAAAACAATAAAAATAAACACTCTTGTGGAAAGGGAACAACAAGCCTTTCGAGCGACCCATTAAAATGGATGTGCAGGTTCTTACCTCTCATCTTAAAGTTTCTCCTCCCCATTGTTGTGTAATTAAAGTAAACCTACCTACCTAAACTCTAATCCCTTTTAGCACCTCTCTGACAACGACGCCAAAAAATGTCGAGTAAAATATATGCTATCTATTTCGACATTAAATTGTCAACCTGGGACACGTATGCTTTGAGGTGCCAACTCTGTATATGCAGGTCTAGAGATCTAATCTAGCCTAGCCTAATATAATGCCGATAAAATCAAATAATGAAGATCTCTAAGAAATTCTAGAATTATGAACTATTTACCCTAAGCAACTTCAAACAAGGAATTGATGGACTATTTCCAAATAAGCAAATAACAATATATTATTAAAGCTAGTTATCTATTCAATTTATTTTTGAATAAGAAAACACCAAGTAAAGAAGCAAGTAAGCAACTAATCTATCTATCTTTGAATGAACACTCATCCACCTAACTGAAAACAAGAAAAGAAAGAACACACATCTCGATGGCATCTAACTACTAATGACAATTAAAGTAAACATAAATCATTCATGCTATCACATTACTGTTGGAATGTATTCTATTAAAATCACTAATTTAAGAGAAGATATAAACTCATAAACTCATCATTTAATTATTAATTAAAAACCTTAATTCAAATTCATATTTAGAATGACAATAAAAAAACAACAGTTTGTGCAAACCTATAACTCTTGACTATTGCTAACTAGAAATTATAACTCGAATTCATAACTAAGATTTCATTAAAAATCATAATCTAAGTAAACTAAACTATCACTAAAAATCACACTCAACATTAACCAAAATGATATTGTGAAGTACAACTCAAAATCCATTTCTATTCTACCATACTAATGCTAAAAACATAATTGGCAAATGAAGCAAACCTACAGAAAAGATTTGGACTCATAGCCTGAAAAATAAACACTATCTAAACTAATACTCTATTAATATAAACACTACCTAAACTACAACAACTAATCTATCCAAACTACACATAAACCTATCTAAATTAAGATTCTATCAAAACTACTAGAAGCAATCAATCTATCCAATGGTGCAAATAAATCTATTTAAGTTAGTACTCTGTAGAGTCACTCATAACTAAGAAAAAGGAGACATAACAATTCAATTAACTAGCTTCTTCAACCTACAACAAAACACATTCATTAGAATTAACTCATAAAACAATTTGCAATTAAAAGAAGGAGGAATTAGATACACAATTTTGCAACTAAAATAAACACACAACAATAAATCGAAATTGGGAATTTGACACAATAAAAGAAGATTTTGAAAACTCAGAAGGGAAACTGAACAATTATAAGTATACACTAATGAGAACAATCACCTAGACCACTGGTGGGCCTCCTAGGAGGTCAAGGCAACTCCTCAACACAAAATTGTGATTAGAGAATCAACACGATATTGTCATTCATTAAAAAAAATAGTCTAATCATAAGTTTACAAAGATGTCTCAATTACACAATACAAATTTCTTCTTAAAAATTTTCTCTTGGTATTACCACTATTGGTGGTATTTATAGGTGAATTACAGCTCGAGAGGTCGACCACTAGAAGGGTCGACCTCCTCTAAAAATAGCAAATTCATTAAATGAGTTGCTAACAACTTTAGCTTCTAGAAACTGAATGAGCCACTGTGTGATTAGAATAACTTCCTAATCTGAGATGTCAAGAGCTCAGTAGTCGGAGGCCACGAGTGTGAACGAAAACCATGTCCCCGATTCACCCAACACAGGTCATTGATATAACAACCGCCAACGTGCCCACACTTTTAGTGTTGGATGTAGTGCCAGACGCAGTGCCGGATGGAGTACGGATGAGTTATCAGATGGAAATTTGCATTGCGAATTCATCCTGTGACACATAGATCGTGCCTTAGATTATTTTAATCATTAAATCAAATCGAACTTAGCTCAAAATCATTGCAAAACATCAATTTCAGATACCTGTTGTAGATCCATGTTGAATTGATACAAAATCCTTTGAAAACATCTTCAAAATGGTTATTAATACATATAATACCGGTACAAAAAGGATTTAATCATCATCATAAAACAACCAAATTACGAGCCCAACAAGCCTGGCCTTGGAGGGCCCATATTTCATCTTCAACACCTCAACCTTTTCAGTAGCAGCAACATCCATCCCATCAGTCTGGTCCTTCAGTAGTAGTGGGTCTTTCTCCATGTGGTAATGAGTCTGGGTATCATGGTATGTGTCACTATGATTCTAAAAAAAATTGAATTTGTGCATTTAATTATTTTTTCTTCTGACGTGTGCTTGGAATTTATGCCTTTCCACTTGTCCACACCTGGGGGGGAATGAAAGGATGACCTAAAAAGTTGGTTCCCATAGGGTTTGAGTTTCCATTGGGTGGGTTCATGAAAGGTCATCATTCATTCCCACCATACTTATCACTTTTCATATTTTTCCCTCTCATCCATACCCTACATTGGTTCAGGCATTAGGTTTACGAAACTAGCAAGGGGTTGTACCTTACCTTGTGGAAAGAAGGGGATAAAAGATCGGATGGTAAAAGTAGATGAAAAAATGTAAATTCCAAAAGAACAAAACCTTCAGATGCTTTTCCCAAGGATCCCCAAGAAAGAAATAAAAGGCTTCTCAGCAAGAAATGGAGGGACCCATAAAATAATAAATTCAATACCTAGTTGGAGGATCGAGGGTCTCATCATGAGCCAACCTATTAAGTACATGGGCATGTAGAGGTATGGAACTACCATTCATCTGGTCACCACGCTAGGGTAGTGGCTCTTGGTGGCATAAATAAGAGAAAGGGGGTCTCATCATGAGCCAACCTTCTCATCTCCATGAAATGCTTGTGGGTAACATTGTCACCATTGGTCACCACACTAGGGTAGTGTCCCCTAACTAGTCTCTTGAAAGAAAAATAAATAAGATAAAAAGGTAAAATGAATTGAAGGGGCTTGGAAACATTTGCATCCATGACAAGGTGCAACTCACCCTCTTTAGAGGCACCCATAGGTAAGCCATACATTGACTTGTCAACACTACACCCATTTCTCAAACATCCTTACACCACCTCATCCTCTTACATGGATTGGATTTTTCTTCACCTGGAAACATCCCATGTACAATGAGAATTATCCCCGTAGGACCTCCTGAAACCCTCTCCAAAAATATCTTCTAGAATAGCATAACATCTTTGAGCACTTGTCTGGGAAAAGGGGGTTTTATGCACATGTTTAGATAACTTGGTAATTAGATGTGATTGACATTGCTATGATCCCTGTGACTTATGAGCCCATTGAGGGCATACTTGTTGTTTTTGTAGGGCCACACTTGATGGACTGGTACACATGGGGAGATGATTAGTTTACACTTCCATAGGGATAAAATCCCACCAGATGGATGTTGCAACCCCATCCAGGGGCAAAGACAGGACAAAGGCTTGCACCAAAGAGAGAGGAGGATGTTCCACTAGAGATAGTCTGGCAGGCCTAGACCCAGGGGGGTCTTTCCCTCCTACTATTATGTTGGACTTGAAAGGCCCATGATGTCACTTATGTAACCCTTGACATCACCAACATTTGATGGAAACTTTGGAGGAATTTATTTGACAAGTGGCACATGTGGTTTGATCCAGATGCCTTGAGAGGCCTAACGTTTTTCTCCTGGAGGCCAACATTTCACTAGAGTGGCCTAATGTAACACTAAATGGGCATGATGTCACCTATTATTCTTTATTTATGGTTTGAATTGTCATTTTTATGTAAAAAATGGATATTACATGTAAACTGGCGATGCCATCCTTTTTGACTTAATTCTGGTCATTGTAACTGTATAAATAAGGGAAAAATCACTCTTATTTTCATCATCTTTCACTCACACTTAAGTGAGATCTGAAATTTGTGCCCTAATTAGGGTTACTTGGCTAAAATTTAGTGTTCACTTCTTGAAGGAGGCTATTTTTGGAGTATTTTAGCATTTTTCTTGGTGGAAGTGTTCAAATAGGCTATTTTCTAGATGATTCATGGTGAATGTAAGTAAATTTTCCGAAATTCTTTTTCATTGAATGGTTATGGTTGTATTTATCTTGCATTTATTATAATATTATGAAATTGTTAGCTTAAAACCCTAGGAGGCTAAAGCACATGTTATTGTTCTTGCCTTAATAACTTTCACCTACTAGATTATGCTAGAAAACCGATTTTCTTGAAGCTTTTTGCTAAGGGCCTTGCCATTGCAACACCCTAGCACATTTTGCTTCATCTAGCCATCATCTATTTCATCCTTGAGCTAAAGAAGGAGGAAAACTACTACGGCCTAGGGTTACCTACTTCCTAGTAGCCATTTTCCCCTAGGGTTTGGTGATTGAAGCCTTGGGCTACCAACACTTCAATTATTGACCCCTCTTGTCTCTATATCTCCTACTATCATTTGTTCCTTCAATATTTTATGCTACCTAAAAAGACTACATTTACCCTAAAAGCATTGATCTAAGCCTTACAATTTAGTGATTGACAAAAGCTACTATCAAAACCTTTGCCTTAAGCTCTCTACTAACTACTCCTAACCTTAGAATAGTCTAATCTACTAACCTATTTGTTGTTGTTACTAAACTAAGTTACAACCATCATTTGCAGCGCTAAAAGAACCTAAAAGCAATTGTAAATTTGATTTATACACTGCCTTATTTGCTTATGAAAAATGCTAGTACGCTAGTATTAATCAATCATTTTTCTTGGTCATTCTGAAGCCATTTTAAGGCATTCATTGTGAAGCTATTGTATTATAAAAATTTCTGCTATAAAATTATGTTTTCTTCATCACATATCAACTATTTATTTTATTGATAAATTCCATGGTTTTATGAAGTACTAAAACCAAGTTGTACTTGCAAAAGGTATCTTTCTTGTTTCTTTGTTATGGGTAGGCACATCTTAATACTTCATCACTTCATTGGTTAAAACCTTGGGAACTTTTTATCAATGTGACTTGTGAGAGGGGATCTTTTCATAGACACTTTAACCTTTTCCTTCTCAAACCCCTAGGTCATTGGGGACATCTCCCCTGGGTCATCAACCCTAAATAGAAGGAGGTATCTCGTTGAGATGGCAGTGATAGGATAACCTTTTGTTACACCAATTTTCCTTCCCTTAACCTTTTCCTTTGGAATAAGTACAAATTTTGCGATAACATTTTGGCACCATTGTCAGGGAACACTGAGTAAATTCTCCTCAAATATGACACTTCTTGTTAAGCCTTTCCTCAAAAGCCTTTATTTTACAAAGATTACTTGGTGACTCCACTGAGGGTGATCCCCTCATCCCTTTGATAATTTCAAGAAAATTATATGGCAACTCCAGTAAATGACAAAGCCAACCATGACATCTCAATGGGACCTAGGAAACTTTAAACCCTTGGATATGAGTAAAATACCAGGGTATCCTCGATGAATGCCTTCAAGGTATGAAAAATGGCTCCCTAAATTCACTGGCACTGATGAAGAGAATCCTAATAAACATGGCATGAGAATCCTATTAGTGACGATGCCGAAGACCTTGCAATGAAACTTTTCTTTGCTATTATTCATGATAATGCCAGGAGATGGTATGAAGAACTCCCTGATGCTAGTATTTCCACCATTGATCAATTGGAAGATTTTCTCCTCGAAAAATGGGATCCTTGTGTTTTGCTAAAAAACTTTACTCACATGAAGAATAATAATAATGAAATTGTTGGGGAATTTCATGATAAATTTGAAATGCTATTACAACAGATCCCATTAATCCATCACCCATCACACAACTTTCTTCTTTTTCTTTACACCAAAGAATTTATGGGACAATTAAGTTTCCTTATTGAAGATGAAGCCCCTAGAAAAATCCATGAATTTTATAATATGGCTATAGAAATCAAAGGCAACATCTCCTCATTCAAAAAACAATCCTTTGTTCCAGAAGTGAAGGCTTGTGAGTCCAAAGACACCCCAAATATTCCCAAGAGAGTACCCTCCCTTGATTATTCTATTGAAGAAACCCCATAATATTTCGAACACGACATCAGTCAACAAGAGGTTTAGGAAGGGGGTCTTGATGAAGGTTACCAATCCCATGGGGAAGAACAAGAATTTACTCATGGTTATACCAAAGATAACAACTATATGGTTAAAGAGCGAGATCTTGGAGATATCAAACACGATGATGAAGTATCGATATGTGCTCCTCCCTCTAATGAAGCCATCCACAAGCCTATTCCTCCTACACAATAAGAAGAGGATGAGGTTAGTCACTTTCCTTTCCAGGATTTTGATAATACCTTATTCTATGATTTAGAGAGTGAAGGATAAATGGAATCCTCAGGCAAGGTAGATACTCCTTGTTGTATAGTTGAATATGTAGAAGCAAGTCTTCCATTTGATGAAGTTAGCCAAATAATTGAAGCTCTTGCACAAGAAGAAGTAAGAAAGGTGAGTTGTTTCCCTTCCCAAATTTTTAATGATTCTTTATCTTATGATGTGGAAAGTGAAGAAGTGTTGGATTTGTTTACCCCTTCATGCTGTAATGAAGATGATGATTTTGTTGATAATATTGAAAAGTTCATACATATCGGTAAGCGTAATTTGGATGTGATTGGATATGATGGGGATCCCATTTACGACATTGAGGGTAATGTCCAAAAGTTTTCTTTACCATTATCACATGAAGTTACTAATAAATTTGACATTTGGCAACAAGGACATGACATGATTACAAATTTCTTTCATACACCCAAGGATGACCTGATGCTATGTTCTCCTAATAATTTTTGGTCATACCTTGAGGAATTTGATGATAGTTCCTTTAAGCACTTTGATTTATTATATGAAGAAAATTATCAACCATCATTGTGCTCATATCTTGATGAGAGTGAGGAAGTTGTTTTCCTAAAGCAGAATACTTGTGATGAGATTTTATACCTCCGTTTGATTATTTTACCTCGCTATGTCACTGAGGGTATGGTTCGAAAACATGTCCCTTATCCCAATTATTTTGTAAGACAAAGCCTCCTTTTGGTTTTGGGGGGAAGGTTGGGTACCTTGAGGAGAATATTATTATCACAGTCTTCCAGCTTCCCCTTAAGGAATTTTCATTCATCCTTTCGGTTCTTGTTAATCCCTTCCTAGGTCTCAGATTGTGAATATGTCTGAGGTAGATAGAATTCAGACTCTTCAATTTAGTCTTTTGAACCCTTGAATTTTCACTATCCCTTTCTGATATGGATTGAGATCTTTTCTAACAGTATGACTTGGCACCACTTTATACCTCCCATCTACCTCCATGATTTAGACCTTACCATTTCCAATGATACAATACATGTTATTTTTTTCCTTATCTTATCACTTCTTTGGTTTATGATGAAGCACATAGGCATGCATTGTGAGACATTGCTAGGGTGGTTTCACTGGCTATTTGACTACACCTAACATTCAACCAACAAGTAAGTAGAGGTCAGTAGGTTGGAATTTTCATTCACTATGTATACAATTTTCATTTCATGCTAGAGTAGTTGTATTTCCATTTGTATATATGCTTGTTTATTTTCATTTTCTATACCATATATGAGCCATGGGTGATATCTGTTGGAGAAATTTCTATTTTAGACTTTAACACTAGTTCAGTGGGAGTTAACTGACTAGTTCTATTTTAGACTTTCTAATCTTAGACCATGACTATTATGCATGCTTTCCTAATTATAGGATGTCATTGCCTATATGAGTGAATATCACTCACTCATTGGTTAGATCATAATATGCATTGATTCTCATTATTCATTGTGTATCTCTATTTCTTTTCTTGATAAACTTTGTTTGTGTATGCTTTAGCTAGATATATTGTGTAGGTTTCCATGAAACACTGACATGGTATCATAGCTACGTTTCTTGGAGCAAGCCAGGCAAGCCAAAAAATAAGGAAAATCGGAGTTTTGGCGAGCTAAATCCATGGTCGTACCTTTTAGCAGTTATTTCACCAAAAGTATTAATTTTTTGAGGAAACAACCCTTGAAGGAAGAAAATCGACCCATTTTACAAGTGGGTTTTCAACCATTTGGTGAGATTCCCCACCGTTTTCTTAGAATGTAAGCCAAAAGATAACCTCCTGAAACTGATACGAATCCGTGCTCGTACCTTTCTACAGTGATTGCTCCTAAAATATTAAGTTTTTGAGGAAATGGCTCGTGTGAGAAGTAAATCGACCCATTCTTCAAGTGAGTTTCAACTGTTTGGTGATATTCCTCACCATTTAATCATAAAGTAATCCAGAATATAGCCTCCTGAAACTGATACGAATCTTCACTTAAAGTGTCCTTTCTGCCGTGATTTCTTAATTTTTCACTTGTAGATTAAGAGTAAATTTTTAGTGGTTCTTAGAAACAATGGGAGAGATGGATAGGAAAACTATTATATAGTCAAACTTGGTGGTAATCCTCACACCATACAATTATTTTGATTGGAATCCCAAGGAAAAATTCCAACTCAAAAGGAAAGGACTGTATAATTTGACGATGGTGACATAAACAAAACCTACATCAGTGATTGATAAGATGAGATGGGAGAATTGTAAGGATGAAGCCACGAGACTACTTACTGAGTTAATCTCCACTGATTTATGGTTTCATGTTGCTGCATGCAAGACTCCAAACGAGATCTGTACCACCTTGGAAGGACTCTTTAGAAAGCAAGATGAGATGTGAGGTCATATGCTTGAGGTAGAGTTGAATACCTTCGACCCTAAAAGTTTTGATAATATATGTGATTTCTTTACTAAATTTAAATATTTGATATTGATCTTGGGTGAATGTGGTATTGACAAGTCTACACAAGAGAAACAACTTATTCTAACAATATTGGCCAAGCTAGGACCAGAATATGTTGTATATGTCTCCAATTTCCATTATGACAGATGTCTTTTTGGAAAAAATTGGAAAATGCCTACGTTGGATCAGTTCATTGAGTCTCTTACACAAGAGCAGACAAAAAACATATAGATGGGCCTCATGAAATATCCCAAAGCACATGCACTCACCATGCATGATGGAAAAGGGTCATCCAAACAGAACAAGAAGGAGGGATATTCCAAACCCTTCATCGATTCTTTAGGTTCCAAAGACTCTTTAGATTCCAAGAAGAATAAGAAGGGAAAGCAATGCACTTACTCCAATAGACCGAATCATGAAGAATCCACATGCATGAAGAAACAAATTGATTTTATGGCACATGCACTTCAGCAGAACAACCTTGGAAACTTCATTCTAGAGGGAGTCAAGAAGAAGAAGCAAGAATATCATGCTCCTAAGAAAGGTAGTCATCATGCTCTTGTTGTAATTAATTACTCATCTGATTCATGGATTATAGATTCTAGTGCATCCCATCATATGACAATGAAAGATGAATTTTTCTCTTCTTTGAGTCCATGCTCAAGACCCCTTATTCTCATGGGGGATGATACTTCAGTAGCAGTAGCAGGACAAGGGAGAGTGGAACTCCACAATGGAAGTTTTGAGAATGTTTTACATGTTTCAAATATTTTTATGAATCTGCTCTCAGTTTATCAGATCACTGAGAAAGGTAAAAAGGTTGAATTGACATCAGATTCAATTTCATTAATTGACATACATGACAATTCCATCATTGCAATTGGTGAGGTGGATCACAATTCAAGGTTGTATAAGTTCACTAAGTTTTTTGACGATGACTCCTCTATTCTACTTACACATAAGGAGAGTACTTTGCATGCACCTCTAGTGAAACATGCATATAGTCTTGTTCTTCCATCAGTTTTAGAAATCAGAGATGATTCCATACACTGAGATTATGTACATAAAAATAAGAAGGTAGTACAGATAGATAAGAAGCCAACGCTGAAGCTTCAACAAATGCCCAAGAAGGAACAAACCACACTTTAGGCAATAGGAAACCTTTCATAGAATCTGTTAGCACTAGAAGTCACCTTCAGATTATGTCGAAGGTAAGCCCAATACCCATCAAATTTTTATGTCGCAGGTTGGTTTTTAAAGAGGCCAAATGGGCACAGACTCGAGATGATATCATTTTAACTCAGAAAACTGGACTATCATGCATAAGAAATTGAGAGTCTGGAATCAACTTTAGTTAGTAATTTGGAGCAAGGGTGAGTAGAGGGAAGACTTTGGTGAGGAGAGTGTAGAGGTCTACCACAGACATCAGGTCTTCTAGAAGCCCAAAGAGAAAAAAATTAAACACAAGATCTTCTTGAATTCAAATCTCAAAGAAATTGAAAGGAATTATTACAACACTATAATCAAACATTCGTCATAATACAGTCACAATAATTCATGTGAATCAGTCAATCATGAACTCTTTCAGTGTCAGAGGAAAACAAGAGGGAGCAAGAAAGTTGACTGTCATTAAACAAGAAATCTTAGATTACAACGCATAACCAGAAGACCAGAAGCTTCATTAAAACTTTACAATATGGGAGCTTTGCTCTACCATCGACCATAACCAAATATCGAAACCGAGTATTTATACTCAGAACAATTCGCCACCATGAGAGATGTGAACTGGCTATTAGATTCAAAACTTTGCGTCTACATCTTCTTCTTTCAATATGCACTTTCATTCTTCTACCAGACGCAATCTCGGATCAGCATGGGTCTGCAGGGAAATCTGCTCGCAGGGGTACCAGGGGCTAACGGTTCATTCCCCACAGTTGGGCCTTCCATTCCTTCCATTTATAGGGTGAGCCGAGTTTTCAACCACCAACCTACCTTCCATTAACTACTTTTCCTTGGAGATTGAAATATATTTAAATGCTCAGGGGTGCTTCCACTTGCTGCTCTCGGATAAGATACCATATAAACATGTGATTGCGGGGATGCTCGGAGGTGGTCTAGGTTCAAACTATGTTTGGGCCCACAATCCACTATGCTTCACCACATAGCACATTCCCTATACCATGGTTTCCATTGTGGGACTGCTCAAGAAAATTATTTCTAGAGCATGTTGCATCCCCGTAATGAAATTTGGTCGATGATCTAGTCATTTCATTTTTGGATCAATGTCTGCATTTTCTTTTGTCAAGCTACAAGATCAGATCAGTATGGGATTTGTAGGAAAATTCGTTGATACGGGGACCTTGGGTTATGACCTTACGCATCTCCCATATGAAATTTTTGGATTTCATCTATCGAGAGTCTTCACTCCACTTGATCCCTAATATAAGATTCCATATCAGACCTCTCTAAGTGTTGCGCTTATGCTTACAGTTGCGGCTTCTGTGAACAATTACCTGGATGACTGACTGAGGGCTTGGGAAAACATAATGATCAGTGATAGAGGTAAAGAGAGAAGTGATTGATCCTAGAGAAAATAGGTCAATCAAATGGACAAATGAAGACAAAAGAAAAACTACAAGTCGAGAGGAAAAACTTACAATCAGGTATGCAAAAGGAGAAGAAACAAGAAAAAATATAGACTTAGGTAGAAACCACAAACCCCTAAGGCTTTGACAAGTTTATGTGATAAAATTTGGCTCCACATGGGATGGCATGCTCCCTACAAGATGCCAAGAACACGTAGCTCCAGTGCCTTTTCTTTGGGTTATGGAGTCTCCTATTAAAAACAAAAAACAAACAAACATAAAATAGGAACGATATCTACAATGATGGGACATCGGCTGCGACTTAAAACAATTTGTTTTTTAGGATGTGCCCATTTATAGGGCCACCAAAAACTTTGTCGCCCTCTAAATTCTACAACCTGTAAGTATTATTTGAAAGTGTCTCAAAAATTTTGAAGGGTCCAATCCAAACAACTTCAAATTTACCATGCTTTCCCTTGTCCTATATAGGTGCATTCCATTTGAGTACTAGATCTCCCAGCTGGAAATATTCTCCTCTGCTCTTCTTTTCAAACAACTGCTTGATCTTTTGTTGATGGTCATGTGCCCTGTCCAGTAGCTTTTCTCTGGTTTACTGCACTTCTTTCAGTTGTAATATTCTCCTGACCATGTCATCAGGTTCTCCCTGGTAGTCTTGGAAGAATTTTTCCACTGGTAAGGCAAGCTAAGAAGGAAATATGGCCTCAACTCCATACAAAAGATGAAAAGGAGAGATGCCAAGAGACCTCTTTGTTGTCACTCTATCAGCCCATAGAGAAAACTTGAGCTTTGAGTCCCATGCCTTCTTGTTGTCATATAACAGTCTTTTGATAATTTTTATGAGGCTCTTGTTAGAGAATTCTACTAGTCCATTCCCTTGGGGGTAGTAGGGATTTGAGTGAATTAATGAAATTCCATATTGCTCACATAATTGAATTAATTGTTCATCCTTGAAGGATGCAACATTATCAGTGACAATTCTTTTTTGACAACCAAACCTTGCCATAATATCTTCAAGAAAACCAATGACTACTTTGTGTGAAGCACTCCTTGTGGGAATGGCTTCTATCCACTTGGTGAAGTAATATGTGGTAGTCAAGATACACCCATTCTTACATCTTGAAGCAGGATGAATTTCACCAATAAAATCTAGGCCCCACTTCTGAAAGGGTCATGAAGATACCACATGCTTCAATGGAAAATACTTCAACTGCTTCTTTCCAGAGAATTTTTGACACTTAACGAAAGCCCTAATATTTTCACAAACAATGGTGAACAGAGTAGGCCATAAGTACCCAACCCTGAGAATTTTATAGGCTGTGGTTCTCCAGAAGTGATGTCCCCCACATAGGCTATCATGAAAATCAAACATAATCTTTTGGGCCTCCTGTGGGTTTAAACATCTCAAAAACACTCCTAGATGGTCTTTCCAGTAGAAATCCTGGTAGATAAGCCAATATCTAATTTCTTTAAGCTTTACAGCTCTTGCCTTTCTTTTCCCCATTCCATCTGGAGGTCACAACATTTGCAGAAAATATATAATATCTTTGTACCAAGCACATTCTGCCAATGGGGGGTTGTCTTGAGGGCCTTTATCAGACACTGTAGCCTGTTGATTTATGAGAAAGCATTGATGAAGTTAACCTCCAAATATTTACAATTATATTCAACCAAAAAATTATCTAAACCTTGGCCTTTAACTAGCTTGGTGGGTTTTATTTCCAGATCAAATTCAAGGATTATGGAAATCCACTTGGTCCTCCTCCCATCTATGTCAGGTTGGATGAGGATGTCCTTCACAATAGTTAAGGGAACATATGCAATGATCTTCGAATGCAGAAAATAGACTCTTAAAGATTTGAGGTATTTTACCAAGGCATAGGCCTGTTTCTCCATGATGGCATATCTGACTTATGCGTCTCTTAGTGCTTTGTTGAAAAAATAAATAGGTTGCTCCATCCTTGCATCATTATTTTGTATTAAAACAACAACCACTATGTCAAATGAAGCAAAGGAAAAAATCAAAAAATCCTTGGAATAATTAGGACTGATTAGCATAGGTGCTTCAGTTAGTGCCTTCTTGATTTGGTTGAAGGATTCTCTAGACTTAGTAGTCCATTTTACTTTGTTCCCCTTCCTGAGCACGACTTTGATATGCTTCACCAATTCAGCAAAATTTGAAACAAACCTTCTCAAAAAAATAATTTTTCCCAGGAAGGACTGAACTTCTTTCTTGGATCTGGGAAGTGATAAGGCTTGAATAGCTTCTACCCTACTTAAATCAATCCTGACCCCCTCAACTAATACAATGTGTCCCAACAATTTTTCTTCCTGCATGGAAAATAAAGACTTCTTGGTATTTAGGGAGAGACCAAACCTTCTGCATTTCAAGAAGACCTTTCTCATATGTTGACAATGTTCTTATCATATTTGGAGAAGACTGTTATGTCATCCATATAGATGACCACAAATTTATCTCTTTCTCCAATGGAGGCGATGTCCATGGCTCGTTGGAAGGTTGGCCCTATGTTCATCATCCCAAAGGGCATTTTGGCATACATGAATCTGCCCCAAGGAGTGGTGAAGGTTGAATTTTCTCTGTCTTCAGGCAGGACAAAGATACGATTGTAGCCAAAAAATCCATCAATCATGGATATCCTGGATGCGCCTGTCACCCTATGCAATATGTGTTCCATCTTTGGTAAAGGGTAATTGTCCTTCTTAGAGATTCCGTTCAGGTTCCTGAAATCAACACAGAGTTTGATTTCTCCATTCTTTTTCCTTACCGGAACCAATGTGGACACCCATTCAGAATATCTCAAAGGGACAAGGATTTGGGCATCTAACAACTTCTTTACCTCCCTTTCCATAATAGGCAACAACATAGGATTTATTTTTCTTAATTTTTTCCAAAATGGTTTGGACGACTCCTTCAATGGGATCTTATGCTCAATGACGACTGTGTCATATGTTTTGAGGTCTTCATAGGTCCAGGAAAACATGTCAGCAAATTATTTTAATAGCTCAATATACTCAGCTCTCTGCTCCCTTGACAGGTTGCTTGACAACTTGAAAAACTTTGTATCCTCCTCTATAACAATATTGCACTCAGCTACATCAACATCCTCAATTGGGCCTTTAAAATTTACTGCTACATCATTCCCATTGAACAATATTTCTAAAGGAACTAGTCCCTTTGGAATGTGGTTACTAGGCAGCTGAACAATATGGTGATTAGAAATTTTATTTAAAAATACATCAGCATGAGGGTCACCTTCGGAATCATGACCCTGATCAATGTATAATGCATAGAACTCATCAATAGACTCAAGACATTTTCTGATTTCAAGATCATCCTTGAACACCTTCCAATTCTTGATATTGTCAGGAACAAAGGGCCTATATCCTACCTCAACATCATACCTGAGCTTAGGTGGCATTGGTATCCTAAAATGGCTTGCTGAGATAGCCAAAGAATCAACCATAGTATTCTCCTCTCTTGAAATAAATGAAATGTTGAAAGCTAAGAAGAAATTGTCAATTAGGTCCCACACCTCATTTATGTAATTCTTAAGCCTAGGGTGCTTGTCTTGATACACATTTTTGACCTGGTGAACAATTAGTTCAACATCTCCAAATACTGCTAGCTCTTCAATCCCCATGTCTTTTGCAACCCTTAAACCCAAAACAAGAGCCTCATACTCTGCCACATTGTTGGTAACTTCAAATTCTATTTTATAGGACAAAGGTATGGATTCTTTACAAGGTGACACAAAAACCACTCCGACACCAACACCTTCCCTAGAAGAGGCTCTATCGAAGAACATCATCCACACAGAAGTAGTTGGGGGAGGTATTTCATGAAAAGAAATGGGTTGATTTATGATTTCAAGAGGAGCTTCAGGAGCATCAGTGAGCTGTAACAAACTAGACCCCAAATTGATGTCAAGTGTAAATACAGGATGATTAGTGGGGTTTTCTTTGTCACTAATAATATATGCCAGTTGGGCCTCCCTGTAAAGTATTCTATGTTCCCCCCCAAACACAGGAATAGTGGCATATGTGAGGTCTATTTGCAAGGTTCCTGGAAGTATTTTTATCCAAGATCTTGATAAAATAATGCCAAAATTGGGGGGAACATCAGCTGCTACAATGTCCATAACCACACTTTTCATGGGCATCTGAAACAAGGTCACAACTAGGTCTTTGATAACCCAAAGATACTACACTTTCCTAGAGTCAAAGGAATACAAGTCATGGTAATTTTTTATGATTTCCAATCCTAGTTCTTCCATGACAATTTTAGGCACGAGATTATCAGATGCCCCTGAATCCATTAGAAAATTATGCAACACCTTATCATGTATATTCAGTGATGTATAGAAGGGAGGGGATGAATTATCTTTGTCTTCTATCATAGGACCTAAGATAACTGCTGGATTTTCATCTTGCAAATTGATTGAGTCTGTGGGATGATTTTTGGGTTCAAGTAGCAACAACTTAGAGAGGATCCTTTTAAAATCTTCATGCTTGACCAACTCTGAAAGGGGTATATGGATCCTAATATTCTAAACTTCATGCTCAAAATTAAAATGGGATGTAGGCTTTAGGATTTCTTTCACTTCTGGGACATGAGTTATGGCCACTTGAGAGGGGGTTCGAACTTTCTTACCTTTTCTTCCATTTGCTACATTTTCAGAAGGCTTCTCTGCTATGGTAGGTTTCTCAGTAAAATTAGGATTTCCTTCTTTCTTCTTGGACCGGAGGTTATATCTGTTGGGGATATCATTGGCCTTGTCCACTTTTCTCAACTCATTCAGCTGAATATCCATGAGATATTCCTCGTACATAGACTAAGTTAAGTGAGGAAAAGAGGAGGTGTCCCCAAGACAATGGATTTCAAGATCAAGGTCTTCATCCCCTTCTTCTTCATCAACAACAAGATTATTTTGGAGAGGGGTCTAGATTTTCTGATCATATTTGTCTCTTCTCCTCTGGTCTCTTTGGATAATCTGAGGAGTATTGTTATGCCTCCTATAATTACCTCTGCTATCAATATTTTGGGGATTTCAGTAGTTCTTATTTCCTTCAAATTTGATCTTTTCCATTCTAGTAGAAAGTGATTTTAGTATATTGGTCATTTCATCTGTTTGAGGGGGGAATAGAGGAACTAGAATTTGAGGTTTCAAACCTACCCTTTCCCCTGTCTCTATCATATTTGCCCCTAATTTTTTTAGATGCCAATATATTGGATTCTACTTCAAGGGATGCATCTTGCATATGATCCAAAGAGGTAGCTCTTCTTTCTCTCAACAATAGGTAGAAGTCAGGGTTGAAAGCGTTAGCATAAGTCATTTTTGCATAGATTTATGTAGGCTTAACTTCGGTTGGAATCTTTTTATACATTTTATTAAATCTCTTCGAGAAGTCTGAAACAGATTCCCCCTCCTCTCTCTGAAGTGCCCCAAATTATGTAATATAATAAATGAGATCTTTTTTATTTCCCCATTGTGTTAAGAAGGAATAATCTAGAGCAGCAATCCCATCAATAGATCCAAGAGGCAAGTCCTTAAACCAATCCCTGACATCACCATCAAGGATCTATACAAAAACACTCATCCACACATCTTCATTTTCAATGGATTGAATCTTTGCAAATATATAAAAGGATGAAAGGTGCTCTTCTGCAGTCATGTCTCCCTCCCCTATGAACTAGGGAATGTACTTAAGGTAATATTTGGTTGGGAGAGCATTCATAGGCTGAGGTAAAACTAGGGGGCATATCTAGCAGCTAATATTTCAGCCATCCTATTCCTAGGAGGATTAGCACCTTCCATTTGGACGTTAACTAGAGGAGAACTAGGAGGAGATGGAGTTCTCATAGGTGAGACTAGGGCTGTGCTTCTAGGAGAAAAAGGAAACACCAGAGGATTTGGAGGAAAATCCAGAGGGATTGAGGGAACATAGGTTTCCCTCTGTCAAAACAACAACTGTAATAGGAGGATAAGTAGTGAAACTGGGAGAGGGGAAATCAATAGGAAAACTCCCAAAATTTAAACTTCTAGAAGCTCCGACAGATGGTGTAATAGGAAAATGAGAAACAACTATTGGAGTTTCTATAGGAGAATAGTGAAAATCATTAGAAAGACATGGTTCAGTAGCAGAGGTACCTTCCTGAGGGGTCTGTCGTCTTTTAATAATTTTATCTGGGTCATCTTTAGGTGTTGCTAAAGGAAGCTATGGATTAGACCTCGTGTGTCTACCTCTAGAAGCCACAACTGAAACAATGGATTCATAATAGTGGATCCACCAAGTGCAAGCACAATCTTTAAAGGTTATGATTTTTTATGCACCTTCAGAATCAAACGTTTGTTGTTGTTCTACCCAGGGAAAATATTCAATTCATCCCTAACAACGGCGCCAAAAATGTTAGCACTAGAAGTTACCTCTAGATTTCATCGAAGGTAAGCCCAATACCCATCAGAGTTTTGTGTCATGGGTTGTTTTTCAAAGAGGCCAAATAGGTGCAGACTTGAGATGATATCATTTTAACTTAGAAAAATGGACTAGCATGCATAAGCAATTGAGGTCTGGAATCAACTTTAGTTAGTAATTTGGAGTAAGGGTGAGTAGAGGGAAGACTTTGGTGAGGAGAGTGTCAAGATCTACCACAGACATCAGGTCTTCCAGTAGCCCAAAGAGGAAAAAAATAAACACAAGATCTTCTTGAATTCAAATCTCAAAGAATCTGAAAGGAATTATTACAACACTATAATTGAACATTCATCATAATACAATCACAATAATTCATGTGAATCAGTCAATCATGAACTCTTTTAGTGTCAAAGGAAAACAAGAGGGCGCAAGAAATTTGACTGTCATTAAACAAGAAATCTTAGATTACAACGCATATCCAGAGAACTAGAAGCTTCATTAAAAGTTTACAATACGAGAGATTTGCTCTACCATCGACCATAAAAAAATATCGAAACCGAGTATTTATACTTAGAATAATTCGTCGTCATGAGAGATGTGACCTAGATATTAAATTCAAAACTTTTCATCTACATCTTCTTCTGTTAGTTTTCACTTGCATTCTTCTGTCAGAGGCGATCTCAGATTAGCACGGGTCTGCAGGGAAATTTGCTCGCAGGGGTACCAGGGGCTGACGGTTCAGTCCGCACGGTCGAGCCTTCCATGCCTTCCATTTATAGGTTGAGTTGAGGTTTCAACCACCAACCTACCTTCCACTAACTGCTTTTCCTTGGATATTGAATGAGACTTTAATGATCAGGGGAACGACCACTTGCTTCTCTCAGATAGGATTCCATATAAACATACTATTACAGGGCCGCTCAGAGGTGGTTTAGGTTCAAACTCCTTTTGGGCCTACAATCCACTATGCTTCTCCACGTAGCGTTGTTGGCACAGGGTAGACCCAGGTTTCAGCTCCAAGAGTGCACCAACAAGCCCTAACTACTGGCCCTTTCGGAAACGCCTGTGAGGCACATGAAATCTCATTCGAAGTAGCTATGGGGAGTTGCAGGACACAGATGTATAAAACCAAGGGAATACAAAGTGGATCCAATACAAGAACAACACAACATATAGATATCAATTTCCATCTTAGATATACTTCGCACAACTATATGTCAGACCTAATACAATAATGCAATAACAATATATCTATAAACAAGAGAACACAACATCAATCACACACAACACAAAGATGTACGTGGTTCACCCTTTCCCTAGGGATACGTCCACATAACTGTTTTATAATATATTAAGATGAAAGAATACAGTTCTTATCTACATTCTTGGCTAGCATATCTTCTCTCTTTCTCTTTGTCTTCCCTCCCTATGCACCTAGTTGCAGGGTTGATCTTCTGACCGAGCTGAAGATATTACAACACAAACTTCCCTCACTTCTCAATGCTTCTCTCTCTCACTACAATAATCCCTCATAACAATAACGAAATTGGAACAAAAATAACAACAACAACAACCAACCTGTCCCATATCCTATTGACCTTTATTTATACATTACAATAGCTCACCAATAGCTTTAGGCCAAAACCTAAGTGTCAAAACCCTAGATACCAAAACCCTAGGTGTCTAAAACCCTAGGTCAACTTGACCCACGTTTTTAGGGCTTCGCCAGCCTGTCTTTCCTTCCTTCTCGCACAGTGATCCAAAGAATCCAACGATGGATTTTTCCACTTGCCGAGTTGTCCATGATCCATCTTCCTTATTGATCTTTCATCCTCGATCTCCTTGTCTAATGGATTGCTTTCTCTTACTTCACTCTATCCTTTCTTCTCTTCTTCTCACTTCTACCTAGTATCAGTCACTCTGTCTTCCGCGCATTTCACATTCCATATTTTCTTCCTTACTCTTTGCTTACTTCCATCCCCAAGGGCCAACAATCCCCCAACACTCACATGTGACTCATCCCGAGGCACTTTAGATCTGACCCTTCTGATGTTCTTTGTCTCCAGGCTACGTGAAGAATCTTGTGCTTTCTTCTCTTTCCTTCCCCACTATGTGCATACTGTCTTTTCTATGTCTGGTACCTAGTTTCAACTTCACCTGGTACCTCAACCCTTTTACTTATGCTTTTAGTGAGAGATGTAAGGCAACTGGTTGTCATAGTACAGTTTCAACTAGCTCTCAATCACCAAACATTCCTTCCATTCTCCATTCAAGGTCTTCAACTATGCAACTCCTCCTTCCATGACATAGACAACTTCACATGGCCCCAACCAATGTGTTCTGAACTTTCCTGGATGCCTCATGAATTTGCTGTAGTATATCAGTACCAAATTTCCTTGCTTAAATGCCTCCTTCTTGATGTGTCTTTCATGGTAGACCTTTTCTCTTTCCTTCTGTACCCGTTGATGGAATCCTGCAATAAATCTATCTTCCTCTAGTTTGACCAACTATGAAAGCCTCTCTTGAACAAAGCCAGTGTCATCCATATTTGTAAAGGCTGCAATTCTTAATCTTGGCACCAAATATTCCATCAAGACAACTGCTTTGAGACCATACACCAACTTAAAGGGGGTCTACATTGTTTGCTTCTTCAAGTGGTTCTATAGGCCCATAGTACTGCTGGTACTCTTAATTCACAATCATCCCTATTCACACTACAAATATTTGTCAGTGTTGTCTCCACAATATTATTGAATGCTTCAACTGTCCCATTTTCTTGAGGGTGGTAGGGTGTGCTCTTATGATAATGGACTATAAATTCCTCAGTCAAGGATTCAATGGTCTTATTAATAAAATGTGTTCCTTGATCACTCATAAGGATCTTTGAGCATCCAAACCTAGTTATGATGTCATCAAATATGAATCATGCATCTGTAGTTGCACTACACTCTCTAACTACCCTTGCTTGGGCCCATTTGGTCAAGTAATCTGTCGCAGTGATTATGTATCTGGATCCTATGTGCTTGCCTGGTGGGTTTATAGGTCCCACGAAGTCAATGGCCCATTTCTCAAATTCTTGTAGGGTCAGTTATGGTCCTAAAGGAATTTCATATCTTTTGGATGGTTTCCTAACTCTTTGGCATACATCATAGGCTTTGTAATAGTCCTTATCATCTTTGTGTAAGGTAGGCCACCAGAGGCCGGCTCTAAGAACCTTTTGCATTGTTTCTTTTCCTGCGTAGTGTCCTCCTGTGATGCCTTCATGAGATTTTGCAAGGATCAATGGTTGCTCTGCCTCCATAACACACCTCCTAAATATCTCATTAGGTCCCATCTTGTATAGTTGTCCAACTATAAGTGAAAAGTCTGCAACGTGCACTACCAGCTATTTATTCTGGGTGATTGTATATTCACTAGCTACCATTCCTGTTGATATGAAATGGACTATCTTTGCAAAGTGATCATTGATCTTTCTAATGGCCAACAACTGTGCATACAATAATGTATCCTCCAAACTATTAGGCTCTTCTCCATGTTCCAACCTCAACAAGTGGTCAGGACCTTTGTTCATTCTTCCTGGCTTAACCACGATCTCAAAATCATATTCCTAAAATAACAGAAGCCATATGCATATTCTCCCCCCCAACAATGGCTTGTTGACTAGGTATTTCAATGAAGAGTGATCAATAAACATTTTAAAGTGTCCTCCCAACAAGTAGTGGTGAAACTTTTGCAACACATACACCATGGCTAACCCTTCTCTCTCAGTGGTGGTGTAATTAATCTCAATTGTTGATATCTTCCTGCTAGCAAAGGCTAACGAGTGGTCAATGTCTCCATCTCCCATTTGTGATAACATAGCACCTATTGCAATGGAATATGAATCGACATGCACGTGAAATTCCTTGCTCCAATCTGGGAAAACCAAAATAGGCACAGTAACCATTTTCTGTTTCAGTGTGTCAAAGCTCTGCTGGCATTGATCTATCCAATGAAACTGACAATATTTTTTCAAAATCTTCTCCATGTGTGTTGTGATTTGTGCATAGCCTTTAATGAACTTCCTGTAGTATCCAGTGTGTCCCAGTGTAGTGCACAGTTGTTTGACTGAAGTAGGAGGGGGTAGATAAACTATAATGGCAATCTTAGATGTGTCTACCAGCAGTCCCTGCTTACACACAATATAACCTAAAAACACTCCAAAGGGTGAAAAGAAGATGCACTTCTTCATATTCAAGGAAATATGATATTGCCTGCACTTATCTAACATTAGTCTTAAACATTCAATATGATTTTGTAATAATGTAAAAACAGTCCAATCATCAAAATATGCTTCCATAAATTTATGTAAAAACTCCTTGAACACTTCGACCACTACCCTAGAAAATATGGATGGGGAATTCTTTAATCCAAATGACATTATTGTATACTAGTAGGATCCCCATTCTGTTGCAAATGTGGTCTTATGGTGATCTTCCTTGGCAATCTGGATCTGATGGTACCCTAAAAATCCATCTGTAAAAGAATATACCTCCTGTCCTCCTACATTATCTAACACTTTGTCAGTAAATGGTGTAGGGAATGGGTCATGAAAACATGCATCATTCAACTTCCTGAGATCTACACATATCCTAATTTCTCCAGTATTTTTATCATGCACCAGCATAGGTCTAATCCATTATGAATCTTCAATAGGTTCTATGATTCCTATCTCCAACATTCTGTCAAGTTCAATCTTCACTTTCTCCTTATATTTAGGATTCAATTTGTAGGGTCTCTATTTAACTGGCCTTGCATCTGGTTTCAATGAGATCCTCATCTCTCCCATGGGCCCTTTAATTCCCTTCATATCAATGAACTTGGTTGGAAACAAGTCCTGATATTCATGAAGTAACTATGTGATCTTGTCAATAGTGGCAGCATCCCAATAATCTCCAACATTTGCAAGATTCAATGTTTTCTCTATTCCAATATTGGCTTTTTTTATTTTAATTGGTCGTCCAATTAAAGGTACCTCACTTCGTAGTCCTTCTATGTCTCTTTGGCCTTTTTTTTTTGGTGATGTTCACCTTCCTAGGGTCATCGTCTTTGTCAACATTGATATTGTAACAACCTTGTAGCTTCTAGAGAGGCACAGTCCATTCGTCCTCTTCTTGTTCCAAAGGGAGGATAGGTGCCTCCTCAAATAATTTATGTCTTACAATCTATAATGCTTGATCCACTGTAGGAGATTGGATTTCAAATGAAAATATAGTTACAAAGTTCTGGGTCATACCTTCCCAATCTACAGTGATGAGGTGCAGTTCTGCTTGAAGATACCAGTTGATAGGGGTTGTGTCCAGTGTGTTGATGAATTTTTGCACCCACTGCTCTTGAGGAATGTTTCTACAGGCTTCCTCGCAACTTTTAACATGGTCCTTCGAACAACTTCGACCTGTGTACCTAACTTCACAACCTTCTACTTGCTCTGAAAACCATGTTGTCATCAAAGTTTGACATTGTACCCAATCTATAATGGTGCTTTTGTGTGTCCCCCACCACCTTGATGGTTTTTATTTCAAGGCCTCATCCTTTTCCAACAATCCTTTTTGTGTTGGTACAATTTCTTCAAAGTCCAACAAGAATGATTCTAAGTGATTTAGACCATTAAAGGTGGGCAAGTTATTTACTGTTGTTTCCATCCAGCTAACTTCTCGGGTTAATCTAGCACATATCCTTGTAGATACTTCATACATTTTGTTCTTCCAGTTCTCCAGTGCTTCTTCTGAATCTGATGAACATGCATTGTCACTTCGCTAGCTTAGGTTCCCATTCGCCATAGGATTAATGTAATCCTCTTGTCTGGTTGTTAATTTGTATATGTTTTCTAGTTCATATGCACAGTCTTCTTCTCTAATGGGTTATATGCATCTCCGACCTTCATCGGGATCCAAAGGTGCAATGACCCTAAGGCCATCTCCTTCAAACATCATTCTTCTTTTCTTTAAATCAACCACAGTGGAATTATTGAAAGCCCAATCAATTCCTAATAGTGCAAGGTAAGGAAAACTATCATCAACTATCTCAATCACCTCGAAGTCTGCAAACGTACTTACTCCATTGATGTCCACAGGGACATGCTCCAATCTCCCAAAGGGGCTTACAACTTGTTTATTAGCCATCCTAAGCCTGATAGGGGAATAGATCAAATTAGGTTTTCCCATCAGTGCCCATGTCTGCTTCGTCATGACATTGACCTCCGACCCTAAGTGGGGGACCACATAGTCGATATCATACTCTCCAATTTGAGCATTTAGGTGTAGTTCCTTATTTTTCCTTCTTTTTTAGAGACTTGGTGTACTTCTCTATTCAGCAAGGTATTTATCTTTCCTAGCTCATACTGTCTGATTAAATTTTGTAGCTCTTGTACATCGCTTTCATCTTGAATCAACTAAATACAAGTATATAATAATTCCATGAGCTTGCTTACTTTTTTTCCTTCTCGTGGAAGAGAAGACTGATTGAATGCCAAAGGCATTCCACATTATCTTACTTATGTTCGTGTCCTCGATGAAGAACCTTGGTCTCTCCCAAATTATTTTCTTTCCTCCTCAAATATTTGTTTTTCTTTCTTTGCATCTAAAACTTGTGTCTTCTCTGTATCTTTCCTAACTCTTGATTCTTTTGTAGTCTTTCTTTGGGTCACTCTGTCTTCTCCTATAACAAATCCTCTTCCTATGATAACAATGACTCTAGGGTCCTACCCGTGAGGTTAAGTGTATATTAGTTTCACTTGTGGGTTCTGATGAGGTCCTCATCTCTCCTAAATTTTGGCTAGCAACATAGGAACATATTCGATAACATGTTCGAATGAGCTGCAATAGTTGCAAGTGGTACAAGGTTTCTGACAGTCCCTTGCTAAGTGTCCTAGATGCACATAGTTATAACAAATGATTTGGCCCCTACCTTGACCCATACCTCCTCCTAGTCCTCTTCCTTTGAATTCACTGTGAGGGTTGAAGTTTCCTCTTTCTGGAGAATTATACTACGTAGTGTTTCCTTCTTGTTGTACTTTGCCTTTAATTTTGTATATATCCCTTGAACTTTCATGCATGAGGTCATAGGCCCTATAATCCATTTCATCATGCCCCACTGACTTACATAATGTGCAATACAAATTCATGGGTGTCTGAACATATTTTTGCATGTAATAGCATTCACAATGGCAATGTCTATTTCTACATACCTCGCACCATGGTATGGTAACTTGATTTAAAGGAATCGAGGCTCTAGATGAAAAATACTCATGAAATAGGGGACAATGATCCTTGTAATGGCCTTCTGATTTGCATCTAATGCACGATATATATTCTCTTTTATATTTTCCCTTTTCTTTCTTCATATCTTCTACTTGCAGAGATAAACTAGTTAGTTGACTCAAGATTTGACTCATGCCTGAGTTGGGTTCTCCCATAGGGAATGATTCTAACTTCATTAAAATCTCCAATGCCTCCTCCTACAAAGTAATATTATGTTGCATCAGAGGAAATGTGATGTGTGGTAAGAGGGAAACAATGAACCACTCCTTGTTCTGCTCGTATGGGATCTGAAAAATCAAATGGTTTGTCAAGGTCTTAAGTATCTTATCAAACTCCCACACAAGTTCAACTATTCTCTACTTGATTTCTTTTATTTCTATAATGCACTATGACTCTGACTTAGGTTTCTTGAATTCGGAAATTATCACAGTCTTAATGACATTCAAAAATTTAGGTGCAGTTCCTTGGACAAATTTCATGTACCAACTCAATGCGCAATCTCTCAGGGTAGTACTAAACTAAGCTCGTTTAACACCTTCATCGGTGATATTCTTAATACTCCACACAAATTCACATAGAAACCAATGTTGATCAGAATATTCAGATCCACATCCTCTGAAGGTGGTTAACCTCTTCTCATCTGCCATAGATCTTCCTAGGTTTCCTGACTGAATATGTAGTGGATTATGATAGTTCTCTGAGCACTCTGGTGACTCTGATTACTCTGATTTCTTAATGATGCTGAAACAATAGGAGGAATAATAGTACTTACTTCAATAGTCGACGTGGTTCCTAAAGTTTCTGGCTCTTCCCGATGAGGTTCTTCAGCTTTCCCTTCCTCTGTCCTAGTGGGTTCTGAATTCTATTCGTCTGTTAGATCTGCCTCTTATCCACTATAGAAGCCCTCGTCCCCGTAGTTATGCTTAAACAAGTTCGCAAGAGGAACTTCTCTGAACACTCTCCCATTGCACGCATGTTCAACGTATGTGTCGTTGTCACTGTCCGAGTCCTTGAAAATTATCCTTTTCCAATCTCACCAACTATTATACCTTTAAGATGTTTTTCTCATGCAATAGCATCTTGATCCTCAACTTTAGAAATTGTAAATTTTTTTCCCTAGGTCCCTTAAATAAATACCTCTAAGCTTGGTTATACGACTCTACTCTGTCAACAATGAAATTGGTGACGTACCCTCCAATGGTGCTATCAAACCAGTGATCTACTTCTCTTGACGTGACATTATCAACTCTCTTGATCTTCTTGATCAACGCCGACGTCCAAACCACAGGTGGTCTAGATGTGATATCAAACTGGGTATCTGCTAACCTAGATAGCCACTCATATAGCTCCTGATGGATTCTCCCAAAGAAAATCTCATGTATATCAGTAAAGATATATCTTCCCAAACAATCCTCTATACTAAGATTAGGGTTCTTGTTCTGGGATCCAATGAAGTCCTTTTCTTGATCTTCTATCCACTTCTGTATCTCTGTCTTTGATGGAAACCACCTTGACATTCCCTCAAGAATATTCCTGTCCCGACAACAGAACCATTTGTTGGCACAGGGGGAGACCCATGGTTTAGCTCCAAGATCTCACCAACAAGCCCTAACTACTGGCCCTTTTGGCAACACCTGTGAGGAAGATGCAGTCTCACCCAAAGTAGCTATGGGGGGTTGCAGGACACAAATGTCTACAACCAAGGGAATACAAAGTGGATCCAATACAAGAACAACACAACATCTAGATATCAATTTCCATCTTAGATATACTTCGCACAACTATTTTCCATACCTAATACAATAATGCAACAATAGTATATCTATAAACAAGAGAACACAACATCAATCACACACAACACAAAGATGTACATGGTTCACCTTCTCCCTAGGGTTACGTCCACAAAACTGTGATTTATAATATATTAATATGAAAGAATACAATTATTATTTGCATTCTTGGCGAGTAGATATTCTCTCTTTCTCCTTGTCTTCCCTCCCTATGCACCCAACTACAGGGTTGATCTTCGCACCTAGTTGAAGATCTTACAACAAAAAATTCCCTCACTTCCCAATGCTTCTCTCTCTCACTACAATAATCACTCATAACAATAATGAACTTGGAATGACAATAAAAACAACACCAACCAACCTGTCCCAGATCCTATTGACCTCTATTTATACATTACAATAGCTCACCAACATCTTTAGGCCAAAACCTAAGTGTCAAAACCCTAGATACCAAAACCTTAGGTGTCTAAAACCCTAGGTCAACTTGACCCACATTTTTAGGGCTTTGCTAGCTTGTCTTTCCTTCCTTCTCGAACAATGCTCTAAAGCATCCAATGGTGGACTTTTCTACTTGTTGAGTTGTCCACGATCCATCTTCCTTGCTAATCTAACATCCTCGATCTCCTCATCCAATGAATTTCTTTCTCTTACTTCGCTCCGTCCTTCCTGCTCTTTTGCTCACTTCGACCCAATATCAGTCACTTTATCTTCCGTGCGGTTCACATTCCTTATTTTCTACCTTACTCTTTACTTACTTCCATCCCCAAGGGCCAACAAGCACATTCCCTATACCATGGTTTCCATTGTGGGACCACTCAAGAAAATTATCTCCCGGGCATGTTGCATCCCTGCAATGAATTGTGGTCACTGATCTGGTCACTGCATTCAAGGCTCGACATTTATTTTCTTCTGTCAAGCTACAAGATCATATCAGTATGGGCTTTGCAGAAAAGTCCGTTGACAAGGGGACCTTGGGTTATGAACTTACGCATCCCCCATATGAAATTTTAGGATTTCACCTGTCGGGAGTCTTCACTCCACTTGATCCATAGTATCCTTATGCTTGATCCTGTGAAATGACCCATCTAGATCGATGGTCAGATTTTCTTTGAACTTGATGGCCATGATCATTTCCTTGAACAATCTCAGTCACCCATTGCTTGACAAGAAGTTTCCCTTTATTTATGTCCCTGCTTCCATATGACCATGGGCTGTGATCATGGGCATAACTCTTAGGCATGCCATGATTTCATGTTTCAAGAACTCACATTGTGCTCCATGCTCAAACCTCTAAATCACAAAATTGAAATCTCTTAGATTAGGTGCCACACATCCTCTTTGATCAGACGACCTAGATGAATATCGACATTTCTCACTTGAGATTTTCCAAAATGACTTTCTCCATGATAATCTTGTGCCACGTGTCCTTATGAAATAAACGACCCAGATCATTTCAGGATTTCGCGTTTCACGAGTCCTCTTGAATATTCCCTTTAACTAATCCATCCTATGAGTCAACAAAATGATGATATTTTTCTACCTGTCCTTCTAAAAAAGATGACCTAGAGCATTTCATGACTTCACGTTTCGTGAGTCCTCATGAATCTGCCCTTTGACTGCTCCATCCCACGAGTCATTGAAATGATAATTTGTTGCCACCTGTCCTTATGAAATAAATGACCTAGATTATTTCAAGACTTCTCGTTTCACGATTCCTTATGACTCTGCCCTTTCACTTCTCCATTCTGTGAGTTAACGAAATGCTAATCTTGCACCACGTCTCCTTCCTAGGATTAATGGTTAGGATTGGCCTCACGATTTCAGAACTCTGTTTGACACTATACTTCATCTAACTCTATGATCCTGATCACTCGATGGTCGTCGATCCAATCTGCCTAGTGGATCTCCACTGTTGAAAGCTTATCTTGCTCGCTCACTTGATTTGAGTCCATATCATATCGCTCTAAGTACTGCGCTTGTGCTTACAAATGCAGCTTCTATGAAAAATTACCTAGATGACTAACTGAGGGCTCAAGAAAATAGAATGATCAGTGATAGAGTTAAATAGAGAAGTGATCAATCCTAGAGAAAATAGGTCGATCAAATGGACGAATGCAGATAGAAGAAAAAATACAAGCCGAGAGGAAAACCTTACAATCGGGTCTGCAAAAGGAGGAGAGACAGGCAAAAATACAAACTTAGGTAGAAACCACAAACCCCTAAGGCTTTGACAATTTTATGTGATAAAATAATCCATTGGATTCAAGGATGACTCGATCTCAACATGAGGAGAATTCTCATGTACTTTCAGCTTCAGAACCTCCAATGCCCATGCATTATTATATGGTTCACTATACTGATCCACAGAACTACAATAGGTTTGTGGGAAATCCATTATGGAAATCAGCCATGCAGAAGGAGTATGACTCACTCCTACAGAACCAAACTTGGAATCTGGTTCCACTTCCACCAGAAAGGGATATTTTAAGGTGCAGATGGGTCCAAAAGATCAAGAGGTACAAGGCCTAACAGTTTGCCAAAGGACTTCATCAGATCCATAAATATTTCTAGATCTTCACGAAGACTTTCAGTGAGCCAAATTTGAAAACTTTGTGGGATTGTCTTGCAGTGAAGAACACAGTTTCCTAGTAGCTGCCATTTTCTTCTTTTGATACATTATCTTTTGAGGGGGGGTTTTGTTCCCACGTGGTTTTCCCTCTTTCCTCATTTTATTCAATGTTCATTAGTTTCATTGTACATGAGTACCTAAAATGGCCTAATATCCAGGACTCATTTTTTACTCCATAGTGATGTTCAGGGGGGGTGTTGGAGAAATTTCTATTTTAGACTTTAACACCAGTTTACTGGGAGTTAACTAACTAGTTCTATTTTAGACTTTATAATCTTAGACCATCACTATTATGCATGGATTCCTAATTATAGGATGTCATTGCCTATATGAGTAAAGATCAATCACTCATTGATTAGATCATAATATGAATTGATTCTCATTCTTCATTGTGTATCTCTCTTTCTTTTCTTGATAAGCTTTGTTTGTGTATGCTTTAGCTAGATCTCTTGTGCAGGTTTCCATGAAACACTGACAATATCACCACCCCAAATGATTACCAATAATTTTTGTTGAGATAAATCATGTCATAGGTCATGCCATAGATGTTTAGGTTCTCATGCACTCTACAGTGATCACATGTCCCCAAGTGAGGCCCAGATGTTATCCCCTAACCTAGGGTTAACTAAGGAGATTATGTTTCAAGGCCCACAAGTCCTAGACATAGAGTACCGAGAACCATATTGACTTGAGCCTAGCCCTAGAGGGACCATATTTCATCTTCAATTCCTCAATGTTGTCAGCAGAAACAACATCCATCCCATCGGCCTAGTCCTTCACCAACAGTGGGTCTTGATCCATGAGGTAATGAGTCCGGGTATCATGGTATCTGTCACTCTAATTATCAAAACATTTGAATATGATGATTTATTTCTTTTTTCTTATGACATGTGCTTGGACTTTATGCCTTTCCACTTTTCCACACCTGGGGGGAATGAAAATATTCTGTAGCAAGTTGGTTCCCATAGGTTTTGATTTTCCACTGGGTGGGTCCATGAATGGTCATCATCCATTCCCACCATAATTATCACTTTTCATATTTTTACCTCTCATCCATCCCCTACATTGGTTCGGGCATTGGGTTTGCCAAACTAGAAAAGTGTTGTAACTTACCTTGTGGGAAGAAGGGGCTAAAGGACTAGAAGGAAAAAGTATATGGTGAAATATAAAAGAAAAAATAACAAAACCTTCAGATGCTTTGCCTAGGGATCCCCGAGAAAGCAATAAAAGGCTTCTCAACAAGAAACATAGGGACCCATAAAATAATAAAGTCAAGACCTAGTTTGAGGATAAGGGTTCTCATCACAAGCTAGCCTATTAGGTCCATGGGCATGTAGCGGTATGACACTACCATTCATCTAGTCACCACTCCAGGGTACTGGATCTTGGTAGGATAGCCAAGATAAAGGGGGTCTCATCATGAGCCAACCTTCTCATCTCCGTAAAATGCTTGTGGGTAACATTGTCACCATTGGTCACCATGCCCAGATATTCTCCCATAACTAGTCTCTTGAAATAAAATAAATAAGATAAAAGGGAAAAAGGAATTGAATGGACTTGGAAACATTTGCATCCATGACAAGGTGAATCTCACCCTCTTCAGAGGCACCCATAGGTAAGCCATGCATTTCCCTGTCATCACTACACCCATTGATCAAACATCCCTACATCACCTCATCCGCTTACATGGCATGGATTTGTCTTCACCTGGAAACATCCCACGTCGAATGAGAATTAGCCCAGTAGGACCTCCCAACACCCTCTCCAAACCTAGCTTGTAGAATATCATAATGTCTTTGAGAACTTGTCTGGGAAAAGGAGGTTTTATGCACATGTTTAGATAACTTGATTATTAGATGTGATTAACATTGCTATGATCCCTATGACTTATGAGCCCATGGAGGGCGTACTTTTTTTTGTTGTAGGGCCACACTTGACAGAAATGTACACATGGGGAGATGATTAGCTCAAACCTCCATAGGGATAAAATTCCACTAGATGGATGTTGAGACCCCAACCAAAGGCAAAGAAAAGACATGGGCTTGCACTAGAGAGAGAGGAGGACGTTCCACTGGAGACAACCAGGTAGGACTAGACCTAGGGGGTCTTTCCCTCCTACTATGATGTTGGGCTTGAAAGGCCCATGAAATCACCTCTGTGAACCTTGACAACACCAATGTTTGATGGACACTTTGGAGGAAGTTATGTGCCAAGTGGCACATGTGCTTTGATCCAGAGGCCTTGGGAGGCCTAACATTTTTCTCCTGGAGGCCAACATTTCACTAGAGATGCCTAATGTCACCCTAAAGGGGCATGATGTCACCTATTATTCTTGATTTTGGGGTTTAAATTGTCATTTTTATGTAAAATATGGATATTACATGTAAACTACCCATGTCGGTTTTTTTGACTTAATTCTGGTCATTGTAACTGTATAAATAAGGGAGAAATCACCCTTATTTTCATCATATTTCACTCACACTTAAGTGAGGTATGAAATATTCTCCCTAACTAGGTTTCCTGACTGAAATTTAGTGCGCACTTCTTGAAGGAGGATATTGTTGGAGTATTTTAGCATTTTTCTTGGTGGAAGTATTCAACTAGACTATTTGCTAGATGATTCTTGGTGAATGTAAGTAAATTTTTTGTAATTCTTCTTCATTGAATCGTCATGGTTTTATTTATCTTGCATTTATTCTAATATTATGGAATTTATAGCTTAAAACCCTAGGAGGATAAAATGCATGCTATTGTTCTTTCCTTGATAACTTTCACCTACTAGAATATGCTAGAAAACCAATTTTCTTGAAGTGTTTTACTAAGGGACTTGCCATTGCAACACCCTAGCACATTTTTCTTCATATAGCCATCATCTACTTCATCCTTGAGATAAATAAGGAGTAAAAATACTAGGGCATAGGGCTACCTACTTCCTAGTAGCCATTTCCCCCTAGGGTTTGGTGATTGAATCCTTAGGCTACCAACACTTCAATTATCGACCCCTCTTGTCTCTAGATCTCATATTATCATTTTCTCCTTCAAGATTTTCCACTTCCTAAAAATTCTCCATTTACCCTAAAAGCACTTATCTAAGCCTTACACTTGAGTGATTGACAAAATAAACTATCAAAACCTTTAACTTAAGCTCTCTACTAATTAGTCCTAACCTTAGAATAGTCTAATATACTAACCTATTTGTTGTTGTTACTAAAGTAAGCTACAACCATCATTTGTAGCACTAAAAGAACCTAAAAGAAATTGTAAAGTTGATTTATACACTGCCTTATTTGCTTCTGACAAATGCTAGTACTTTGGTATTAACGAGTAATTCTTGGTCATCTTGAAGCCATTTTTAGGCATTCATTGTGAAGCTATTGTCTTATAAAAATTGATTCTATACCAGGGATGATTTTAAGGATGGGAATTTATTTTAAAATGTAGAAACCTTGGTGAATATTACAAATCCTTCATATGCCAACTATAAATGTTTGGCGATATTTTTGTAAAAATATTCAAATTTCTAAGTATTTTATATAGTTTTTATAAAACTTTGGTTATTTTAAAGGTAAAATAATTTTATCCTATAGAATTTGGGTGAATCATTTTTAAAATAGGGAATCTCATTTTTGGAAAAACCATGAAAAATTAGCCCATGATCGAAATTTAGCCCCTAAAATCTATACAATTTTGTTTTCTTCATCACATATCAACTATTTATTTTATTGATAAAGTCCGTGGTTTTATGAAGTACTAACAACAAGTTGTACTTTCAAGAGATATATTTCTTGTTTCTTTGTTATGGGAAGGTACATATTTATACTTCATCACTTCATTGGTTAAAACCCTGGGACTTTATGATCAATGTGACTTGTGAGTGGGGATGTTTTAATAGACACTTTAACCTTTTCCTTTGCAAAACCCTAGGTCAATGGGGACATCTCTCCTAGGCCATCAACCCTAAATAGAAAGAGGTATCATGTTGAGGTGACAGTGATAGGATAACCTCCTGTTACACCAATTTTCATTCCCTTAACCTTTTCCTTTGGAATAAGTACAAATTGTGTGATAACACTTCCAAGATGAAATCCATTGCTATTTTTTTATTTATTTTCAATTCCATCTTGGTTGCAGTCTTCAAAGGTTTGTTTGTAGTAGTGTATCATGTAACAACTGAGTACTAAACATTATATTCATGTTCCCCTAGAAATTATTTAATCCCGCAACTCCACATCTCATAGATCTGACCATTCTGACCAGTGAACCGTGGTATTCCATTTCTATACATATCGTTGCTATCCATGATCTACTTTCTAGTGGTTGAATTGTTTCCTAAAGGAACTGACTCTCATACCAATTGTTGGAATATTGAGGGGGGGGGGGTTAATCAATATGAGCACTTTTACCACTTTTAACCACAATATATATTATTCAAATTATCAACAATATTCAACATTTTTATATTAGCATTCAATATATCATCAACAATATAAATCAACAGTGCATAACAAGTAACCAAAGATACATAGTACACCAGAATTTATGTGGAAACCACTGAATGATTTATTATATATATCAAGAATTCATTCATAGTAAACACCAAGTTCCAAATTCTCTAGCTACAAATGGAAGGAGGATCCAACCTGAAAGAAGATACAACTCTCTAAATTCTTTGGATCAAACCAGAAGGAGGCTAGAACCCCCTTATTCTCAGGCTCGAACTTGAATAAATATCCAACTCCTTGTGTTCTCCTACACTAATAAGAAGGAAGCTACAACCCCCTTTACTTTCCCCATCCTTTCTCCTTGAAATATAAGTCTAGACCAAACTGTCACTACCACAATCATTGCCACTATCATTTCCACTGCCACTGTCACTACCACTGTTACTGTCATTGCCACTATCACATCAACCAACCTATCACTATCACTGCCACTATCACTTTCACTGCCATAGTCATTGTCACATTAAGTTGTGATTGATCAACCTGTCCAACCGATACTCAACATCAATGATACCAAATCCACGATCACCAAGATAAAATATCAACTATATGCTCAACATCATCAACACATTCCTCTAACAAGCATGTACCAAGATCACCAACATACCATCACAAGATACATGTCCAAATCATCAACCTGTACCATATCAAGTATCAACCACAACCTGTACCACAACAAGTGCATGAACCAAAGCCTCTACCATGTACATCAACCACATACATCAAAACCTATACCATACCATGTAATATACCATTTTTCAACCATGCATATCAACCATGTACATCAACACTTGTACCATACCATGTATCAAGCCTATACCAAACCATGTACCAACAACATACCATAACAAGTGCTCAACCATATATCATATCATTATCAATCAGGCCATATGTTATCAGATGAAGTTGTTAAGGGTCACATGAAGTTGTTATGGGTCGAATTCATCCTTAGGTTTTTTTAATTTTTATCCTTAGTCTTGTTTAATCTTTACTTTTGATTTTCTCCTTATGGTTTTATTAGGTCTTAGCACAAAATAAATGTAAGGTTGAATGTTGGCCCATACCTTTGGTTCATATATTTGGTTCATAACTTCATCTCATGACATGATTAGAAAACCATCACCATCACCCTTATGCCACCACTAGTCTGACATGTCACTACCTCCACTATACACTTAAACCCCTCCACTATGTCCCTCTACCCATTAGAAGGTCAAATAAATTTGTTTTAGTATGCTTCCAACTCATTAGGACATTTCGTAGAACATCTTGAGCACATCCTCCCTCATTACCTATTGTAGTTATGAGTCTTGTGTCAGCCGATCTCATTGATTTTAGCATCCATTATTTAAAGGAAATAATTTGAGATTTACTCATTTAAGGTTGTCTAATTGTTTTCTCAAAGATTTGAAATTTTCTCCTAGTGAGGCGTTGCAGAAACTCCTAAGTTCAGAAAGGCGTTGCAAAATCTTTTACAGATGGGTTGACAGAGGGGAATTTAAGGTTAGAACTGTTGCATGAAGTTTCATACACTCTGAATCATATCTACTATCAAGCCACGATGTCTAGGTACTCCTTGAGTTTTCTGAGCTTTGTTGAAGATCAGATTAAGGTTGTTCTTATGGTTCTCTTTCTGGGTGCTACGAATCGAGGATCTACATTACCAAACTTCCCCTTTACCTTTTCCATTGCCAAATTCTCAGCCTATATGAAGTATTTTCAGCCCCTTCTACTACAATTGAGCCAATATTGTTGTCAAATCCATTGCGCCTATCTCTTTCTTGGCCCTTGTTATTTATGCTACAAAATATGCTACGGGTTATGCTGCAAATCCCCTTTTTGGCACTGTGAACATGTACATTAAACTCAACATTGTTATCCTCTAATCACATAGCCTGTATCAACTGATTTCCTTTAAATTTTCAATTGTTATTTCAAGTCTAAAGTCTGTCTTCTTTGGAAATTTAAAGAGCCTTGTTGATCAAAGTTGTGATGACCTTCCTTATGATAGTGAAACATTAGCCTAAAACTTTGGCAGTTGTTTCCTCCTTGCATATCCATTTTCCTGAATATTTTTGTTCCTTCTTAGACATCAGTTTCCCTTCCATAAGCTCATAATTCAAATAGCCAGGAAATCTCTAAAGCCTTAAAAGAAGCCATCTTTGAAAAATACCATCATTCCAAACCCTAAGACCTATGTTCTTTGTTTTTCCTGTCACATATCTTAGTCTACTATATTATTTTTCCGCCTATAATAGAAAATGGATACACCAAAATAGAAGAATTATCACAAGGGATGTGGGAGTGTAGTCAGGACCGAGCCTTATGATATGCATTTATTTGATGGTGAACCTCTAATCAGAGAGGTCTTCCAAAGGGTTGGATGTTTAAATTTATATCAGAATATGCAGAGGGGACACCTTGGGGTAGCCAAAGAGTTTTCCTTAAATTTTGATGGCACTAAAACCAAGGTGGGAACCCTTGAACTGGAGGTATCTGAATCCACCATTTCAACAACCATTGAGATACCCAACACTGGTGAAAGATGGTTTAAATCCATGACTCTTAATGCACCCTTATCTAAAGAGTTCCTCGAGTCAAAATTTTAGGGATACAACCTATCAAAGGGAGTTCCTAGGAGCCACTTGGTTGAGGGATTTGAAAATATGTTAAAGGTGATCCAAAGATATTTTACTTATGAAGGAATATTCAATATAATTTACCAATATCAAAATAGACTTTTTCTGCACTTCACAGGCAAAGATCTAATGAACATCCATTTATATTTGTTTAGGAGTATGGGTAAAATGGATGATAGGGTACAAGCCAAGTCCAAGGCTATGGAAATAAGTGCTTTTCAATCAGGATTGATTAGGATGCTTGTGATGGAGGAGTTGAAGAAGAGAAACATATCTTAGGAGTAGTTCATTGACTCTGCACATCTGTAGTTAAATGTAGCTCCTATTCATCAATCTAAGATGCATACCCCTTTGTAAGTTGATAGTGTTGTGCAAAAAGATACAAGAAAACAAAGAAAGGGAAAACAAATTTCTAAAGATGATGAGGCTCCTAAGGAAAAAGAAGAAGAAGGAGGAGGAGCTCATCACTCTCCACAGAGGGAATTTTCACCCCATCCTGCTCTAGAACTAGAAGAAATTCCCTCAGCTAAAATCATAGGAAAAAAAGGGAGAAAGTTACTCTTCCCCTCACTTATTGTTGCATTTGAGACTATATATAGGAGGCCCTTCACTAGGTCATCAACCAGGAAGGAAACTGTTGAAAAAGAGGTCATAACAAAAGCTCCTATCAAGAGGAGGGATAAGGGTAAAACTGAGATTGTTGAAAAACACATTGAAGTCATAGACATAACTACTCCCCTTGACAATCCCAACTTCAAAATATTGATCAAACAACTCAGAGATGACATAAAGGAGGTTTTTCTCCTCACGGAAGAAGGGTTGTCTTAGAGGAAAAAATTGAATGATATTATGGATATGTATAAGGAAACCATTGATCTGGATAGGTTTACAGCAAAGAGATTTCTACCCCTTCATAGGAAAATTAGAAATCTATACAAGCAGAACAGAGATTTACAATCTCAGATGAGAAATATCAAGATATAGTTACAACCCTTCAAAGATGAGTTAGCTCAAATAAATATCAATGTGTTAGCTCAAGCTGCAACTAGAAGAAGTAGCAGACTAAGGAGGTGAAATGGAATGGTTGAAAGACCCTCAATTTTGAAGATGGTCACCCTTTCATTTTAAAGTTTTTTGTAGGAGGTATCATGATTATACCTTCTTAGGAGGATTCTATAGGTTTATACACCTTTGGCTAAGGTTTTTGAGTATTTTTGGCTAAAACTGAACAACATAGACAACTATAGGACATTTTGTAGTGCCTAACGCTGTAAAATGATCTATACAGACAAAGTTGCATGTTCTCTACAAAATGCCCTATGAAATGATATACATACAAAAAAGATGCACAGTCGCTGGAAAATGATCTACACATGTGGGCATTGCAGAATTCACTGCAAAATCTGCTACAAACTGGCTGATACAGTCAACACTTCAGGATTCGCTGCCAATTCCTGTTTTGATGGATTTTGAGGGAATCAACGATTACCAGGTGGCTAGTGGAGCTTAACATAGATGCTTGGAGGTCAGTTGGATCTAGTGAACACATGGAAACAAATGATATGCACTCAAGGAACACCTCAATATGCAAATATTATGGTGTTAGGGTTGTTGCCAACATTTTCTATGTGTTTGACAGTTTGGTTTTTCCACTTGTACATATGTAAGATTTTCAGTTTTTAGTGGGAGAATCCTATGTAAGAGGATCCAAATCGAATTGTATGTTGTCACTCATTGTTTAGGATATAAATGCAACATCAGAATGACTTTTTTAGGTTCGCATGGTTGATCATAGACTTCCTTATGTAATGTTTTGATGTAACTGAGCCATACTCTGGTTTTTATGTATGAGATCTGAGACATTTTTCCTAATAGAAGTCAACTTTCTTTTCCATCATCTTACTTCTTTATAACTCTGATTTTCTCATCATTGAATGATTCAATTAATGTATTATAGTTGTGTTACAATGTATGCTTGATTGTGATGTTGTTGTAATTTTTATCGGTGTTTTAAAGTTTAGATTAAAGAAGTTCTTGTGTCTGATATTTTCCTCATTTGTCTACTAGTAAGGCCTGATTATGATAGTAGAATAATTCATCCTTTTCATTAAAGTCTTCCTTTTACCCACACTTATCTTTAAATCACTAAATGAAGTTAGCCAAGACCTCACTTGCTTATGCATCTTACCTAGAAATTTATGTGCTTGAGTATTGTTGTGCTAAGTTTTATCCATTTGCCACTCTATCATAAATTTACCATTACAAACCTATTTGATGGGTACTGGGATTATCCTCTAGAAGTCTGAGGGTGACTCTTAGTGCTAACATTTTGGTTTCATTGGTTTGGAACGGATTGAAAACATTTCCCTCAGATTGAACAACAAAGAAATATTGATTTTGAAGGAAGATTGCAACTTGCACTTGGTGACTCAACTATTTCTACTGTGGATCCTAAAGGAAGACACACAAGGTCTACTCCAAAGCTACCTCTGGCTACACTTGAAGCTGACCCAAAGAAGATTATGAAGAAGGGAAAATCTTCTCAATAAGGCTTTTCATCTATTGTACCAGGTACTTCTGGTCATTTTCCTGATTTCACTTTTAAAACACCAGTAGGTATATCTAGTACTCCTCTTTTGCCCTCTGTTGAAATTTCTAGAAATTTGGATCTTGAAGATTTCCCTGTAGAATACTCTTCTTTTTCTCCCAAATTGAAATAATAAAGTTTTGAATTTCTTGCCTCTCGTGATGTTGTAAGTTGGTTTAGACTTGAGAGCTTAGAAGGTTTTCCAATCTTAGGTTCTCCATCTCCTCGTTCTATTAAAATTTTTGTGACTAAAGAGGAGGAAACCTTAGTGCCCTTGGAATCTACACCATCTTCCTCCAAGACTCAACCTCTCCTTGTAAAAATTTAAATCTCTCCATCCTATACTCCTTCTCCTAAGTTACACATAATCAAGACTGCATGTATACCATTCAAGACTCCATATCCTCCTTGTTCTCCTAAAACTTATAATCCAATGGCAGGTGTTAACCTTCCTAGAAATAAGATGGATGCCATAGTAGCTGCTATGTATGCCTCTCTTGTGTTTCCTCAACCTATGAATTCTCTCCCAATTGGATACTACCTTAAGTACATGCCCAATTTTATAGGCGAAGAGGACATAACTACAAAGGAACACCTTGCAACCTTTTATAGATATGATGAAAATCTTAATATTGAGAATGAATACATGTGGCTGAGAGTTTTTGTTCAAATCCTTGATGGTGAGGCTAGGAAATGTTTTATGGGTTTAACTCCTAGATCTATTGCTGAAATTGAAGCTCTGGATGATTATTTTATGAGGCATTGGGGAGATAAGAAAGATTCCCTATATTATATCATAGAGTTTGGGTCACTCAAGAGGAAAGACGGGGAATTTGTTTCAGTCTTTTCAAAAATATTTAATGAAATGTACAACAAAATCCCCACAAAAAATAAGCCTGTAGAAACTTCTGCCAAGATCACCTATGTGAGTGCTTTTGAACCTAAGTTTTTTCTCCTATTGAGAGAAAGAATATCTACCTCTCTAGCTCATATGAAAGATGCAACCTTGGAGGTAGAATCTAACATATTGGCAGTTGACAAGCTTAGGGGAAAATCTGATAGAGATAGGAGAAAAATCAGGGTTGAAGCTTCAACCTCTAATTCCTCTGTTGTTAATCCTCAAGTTGATGAACAAAAAAAATTGGTAAAATCACTTTCTACTGAAATGGAAAAGATGAAACTTCAAGGAAAAGTAAATTATAGAAACACACAGAATGTTGATAACATAGGAAATTTCAGGAGACCAAACAATATCCTTCATGTCCTTCAAAGATATCAAAGAAATAGGGATAAGGATGATAAAAAATTCCAAGCCCCTATCCAAATTAACCTGGTTGATGATGAAGTAGGAGAGGATGAAAAAATTGATCCATAAATTCATTGTCTGGGTGATACTTGTCCATCCCCTCATTTAACTCAGTCTACATATGAAGAGTCTCTTATGGACATCCAATTGAATGAATTGAGTAAAGGGGAAAAATCCAATGAAAATCCAAATAAATACAACTTAAGGTCAAAAAAGAAGGAGGGGAAGCCTATCACATTAGATCAGCCCAATAAAACAGAAAATTCAGCTAAGGATGTGGTTTCTAGCAACAAAGAAAAAGAGGAACAAAACCCTCAAGTAGTGATTAAGACCACTATCCCAGAAATTAAGGAGATTCTGAAATATCCCTCTTCCTTCAGCTTTGAGAATGAAATTCAAAATATAAAAATCCCAATACCCTTTTTAGAGATGATTAAAAATGAAGAGTTTAAAAAATATCTTTCCAAGATGTTGCAACCCGAATATTCCTGCAATTCCACAGACCCAATGAACCTTTAAGATGAAAAACTAGCAGTCATATTGGGACCCTTGGTAGAATATAGGGATGACTCTTCTCCTCCATTATACACATAATTAAATATCCATGATAAAGTCTTACACAACTTCTTGATGGACTTAGGTGCATCTCATAACCTCATGACTAAAACTGTCGTGGATGAGCTTGGTATGAAAATTACAAAAACTTATTATGACCTATACTCATTTGACTCCAGAAAAGTGAAATACCTTGGAGTGATCAAGGACCTAGTTGTTACCTTGTTTCATTTGACCATGAAGAGTGTAGTCATGGATATTGTGGTGGCTAATGTCCCCCCTAAGTTTGGGATGCTATTGTCAAGATCTTGGATAAAGAGACTAGGGGGAACTTTACAGATGGACCTTTCATATGCCATTATTCTTGTATTTGGAGGAGAGAACATAAGGCTTTATAGGGAATCCAAACTAGATTACATCATTATTGATGAAGCTAATACTACAAACCACCTCATTTTTGCAGTTGATACTGATTTAGGATCCAATATTTTACAGCTAATTGATGCTCCTCAATCACCTATTGAAATCAGAAAACACCCTATTAAAACTTGTGAGATTCCTCCTCAAAATATCCTTGTGTGGAAGATGGTTTTTGATGGAGCCTCTTCTAAAGAAGGTGTTGGTGTTGGAGTGGTATTTATTTCCCAAACCCAAGAAATCATATCTCTATCTTATAAACTAGAATTTGAAACTAAAAATAATGTAGCAGAGTATGAAGCTCTTGTTTAAGGTTTGAGGGCTGCTAAAGATATGAATATTGAAGAGTTATCAGTGTTTGGAGATGTTGAACTAATTGTACATCAAGTTAAAAATTTGTATCAAGATAAACACCCTAGGTTAAGGACTTACAAAAATGAAGTTTTGGATCTTATTGATAATTTCTTCTCATCTTTTAATATCTCTTTTGTTCCAAGAGAAGAAAATACTATGGAAGATTCTTTGGCTATTTTTGCAAGTAATTTTAAAATTACTTTTCCCCCCAAGATCAAATATGATGTGGAAGTGAAGTATAGACCCTCTATACCTAACACTGTCAAACATTGGAAGGTCTTTGAGGATGATCTTGAGATCAAAAGATATTTGAAAACCATGGAAGAGTTTTCTGCTCTTCATATTGATCAAGATCATGATGATACCAAAAGCTCTCATGATGATATTTTCCTCAATAAAATTGCAGACCACAATATTGTTCAATTTACCAGTAACCATATTCCAAAATAAATAGTTCCTTTGGAGATATTATTTGACATAAGTTATGTTTCTATGAAGGTTAAAGGTTCAAGTGAAGAGGCTGATGTGACAGAATGCAACCTAGGTACAAAGGAAAATCCAAAATATGTGAAATTGTCTAGCATTTTATCTAAAGAGAAAAGAGTTGAGTATGTTAATCTTTTAAAGGAGTTTTCTGATTTATTTGCTTGGAAATATGAATATCTACAAACTTATGACATAAGAATCATTGAACATAAGATCCCTTTGAAAGAGGAGACCAAGCCAACTAAGTAGAAACTTAGACAGATAAATCCCATGTCGCTGCCTATTATGGAAAAGGAAATTAATAAGTTGCTTGATGCCAAGATCATCATACCTTTAAGGTACTCTGAGTGGGTGGAAAACTTGGTCCCTTTGAAGAAGAAGAATGGTGAAATCAGACTTTGTGTTGATTTCACAAATTTGAACAGAAGTTCCAAGAAAGATAATTACCCCTTTCTAAAGATGGAGCATATTTTGTAGAGGGTGACTGGCTCATCAAGGATGTTTATGATTGATGGCTTCTTGGGATATAATCAGATCTCTTTCCTACCTAAAGATAGAGAGAAGACAACCTTCACTAGTCCTTTGAGAAAATTTATGTATCCTAAAATGCCCTTTGGACTAATGAATGCAGGAGTAACCATTCAACGAGAAATGAATATTGACTTTATTGGGGAGAATGAAAAATTTGTGGTCATCTATCTAGATGAAATTACAATGTTCTCAAGATCTGATAAGGAACATTATCATCATTTGAAAAAGGTTTTCCTGAAATGTAGAAAGTTTGGACTCTCTCTCAATCCTAAGAAGTCTTTGTTTTCTATGAAAGAAGGAAATTTATTGGGACAGACTGTATCAGTAGAAGGGGTAAGGATTGATCTAAGTAGAGTAGAGGCCATCCAAACTCCGTCTCTTCCTATATCCAATAAGGAAGTTTCAGTCTTTCTTGGGTAAAAGAAATTTTCTAAGAAATTTCATCTCTAACTTTGTTGAATTGGTTAAGTACATCACATCTATGCTTAGAAAGGGGAATGAGGTGAAATGGACTACTGAAGCTCGAGATTAAATTGAACAAATCAAACAAGCATTAAATGAAGTATATGTTCTCATCAACCTTGATTATTCAAAGGAATTTATGATATTTTATTTTTTATCACATGACACATTGGTTGTTGTCCTTCTTTAGAAAAACAGAGAGGGGTTGGAGCAGTCTATTTCATTTTTCAGTAGGGCATTGAGTGATGCAAAGATGAGGTATGACATTATGGAAAAGAAGGTTTATGATTTGGTTAAATCCCTCGAAGCCTTCAGATTATACATTCTGCATTCCAAGATCATTTCCTATGTCCCATAAGCCTCTGTGAAATAAATACTTATTCAACCTGACATAGATGGAAAGAGGAGCAAATGGATTGGAAAAATTTTGGAATTTGACCTTGAAATGAAACCCACTAAGTTGGTGAAAGGCAAAGGTTTAGCTAGATTGATGGATGAATCAAATTGCAAATCACTAAGGGTTAATTTCATGAACCTAAACTCAAAAAATCAGCAAGCTAATATTTCTGTCAAAAGATCTCATATTAGTCCCGACTTGGTGTAATGCACTTGGTACAAATACATCATTTATTTTCTGCAGAAGTTGCAGCCTCCTGATGGTTTGGAGAAGAACAAGGTAAGAGATTTGAAGCTAAAATAAATCAGATATTGTCTCATTTATCACATCTTGTATTGGAAATATCCTCTAGGGGTTATCTTGAGATGTATAGATCCATAGGAGGCTCAAAAGGCAATGATTGATTTTCATGACAACTTGTGTGGGGTTCATCACTTTTGGAGAACCACATCATATAAGATTTTTAGAGCTGGGTATTTTTTTCCTAGCCTTTTTACTGATGTTTATGAAAATATTAGAGCTTGTGACAAATGTCAGAAGTTTTCAGGAAAGCAACAACTCAAATATTTTCCTCTGAAGCCTGTAGTGGTTTCTGGCCCCTTTCAACAATGGGAACTTGAATTCATTGGGTAAATTAATATAGAATCAAGTGGTCAACACCAGTGGATCTTTACTGTAATTGACTATTTCACCAAGTGTATAGAATCCATTCCTATAAGGAGTGCCTACCACAAGGTAATCATTAGTTTTCTTGATGATATCATGTCAAGATTTGGTTGTCCAAGAAAGATTTTTACTGACAATGATGCCTCTTTCAAAGATGAACCATTGGTCAAATTTTGTGAGAAGTATGGGATTTCATTAGTCCATTATACTCCTTATTACCCCCAAGGAAAGTCTTTAGCAGAGTCTTCTAACAAAAGCCTTGTAAATATCATCAAGAAGTTACTGGAGGAAAGCAAGAAAACATGGGACTCAAAAATGAAATTTACCTTATGGGTTGATAGATTTACTACAAAGAGATCACTTGGTATTTCCCCCTTTCAGCTTGTATATGGGATTGAAGCTATTTTTCCTACTCAACTTGTGTTGTCTGTGGCAAAGTTCCTTCAGGATCAACAAGGAGAAATAAATGATATGGTCAGAAGGATAAAACAACTAGTAGAAGTACAACAGACTAGAGATAAACTCCTTGATAAAGCATAGAACCATCAACAGAAGATCAAGCAAGCCTTTGACAATAAGGTAAGAAAATACGAATTCTAGATGGGAGATCTGGTGCTCAAGTGGGATGAACCCAAGCAAGACAGAGGAAAACATGGTAAATTTGAAGGCTTGTGGATTGGTCGTTTAAATATTTATGAGGTTTTTCAAAATAATACTTATAAATTGCAGAACTTGGAGGATTCTGAAGTTTTTGGTGGCCCTGTTAATGGGCACTTTCTGAAGAAGTATTTTTCTTGAGCCATGAGTGGTTGTCCCATCCATTGTAAATGTCACTTTTTGTTTTCTTTCTGTTTGAATAAATGAGCCCATAGCCCTAGGATAAGACAGTGAAGTTGCTTATTCTTGGGAGCTCATAGGAAGCATGCCATCCCCTGTGGAGCCAATGTTATCACATGAATTTGTTAAGGGTCGCATGAAGTTGTTATGGGTCAAATTCATCCTTAGGTTTTTTAATTTTTATCCTTAGTCTTGTTTAAGCTTTACTTTTGATTTTATCCTTTTGGTTTTCTTATGTCTTAGCACACAATAAATGTAAGGTTGAATGTTGGCCCATACCTTTGGTTCATACCTTCGTATCATCACATGCTTAGACAACGATCACCATCACCCTTATGCCACTACTATTCTGGCATGTCACTACCTCCACTATGTGCTTAAACCCCTCCACTCTGTCCCTCTACTCATTATAAGGTCAAATCAATTTGTTTTAGTACACTGCCAACTCATTAGGACATTTAGTAGCGCATATTGAGTACATCCTTCCCAATTACCATTATTGCAGTTATGAGGCTTGTGTTAGCGGATCTCATTGATTTCAACATCCATGATTTAAAGGAAATAATTTGAGATTTACTCATTTAAGGTTGTCTAACTGTTTTCTCAAAGATTTGAAATTTTCTCCTAGTTTAACGCTGCAGAAACTCCTAAGTTCAGAAAGACGCTATGAAATCTTCGATAGACCAGTTGACATAGGGGAATTGAATGTTAGAGCCATTGCAGGTGGTTTTAGATACTCTGAAGCATATCTATTGTCAGGAAATGGTGTCCAGGTACTCCTTGAGTTTTCTGATCTCTATTGAAGATCAAATTAAGGTTGTTCTTATGTTTCTCTTCCTGGGTGCTACAAATTGAGGATCTACATTACCAACCTTCCCCTTTACCTTTTCTATGACCAAATTATCATCCTATCTGCAGTATTTTCAGCCCCTTCTTCTACAATTGAGCCAATATTGTTGTCAAAGACATTGCACCTATCTCTTTCTCATCCCTTGTTGTTTATGCTACAAACTTTGCTACAGATTATGCTGCAAATCCCATGTTAGGTGTTGCAACCTTGTACATTAAACTCAACATTGTTATCCTCTTATCACCTAGCATGTATCAAATGATTTCCTTTAAATTTTCAATTGTTATTTCAAGTCTAAAGTCTGTCTTCTTTGGAAATTTAAATATCCTTACTGATCAAAGTTGTGATGACCTTACTTATGATGGTGAAACATTAGCCTAAAACTTTGGTAGTTGTTTCCTCCTTTCATATCCATTTTCCTTAAGAGTTTTATTACTTATTAGCCATCAATTTCCCTTCCATAATCTCAGAAGTCAAATAGGAAGGAAAGATTTGAAGCCTTAAAAGAAGCCAGATTTGAAAAAGACCATCATTCCAAACCCTAAGACTTCTTTTCTTTGTTTGGCCTCTCACATATTTCAAACTACTGTATTATTTTTCCTCCTAAAATAGAAAATGGATACACTAGGACAAAAGAAGTCTCACAAGGGTGGGAGTGTATTCAGGACCGAGGCTTATGATATTCAACTATTTGATGTTGAACCTATGATCAAAGAGGTATTCCTAAGGGTTGGATGTTTAAATGTTTGTCATAATATGCAGAGGGGCACCCTGAGGTAGCTAAAGAGTTTGCCTTAAATTTTGATGGCACTAAAACCAAGGTGGGAACCCTTGAACTGGAGGTATCTGAAGCCACCATTATAGTAGCCAATGTGATACCCAACACTGGTGAAATATGGTTTAAATCCATGACTCTTAATGCATCCTTCTCTAAAGAGTTCCTCAAGACAGAATGTTAGGGAGATAACCTATCAAAGGGAGTGCCTAGGAGCCACTTGGTTGAGGTATTTGAAAATATGTTAAAGGTGATCTAGAGATATTTTACCTATTAGGGAAGATTCAATATGATTTACCAATATCACATTAGACTTTTGTTTCACTTCATAGGAAAATATCTAATGAATATCCCTTTCTGTTTGTTTAGAAGTATGGGGGAAATGGATGATAGGGTCCAAGCCAAGTCCAAGGATGTGGACACAAGTTTTTTTCACTCAGGATTGATTAGGATTCTTGTGATGGAGGATTTTAAGAAGAGAAGCATAGCTTGGGAGAAATTCATTTCCTCTGCACATCTACAATTAAATGTCTCTCCTACTCCTCAATCTAAGGTGTAGAGCCCTTTGAAAGATGATAGTGATGTCCACACAGCGACAAGGAAAAAGAGAAATGGAAAACACATTGCTAAATATGATGAGGCTCCTAAGGAATAATAATAAGAAGGAGGAGGAGTTCATCACTCTCCACAAAGGGAATTTTTACCCCAACCTGCTCCAGAACTAGAAGAAATTCCCTCAGCTAAAACTAGAGGGAAAAAAGGGAGAAAGTTACTCTTCCCCTCATCTATTGTTGTTGTTGAGACTAGAGCTAGGAGGCCCTTCACCAGTTCATCAACCAAGAAGGAAATTGTTGAACAAGAGGTCATAACAAAAGCTCTTGTCAAGAGGAAGGATAAGGGTAAAATTGAGACTGCTAAAAAACACATTGAAGTCACAGACATAACTAATCCCCATGAGAACCCTACCTTCAAAATATTGATCAGGAAACTCAGATATGCAAGAAAGGAGGTTGCTCGCTTGAAGGAAGAAGGGTTGGATGAGAAGAAAAAATTGAAGGATCTTATGGATATGTATAAGGAAACCATTGATTTGGCCAGGTTTACAACAAAGAGACTTCCACCCCTTCAGAGGCACCTTAGAAATTTATACAGGTAGAATAGAGATTTACAATTTCATATCAAAAATATCAAATTGGAGTTACAACCCTTAAAAGAAGAGTTAGCTCAAATAAATCTCAACGTGTTAGCTCAAGCTGGAACCAGAAGAATTACAAGACTAAGGAGGTGAAATGGAGTGGCTGGAAGACCCTCAATTTTGAACATGGTCACCCTTGCATTTTGAAGTTTTTGGTTGGAAGTATCATGATTATACATACTTAGGAGGCTTCTACAGGATCATACACCTTTGTCTAAGGTTTTTGAGTATTTTTGGCTCAAACTACACAACACAGACAACTATAGGACATTTTGTAGTGCTTGGCTCTGGGAAATGATCTACACAGACAATGATGGAAGTTCGCTATAGAATGCACTACGAAATGATCTACATATGCATAATCTGCACATTCGCTATGAAATCCGCTGCAAAATTATCTACATAGGAGGGCACTGCAGAATTTACTATGGAATTCTTTGCGAAATCCTCTACTAACTGGTTGATATAATCAACACTTCAGTATTCACTGTCAATTCCTATTTTGATGGGTTTTGACGGAATCAACGGTTACTAGGTGGCTAGTGGAGCTTAGTACAAATGCTTAGAGGTTAGTTGGAGCTAGTGGACACATGGAAATGAAGGATATGTGCTCAAGGAACGCCTCACTATGCAAAGATTATGGTGTTAGGGTTTTTGCCAACATTTTCCCTATTTTTAGCAGTTTGTTTTTTCCACTTGTACATATGTAATATTTTTCATTTTTAGTGGGATAATCCTATGTAAGAGGATCCAAATCGAATTGTATGCTATCACTCATTGTTTAGGCTATAAATGTAGAATTAGAATGATTTTTTTAGGTTCGAATGGTTGAGTGTAGACTCCTTTATGTAATGTTTTGATGTAACAGAGCCATACGTTGGTTTTTATGTATGTGATCTGAGACATTTTTCCTATTAGAAGTCAAATTTATTTTCCATCATCTTACTTATTTATAAATATGATTTTCTCATTATTGAATGATTTAATTGATGTATTATATTTGTGTTACAATGTATGCTTGATTTTTATGCTATTGTAATTTCTATCCATTTTTTAAAGTTTAGTTTAAAGAAGTTCTTGTGTTTGATATTTTCCTCATTTTTATGCTAGTAAGGCCTGAAGCTGAGAATAGACTAATTCATCCTTATCATTAAAGTCTTCCTTTTACCCACACTTATCTTTAAATCACCGATTGAAGTTAGCCAAGACCTCACTTGCTTATGCATTTTCCCTAGAAATTTATGTGCTTGAGCATTTTCGTGCTGAGTTTTATCCATTTGACACTCTATCATAAATTTACCATTACAAACTTATTTGATGGGTACTAGGCTTATCCTCTAGCACTCTGAGGGTGACTCTCAGTGATAACACAATACACCATGTACTATAATATATCATCAATGAAGTTCTTGAACAAAGTACCAAACAACCAAGATCATGTACCAAGTATATGCCTCAACCATGCACCTAAGATGTGCCTCAAGAATGTGTCAATGCATGAACAATATACCAACGAATTTTCTCAAGCATGCACCATAAAATCATCACTATGTAACCCTCAAAACATGCATATACAAATACATGTAACTCTATAACAAACTTGGTGTCTGTGATCACAAACCTGCATATCTTTCTCAACTTTAGCAACAAGAGAATAACATCTTCATCAAAATTTACCTTAGTCTCACGAGACTAGTTTTGGGATTAATCACAAACCCCAACTTTAAAAAAGTATAAATATGTACATGTAATTTGTAAGGTATGAAAATTGTATGCAATATTCTTCAATATCTTCTCTACAATTCCTCCAATTTTCACTTCTTGGAACATCCTAGAAAAGGAGTTATAGCAAAAATGACATGCTTTTTTGAATTCTTTATTATTTTAGAGAGCGAACTTATAGATAATTCCACACACATAATATTTGATATATAGATCTAAAAATTATAAAAAAAGTACTACATACTGTGTGATATCCAATACATTTAGTCTCACTGAATTTGGATCTTCTATGAAGAAGTTATGACTGCTTTATCTGAAACACTTGTTTGAGACTAGTTTCAAAACTAGCCAAAAACTCTATCTTCCACATAGTGTATCTCCCAAAATACAACGACCTAGAAGCTAAAATTGCTACCACAAATACCTTGATATGTCTTCTCAATAGAATCTAGGTTTCTTTGTCTGAATCATTCTAAATAATTATAGTGAAAATGGTAAGATAAACTGTAAATAGCATACCTTAGAATAGATTCTCACAAGTCTTCATTGTCTGTTGGAAACTTTCCCTTCTTTACTTCATATTCCCTCTGAACAATGCCTCGGATATCCTTGGTTACCTCATATGAGAATCACTTGATCACTTATATAGTTATTCGATGAACTTGTATATATAAAAAAAAATCTTATGAGAGACTTGTATTTATACTTTTTCTAATTGACCTCTTTCCTTAACTTTAGGAAATATTTCCTTAACTTTAGGGATTCTTGAAATTTCTTGTTACAACCACTTTACCCTTTAATTAATTGACTTGTAACCAACTGGGGGTTTCTTGACCATCCTTTGGGGATTCTAACTTCACAAGGCCATAACTCCTCAACCACAAGGAACCATGTGGCGTACCATTGGTATTTGTATCATATAGATTGTCTTTCTAATGCCTTGAAAATTATCGTATTGCCTTTGTCATCTTCACATTCTAGAATTTTATCATAGCAGTTCAATTTTTCCTTATGAGTGGAAAACCAATCCATTCCCAATAATACATCATAAGATCCAAGGGGTAGAACATCCATATCCATCTGGGTCTAAAATCCCTCAATCCGAATTGGACAAGCTTCAATGAGCTCCGCCACTTTCCTCTTTGTCCCAGTGGCTTACTAGACTAACCACACTTTGGTGTGTTTCTTTCTGTGTAATAAACATGCCTCAACTACGTGAAGTGAAACATAACTAAGATTAGATCCCGAGTCAATTAAAATAAAGCTTGGTTGTCCAGTAATGATGCCTTCCAATTCCACCACAAAATATTGGTGGTTTGCTTGTCGATTTTTCACCGCCTCATAGATTCACGGTAGCCAAATATATATATCCCAAAATAAAACGACCTAGAATCTGGAATTTATACCATAGGTACCTTGATATGTCTTCTCAATAGAATCTAGGTTTCACTATCTGAATCATTCTATAAAAACAATTATAGCAAAAGTGGTAACATGACCTGTAAATAACATACCTTAGAACACATCCTCATAAGACTTCATCGTCCGTTGGAATTTATCCCTTCTTTACTTCATCTTCCCTCTGAAAAACACCTTATGTATCCTTGGTTACCTCATATGAGAATCACTTGATCACTTATATAGATATTGAATGAACTTGTGTGTATAAAAAATGTTCTTATGAGATACTTCTGGAGGTGTATTTATACTTTTTGTAATTAACCTCTTTCCTTAACTTTAGAACATATTTCCTTAACTTTAGGGATGCTTGAAATTTCTTCTTACAACCAATTTACCCTTTAATTAATGGACTTGTAACCAACTTGGGGTTTCTTAACCATTCTTTGGGGCTTCCAACTTCACAAGGCCATAAGTCCTCAACTGCGAGGAACCATGTGGCATACCACCTATCACCGAAAACAACATGAGAATTACTCTCCATATATGAGTGTCTTACTTTCATTTTCACCTTCCTTCATGTCCATATTCCTCAACCAAATTTGGGTTCCATAACCACCCTTCTAGGGCTCCTTGTAGAATTCTTCAAATGCACCCATCACATCTGTTGACATCAACCACTCTTATTGACATCAACGACAACTAACTAACCATAAATATAAACTATACAAATGATAACCAAATGTCCAACTATCTTGTCTACATCTCCGTGGCTTCCATATTTCTCCAAGGGTTGACATAAATGACAACCAAATATCCAAACCAGTTGTCCAAAAACCATTTGGGTCGGTTTACCCTTCTGGGGTAGCCTTCTTAGTTGGTTGTTTTGTAATTGTGAGTTTCAAATTTCTATTTTCTTTATTTCATTTATGTTATATAATGCACTAAAAAATTCATTTATAACCTACTAGGAAGTAATCGATTGCTCATTTTTCTTCACTTAAATGGTAGGGAACCTCTTGAAGACCTTTTTAAGGAAAAGGAGTTAGAAGGGAAGCAAGAAAAAAACAAAAACAAATAATGTAAAATCCTCCTCCCACACTCCTATTTTTATTTGATTTGAGTTTACTTGGTTTTATAAATATTTCATGCACTTCACTATTGATATAGCCTTCATCTTCAATACAAATCATCTTTTTTTCCAAGCATTCTATTGTTCATAAAAGTCAATATTTTTCCTTTGTAAGTATCATAATTTAAATTTGAATTAGATAATTTCAAATCCACTATCCAAGGAATTGATTGAAGCTTCCTTTGCACATGGTGGTTATGCAGCCTGCAAGGAGCTTCAACCCCACTCCTTTGGGATGAGTAGCATAGATATTTTCATTTATTATTTTTTGAATCTCTTAAAGTACCACACCACCTAAGTTGAAGGCTGAAGGTGAATAACCTAGTGATTAGGTGATGGTTGGGTTTCCATACCATCATACCTACTATGGTTAATGCCAAGTTCAGTAGGGAGGGTGAACTGGTACTTGTAGTATTATTTATTTTCATTTATTTCTCACTTACAAGTTGTTTCCCGTGAATGGGACCACTCATAAAACCAATACAAAAAAACACAAATTATGCAAAGCATTTGAAAACAAAAGGCAAGGGTCCACTCCATGAAATAAATCTATTTTTATCTAGATATTTATTCTTTTATATATTTCTATCATATATTATTTAGCTAAATTTCAATTTTGTTGACCAAGAGACATGCTTGTGAAATGAAGACATGATCTTGCTACATGGATGGCTTGGTATTTTCATTTCAACAATTTCAATTTCTAGAACACTAGAAGTCAAATCTAAGAAATCCTCATCAAGGCCGCCTTGAAATTTATCTTCCTTGTATTGATTGAATGAGTTCATTTGTTTCAATTTGGTCTTGTTGGTAAATATCATGGTTAATAATGTTGAATAACTTAGCTTGGATTGGAACACTACTCTATTTGGGCAAGTTAAACTAAAATCCCTCGGGGGAGGGGGTGTAATGATCCCAAGCCATTATGCAAGGATCATCACTGTTTTCGTGTCTTTTAAAAACTTTTTCTGAGTGAGGTATTTCGTCAAACACTTTGCTGATTTACTTTTTAGATGTGTTTATATGTGTGTATGCAGCAAATAACAGAAAGAGATAACCATGGAACATACCTCAACCATATGCAATAAGATAGACAAGCCAAAACATCTCAATTCTTCTTTATTCATAAAATAGAGAAACCTGCTACAATGAAGATGCTGATCTGGAATGCTCAACAGATGGCCAAGAAGATAGACAATAGATAAGAACTTCTACAAAATGCTCTCGCTAATACAAAAGATGCCTCCAAAGGCTGAATAAGAAATGAATATCAATACAAGTAGATTTGAATTCCAAACTCTCCAGCTTAAGAATGCCACGCTCCAATAGAAGGATGAAACCTTTAATAACTCAGCCCTACTACCAAAAGTGTCCAATCACCCTAAGAAATATGCCAACTGATAGATCGGGTGATGATAAGAACAACCCAGGTGCCTGAATCTCTAAGATCCCTCTCAATCTCTGTAGATCTGAAATCCCCCACTGAATGGTGTGCCCCACTAGATGACTAAAGCCCTAGATAATTCGGCCCTGTTGAAGGAGGCATCCAAACGCTCTGAAACTCTCTAGAAATATAGATCGGGACACTCCAAGTCACTAGGAGAGGTCTCAGGGTTAGATATGAAGTGTAACCCCTCCAAACAGACTAGATATGGATCTCAAAAATGCCCTCCTCTTCAATTCGCCCCACTGCTCAAGAAATAATCCGAGCCATAAAATTAGCTCAGAAAGCACTAGATCTGATGTCCAAGGCCCTGTAATGAAAACCCAAGTGATAGAATCCTCAACGGCCTTGCCAATAACCTACAAAGAATCTCTATTCAAGGATGGTGCGCCCCCCTTGCTGGAAACCCCCAATGGTGCGCCCTCCTCCTCTTCTTGTGCCTGTGGTTGTGTAGAACCTCCTGCACTGATATAGATCTGACTAGAATGGTGTGGGAGAGTATTTCATCTCCGAGACCAATATTGGGACAAGCTAGGTGGAATCTTTCACCACTGAATCATCCTCTAGGGTTTGTTAAGTCAAAACCCTCAAAACCCCCAATGTTGGGCTCACTAGCTAGAAGCCAGAAATCAAAATAAGATCATACATGAATGAATGAGAAGAGGCCCTTGCCTTTCCTTTATACTTTTTGGCTCACCTTGTCCCACTAAAGTGACTTTCATTTTATTAATATTTAATTAATTAATTAAATCACTTTAATTAATTAATTAACCTTTTTACCTTTGAAAAGCTCATTTTCTCTTCTTGTGGCCTCCCTGGCCACTGAAATTCACTTCTAGCCATCCCATCCTATAGTGTTGCTCCTCCTAATTTCAATGAGCTATTACACTGAGAGGTTCCTCCAAGTAATGTGCCCAAAATGACATCTTTAGTGAATTCCATTGACTTATAGCTCAAAATAGTCAAAATCATGGAAATCGTCGGAATGCAACGAAACCAAAGCCAACTTGTGCAGAATGGATCATAATGATGGAATATGATCATCAATGCAAGATGGACCCCACAAAGCCTCTCAAATACCCCTGTACTCTCTATAGCATCCATCTGGCTACTCTGGTCATCATAAATCTCTGCCCTGTGATGATGTCCCAAAGTGGGGACATTACAGTCCTTCCTGCTAGAAAATTGCTTGTCCTCAAGAAATAACCAATTCATCTCAAATAAAATACCAGGATCCCATGTCCACCTATGGGTTGTATAGTAGAACCCATCAGAAGCTGAACAATCACACATGCTGCCCCCTGGGTCCCATATCAAATCATGAACTACTAGCCCCTGGGATGCATAATCCTGAAATACACCAACTCTGTGAGTCTCCTGTACCTGACACATGGCCTCATCCCAGAGTGAGTCCATCCTCCTAGTCTCTACCAATATCCACACTGCCTCCATCAACTACACATACTGATGCCAGAATGAGGTACTGCAAAACCTTCGTGAGACACCCTCAAGCGTTGTGCTCCCCTCAACACTGATGCTAAATGGAAAGTTAGAATAACTTTCCCCTGTAATGGTCCACTCTCCCCTGTCGGTTAATGAACTTCTCAATCCTGCAATCACTGGGTCCCATGCTAACCTCTATTGAAGATCCTCATGATGACACTGCACTACTCCGACCATGACTGTCTGCCCTCTGCATACATCCTGAACCCTCCTCTCCTGGGTCCTCTTGCTAAAATACCTATGACCATTGGACCTGTTGCTCAGAAACTGTATCAGTGAAGATACCTCTGTAGCAGAAGCACCTGTCCAAACATCTACACGCCCTATCATGATAATCAAGTGGAAGAAAATATCTCACCCCATAAGACAAGTACCTGTAGACCCACTCCAAAACAAACCAAGGTGGAGTGTGACTCTCTGGTGCACCCTGGGTCACCATGTAGTCAAACATCCTGCTAGTCAAATGAACACCCGGATCCCATGGTAAAGTTGGAAGTTTATCACTTCCAGTCTTCGCTGGCTACTCTTGTGCTGGACTGATCAATGTTTGAAGCCCTCTGCGCCCATCTTTCATCACCTAGTCTATGATGCTCACCGTCACATACCAAGTCTCAACTATCTGCCTAACACAGTCCACATCTGACCTACTGTATGCCGTAAAAGTACTCCTGTCATGTAGTCTCGGCCTACTCACTCCTCATGCCCTCAATCACAACCTATCCCTCCTCATGCTGTTGTCTATGATAAAAGTGCCAAGACAGGATAATAGAAACATCAACAACTGATTGTAGGATTGGAAGGTGTCACATGATTTGGTCAATCCCAAGGATTTGACCAGAAGCTCATCCATCGGTATCCATGATAACTGCTTGCCTGTAGTCATCACTAACCTTCAATCATCAGGTACAATCGGAAGCAACTCCCCCAACTGTTGGTAAACCAACCTCCATCTCTCATCTCCCATGTAACTACTGAAATGGTGAAGGTGATCTCTCATAACTAGGTGCTACTACAAAGGATTGACATCTACATTCTCCCCTAGGTGTGTCTCCTCCCTGCAAGGAACTATACCCCTCTTAATGCCACCATACATCTCAGCATGACTTTGTGAACTATCCCTCATCATCGTATTCTCCAGCATACTCATGTTGTCTCCTACAGACTCATGTTGTATCATCGATCCTGGGCATGCTGCTGGATCAATCTCTATATGGATATCAACCACTCCCAAGACACAAATGGAAGTGTCTTCCAACAACTGGTGCTCCTCTGCTAGATCATCAACATCCTCAGTCAATGTGACTGGCTGATACATCTGAGTGTCCACTAAGATAGATAAAGTGGATCTCTGATGGATCTCCTCAAGAGACTCATCTGATCTAGACTCTGATTCTAGAAGGGCAGTCTGTGTGCCTCTCAAGAATCCTCAAGTGCTCTCCAACTCCTGAGTGAGTCTATCCATCTCCAACTCCTACTCCCTCAAAGCCTCATGATACATATCACTAACCCTCAATAGATAATCTCTGTCTGTCAATAACTGCTGGTAGTTAGTCCTCATCATAGACACTCTCTCCTGGAGAGTGTGAAAATCATCCATAGAAAATCCTCCAGCTGAGCTACCTCGTGTCACTGATGCTCTCCAACAGTAATCTACCATCATTGCATGCATGTCATCAATACGTCTAGTGGTTGCCCTGATCATAGCCTCACTAACTCTCAACTATGTTGCTAAGTGGTGTGACTCCTGATCATGGTCACACTGAGGTGCCATCTTAGACCCCTCACTACTAGTGTCAGTCCTGCTAGTGCCAACTCTAGAATCCCCAAAAACAACCTCTACATAAGATGACGTGCTAAACTATCCACTACCTACTATGCTACTGGGTCTGTCCACACGTAACTGCACATCATCCTCAACTACTAGCTCCCTCTGAATCGTACTGTATCTAGTGTGAGCAGTTGTATCCTCTTGTGCACTCAACCTGCTACTATCATCTGCGCCTGGATCCCATATAGATGTATCCAGACTCATGCTATGGTCATCCTGACTGCTAAAGAATGCATCCTCATCCATGCAATGTGATCCTGGAAGTAAGTGCTCTATCCACTTGTCAGCCTCTACAATCTACTCAACCAATGGAGTCTCCAATAGCTGTGACTCCATCTCCTTTGGCTGACCTGTATGTGTGAGGTCAGCTGCCTGTATGTCCTGTACCTCCTCCTGGATCTGTGGGTCTACATGTCCATGATGTGCATCCCTCACACTAGGCTCATCCAACATACCTGACGTGCCATTGATCTCCTCATGTGACGTGGCTATCATGGGTTTCTGAATAGGTGTCATATGTGTCACGGCCTACATAGGAAGCTCATCATCTCTAGGTGGTAAGACGTGTGAATCCTCACTAGTGTCACCACTCTGCTAAGGTGTAAGGTCATCAATGGTATGTGATACATCTGCTGAGACATTGGTGCTATCATCCTATCCATCCTATTGCCTATCCACTACACAAGGGTCATCATCCTCCTCAAGTGTGCAAGCATCAGTAGCCTCCATGCAAGAGTCATCATCACTATCCTCTAAGGTAGAGTCACTATCACTAGCCTCTGTGCAAGAGTCACTTTCATCATCAGACTACTCCAAATCCTCATCATCACTATCATAGTGCACCTCAATGATATGCTTCTTACTCTTACCCCTACACCTATGATATGGTTCCCAAGGCACCTTGCAACTATAGCAAAGCTGCATGCTCCTAATGGGCATGGGGTTTCTCTGTTCTTCCAACCATCTAGCTGACATAGCTATGTTTTCCTCTGCCATGCCGACCCAATGTGTAACCTCACCTTTGCTCCAACTAGGATTTTTATAGGATACAAAATGATGGAATGTCATTAGACCTCTGAGATTCTCATTAAGGGTTTGATATTCCATATCACAATCAACAATCTCTCTAGTAAAGTCCAAAATATCCATAGATTTGTTTTCCTCTTCTATGTTGACCCAATATATAATCCCCTCTTTGCTCCACCTAGGATTTTTTATAGATAAAGACTGTTGGAATGTCAATTGATCCCTAGTTTCCTCCCCAAGGGCGTAATATTCCCCTTTACAGATCATACTCTCTCTAGCAAGGTAAAACAAATCCATATCTCCGTATAGAAGACCCCTCTATGGCTCTGCATGCATGTGCTAATTCCCACTGGCTGGCAGGAATCTAAGCTCTGATACCACTACAATAATCCCAAGCCATTATGCAAGGATCATCACTCTTTTGGTGTCTTTTTAAAACTTTTTCTGAGTGAGGTGTTTCGTCAAACACTTTGCTGATTTACTTTTTAGATGTGTTTATATGTGTGTATGCAGAAAATAACAGAAAGAGATAACCATGGAACATACCTCAACCATATGCAATAAGATAGACAAGCCAAAACATCTCAATTCTTCTTTATTCATAAAATAGAGAAACCTGCTA